>CM055268.1:90380585-90709210 GCA_029237695.1 Conchocele bisecta
TTGGTGGTAAAGCCGCTGTCCGGTCTAACCGTTACGGTTGGGTGTACAAGGGGGTTAACAACGTCTTTTTGTGTGTATTTACCTCCGACCGCGTACTTTACATTAGAGTTAAAGCTAAATGCTTTGGTATCCATTGAAAGATATTATTATGTTTGCTACTATAAACTAATGTTCAAAAAGGGAGTTGTGAACTTCAAAAATTAATAGACAACTGCTGCGGAAAACGCCGGGTAGGCCTTAGATCAATCACCTTCACGGTTGGATGGCAGAATGTGGGGAAGAGCGAAGGGTTTTACTACATGTATGTGAATGATGGACAACAATTAGGTGTAAAGCTGCCTCACGGACTGTGGGGAATAAGACAGCTCAAAGATTTTGTCAAATCAGAGCTTGACGGTATAATCAACCTCACAGTATCGAAGGCTACCGGGCTCACAACAATGACCATCATCACTGATAATAAGGTAGTGGTCTCCCCGGGGTTGGGTATTCAACTCGGTTTTAGAGAGACATATCCTCTCAAACAAAGGAGTGTTTACCCCGGGTGAGTACGTCGGTGATAATCCGGTGGACTTCACCTTCACGAAAACTCTCGGGGTGCACCTTGATCGGGTGAACACATCGTACAACACGGTAGACGGATCCCCCAGCACATTACTGAAAACTGTGCCCGGCCAGCGACTGTTCTCTGGCGAGACTGTGACCTTAGACTTCCACACCCCACGATGATGAAAGTTTTGGAATCGGGACACATCCACGAGAGATTTCTATTCTTGATGATAAAGGGAGAGAGTTGAAGAACGATTACCCGATTTCGGTCGTCCTAGAAATTTCAAATTAATTAATTTTAAGAAAATTATTTAGAATTAAACGCATGTTCGTAATATATATTATCAACATTATGAGTATATACGGACCAGGTAGTTCTTCCGATTGGGTGACAAATTCAAATAATTTGGAACCGGCAGAAGGGGGATTCATCCCGACAGAGGGCGACTTTTTAACAACCCAAAAAACAAAGGCCTTGATCAATAGAACTATATCGAGGGCCACGGACAAGATTCACAAAAGTCTACTATCACAACTTAGAGAATATGCCCTGGCTGTGAATACACAAAGTCGTGAAGAAACGCATACGGAACTAAACGAACTAGGTAAAAAAATAACCAAATTTAGAAAAGAGGCCCGGTTGGGGATTGATAAAGCCCGAGAAGACCGCCAGATTGACATTACGGCGGTTTATGATGCGTTGCGCTTAGAAGACTCTCTCAGCAAAGAACCTACACTTGCTGAATTAGACGGGAAAATAATCGATTTTCGAAAAGAGGCCACGTCGGGTATTGAGAAAGCCCGAGAAGACCACCAGGCGGACCTTACGAAGGCTTATGAGGTGTTGCGCTCAGAAGACTCTCTCATCAGAGAAGCGGCACTTACTGAACTAGATAAAAAAATAACCAAATTTCGAAAAGAGACCGGTCGGGTATTGATAAAGTCCGAGAAGACCACCAGTCAACCCGGTTGAGGAGGCCATTGCGGGGAGGCTTAATGATGCGTTGCGCTTAGAGAACTCTCATAGTAAAGAAGCGACACTTACCGAACTAGACGGTAAAATAGCCGAATTTCTGAAAGAGACCAGATCGGGGGTTGAGGGGGTACGAGAAGACCACAAAGAGGCCATTGCGGAGGCTTATGGGGCGTTACGCTCAGAGGACTCTCTCAACAGAGAAGCGGCACTTACTGACATATACAAAAAAAATAACCGAATTTAAAAAAGAGACCCGGTTTGATCTTGATGGAGTCCGAACAGGTATTGAGAAAGCCCGAGAAGACCACCAGAAACGGATATTACGGAAGCTTATAGGGTGTTGCTCTTAGAGGACTCTATCAACAGAGAAGCGACATTACCGAACTAGATGAAAAAATAACAGAATTTCAAAAAGAGGCCCGGTCGGGTATTGATAAAGCCTTAGAAGGTCACCAGGCGACCATTACGGAGGCTTATGATGCGTTGCGCTTAGAGGACTCTCTCAGCAGAGAAGCGGCACTTACCAAACTAGATGGAAAAATAACCGAAGTTTCTGATAAACTGAAACATGATCGTATAGCCGCGACCAAAGCTCTTGAGGAGGCCTCTTATGAGATTCGTATGAGGCATATAACGCAAACAGGGCGCTTGCCGGAATAGTGAAAACAATGAACACCAAAACGTGTCATAACAGTTTGGCTGAGAAGCGGGGCCCATTGGTTGTGGGGCACTATGAATATTCGTTCGGTGCCAAAGCGAGTAATAAATATGGGGGATACACTATGACAGCTGCAGGTGAAGTTATCCAAATGGCGGTCTGCTCGGTTAATGCTAATGGTAAACCTGTGGGCGCGGTCACGATAAATATTGTAGTAGATGGGGAAGAACGGGGGGTTGGAGTCACTAAAATCTCTGGAGATAGTTCGACGATTGTTTCGTTCGCGGTAATGATCGAATTAGACTTTCCAAAGGTAGTGTTATTAACTTTGTTACGAAAAATCGGTGACTCAGAGAGTTCTTCCACTATTGTCTCATTGTTAATTGAACTTATTGTGTAAATACTAATATATTGAAATAAATTTAATAACTATGAACGAATCACCATATCCAACTCTCAATACCACTCCACCAACACTGTATCCAACTCTCAATACACTCCACCAACACTATATCCAATTAACGAAAGAAGTTCAGATTTTAGGTTGAATAATATCGTCGCTATGCAGGATATTTTAGTTAGAGAATGTAGCAAATAGAAAAAGACACGCTAAAAAATATAAGCGCGCGGCAAACATAGCTGAAGCATCTAGTACGGTTTCTGGCAAGTGTTTCTGTGTTGTGTGGGGCGGGGACTGCTGCAACGCTATCTACAATTGTAATGATTCCACTTGCAGGGGTTTTGAGTGGAATTACCGTTTTATCTGGAACACTTTGTATGGTAATTAGGGCGGTGGGTGGAAAACTCGAGAAAAAAAGTAGAAAACATGATAGAATATCCGTTCTCGCTAGGTCTAAGAAAAATAGCATCGACGTTATATGGTGTCCAAAGCGTTGGCCGATAAGAAAATATCAAATTTAGAGTTTGAATCCGTGGTGGAAGAAATGGGGAGATTATGAAGAATTAAAAATGATATAAGGATCAAGGCGCGCGCCACCATGCCCAAAATTGAGTGTACTGATTGGGATAAATTTATGGGTAAAACTTGGAAATAAATGTCGGAGGAATGTTACAGCACCATTATAAAATAATTTAAAAAAAAAAAAATTTTTTTTCTTAATTTTATAATTTTCCTAATTTTTTCAAAATTATATTGATGCAGTAAACAAATTTACATACCTATACAACATGTGTTTTTCACTGAGAATTACAAATTCAGTCGAGTATTACACTGTACACACCGTCTGTGTAATTGATACACTCGGCTTGTTTACCGGTATCAATTTACGCATGGTTCATAAACCCGTGTAATTTATACTGGCTCTGTTTACCGGGGCTCTGTTTACCTTGGCTATCAATTTACGCATGGTTCATAACCCGTGTAATTTATACACTCGGTCTGTTTCCTTGGTATAATAACACTCGGCTGTTTACCTCGGTTATCAATTTACGCATGGGCCATAACCCGTGTAATTGAAACATTGTCGTTACAACATAAATGAATTACTATGTAATAATGTGTTCAGCTTTAAATTATTAAAAAAAAAAATAAAATTAATTATAAAATTAACAAAATAACGAACCATCACATGTTTTCTTTCGCCAATGGTAGGTAATAAATAATTATAATATGCACACCATTTGTATGTTGTATAGGAAACTGATGAGTATATATATGTTTGTTGACCTTAAAACAACAATTGGTCTCATCTCGTGTGTGCTATGTTGTTGATCCGGTATGACGTCCGTCTCGTCTGTTTAATGGTAGCAGTCTATGCATATGTGTGTATTTGGCGATGTAATTGTGTAGCTCAAAGGTGCCGGCCTAAAAGATTTCTGCCTAAGAGCTTTGCAATTTCGGAAACCAAATTCACACATAGGCTCGCCTTACTTCGCTGGTTTCTCTTAATAGAGGAATGGCAATGGGGTTCAAGGCGACCCAGAATGTGAGCCAACAGATGCGTGGGCTTAAGAAAGGTTCCAACACCCCAGTGGCTGGGTGCCGGCTAGAAATCTGCCCAGTCGCTGGGGGTGTTGTGCACGAGTGGAGGCTTTTGCTATTTTTTTTTTTAATTTTTACAAATTATTAATATCTTTATAAGCGATATCGTAGAAATGTATATTCGTAAACGAATCGTTGGGTTTTAACAATTTTATATAATACACCTTAGTTTCATATCCGATACGCATTATCCGTCTTAATGTTTGTATTTGCCTCTTGTACAGTTGACATAATTGCCGGTATAATATTGTAAATGTAACGTTTTTTATCGGAGCGTAATAAATTACGCTTGGTATTTCATGTATTCGATATCGCCTAGTGTTCTCATTTTATAGAATTTATATACAGGATTATAACCCCCGTAAGCTTCGTAAACTTCTTCAACACAGACATTAAAAACTTTCAATTCCAATTGTATTGTATTATCCATTTTCTCTAATAGTTGTTTTTTTTCTGTTCAATTCCAATTTCATTTCTAATAATTTTTTTTCCAATTTCTTCGTTAAAAGCGATATTGTAGAAACGCATATCCGTAAACGAATCTTTGATTTTAAACTGTTTTATAAAATTAGTTTGATAATATTTCGGTAGTGTTTCTACGATCCTATTGATCCTATTTAGTCGCTTCATTACATAAATTTGAGATTATACCGGCGACATAATTGCCGGTTTAATATTGTAAATGCAACGTTTTTATCGCAGCGTAATAAATTACGCTGATATTTCATGTATTCGATACCACATAGTATTGTCATTTTACCGTCTTTTAATACTGTAGAAACAGCGGCGTAAAATTCTTCAGCAAGGTCATTATACAATTCCAATTCGTTGCGTATTTTATTATCCATTTTGTTATAATATTTTTATTATAACCTATTAAATTTATATGTTCAATTGGACGTGAAAAAAACACATAAGGTATTTATGACACCAATATAATTGGACTACAATTCGACATCGTCGAAATAAATTAGCTATATTGGAGGAGAAAAATGGGGTGTTGGAATATAAACTATCACTCGTGGGCACATTGAAATAATTATTTTATCATAAATTTACTGTCGGGAAAACATTATGTTTTTTTTTTCACGACCAATTTTTCGTGGTTGGTGGGAGACAATTTCCTCGTTAACCAATTTTTGATTTTTCGGGGGTGGTGGGGGTAGTATAAAGGGTTATAAATAATGCCACCACAGGTGGTATCATTTTGACTCCCTTTATACTACTCACGGGAATCGCCTATTTTTACAAAATGCCTTAAATTGCAGAAAACAAATGCTGCAGTGCTCATTTTTGCTCCAAATCACCTGGAATTTGTCCGATACCATCTAGGCATGATACCGAGTGAGAAAAATGGAACGCCCCGAGAAAAAACAAATTCACGATGTTTCACAGGTCCGGACCTGACGGGAATCGCCTATTTTTACAAAATGCCTTAAATTGCAGAAAACAAATGCTGCAGTGCTCATTTTTGCTCCAAATCACCTGGAATTTGTCCACTACCATCTAGGCATGATACCGAGTGAGAAAAATGGAACGCCCCGAGAAAAAAAAAATTCACGATGTTTCACAGGTCCGGACCTGACGGGAATCGCCTATTTTTACAAAATGCCTTAAATTGCAGAAAGCAAATGCTGCAGTGCTCATTTTTGCTCCAAATCACCTGGAATTTGTCCACTACCATCTAGGCATGATACCGAGTGAGGAAAATGGAACGCCCCGAGAAAAAAAAAATTCACGATGTTTCACAGGTCCGGACCTGACGGGAATCGCCTATTTTTACAAAATGCCTTAAATTGCAGAAAACAAATGCTGCAGTGCTCATTTTTGCTCCAAATCACCTGGAATTTGTCCACTACCATCTAGGCATGATACCGAGTGAGGAAAATGGAACGCCCCGAGAAAAAAAAAATTCACGATGTTTCACAGGTCCGGACCTGACGGGAATCGCCTATTTTTACAAAATACCTTAAATTGCAGAAAACAAATGCTGCAGTGCTCATTTTTGCTCCAAATCACCTGGAATTTGTCCACTACCATCTAGGCATGATACCGAGTGAGGAAAATGGAACGCCCCGAGAAAAAAAAAATTCACGATGTTTCACAGGTCCGGACCTGACGGGAATCGCCTATTTTTATAAAATGCCTTAAATTGCAGAAAACAAATGCTGCAGTGCTCATTTTTGCTCCAAATCACCTGGAATTTGTCAACTACCATCTAGGGTTTCAGTGTTCATTTTTGCACGAAGTTCGTCTGGATTTATATAGTCATCCTACCGAGGGAAGAAAGTGGAACGCCCCAAAAAAAGTATTTTTAGCGATATTCCACAGGTCCGGACCTATCGGGAATCGCCTATTTTTATCAAATGCCTTAAATTGAACAAAACATGGGTTACAGTGCTTATTTTTGGTGCAAATCACATGAAGTTCGTCTGGATTGATATAGTCATCATAACGAGGGAAAAAAGTGGAACGCCCCAAGAAAATAATTTTTTGCGACATTCCACAGGTCCTATCAGGAATCGCCTATTTTTAACAAATGCCTTAAATTGAACAAAACATGGGTTATAGTGCTTATTTTTGGTGCAAATCACATGAAGTTCGTCTGGATGGAAATAGTCATCATATCGAGGGAAAAAAGTGGAATGCCCCAACAAAATAATATTTAGCGATATTCCAAAGGTCCGGACCTATCGGGAATCGCCTATTTTTAACAAATGCCTTAAATTGAACAAAACATGGGTTACAGTGATTATTTTTGGTGCAAATCACATGAAGTTCGTCTGGATTGATATAGTCATCATACCGAGGGAAAAAAGTGGAACGCCCCAACAAAATAATTTTTCGCTATACTCCACAGGTCCGGACATAATATTTAGCCCTGAAATCAGAATAATCCTGAACTGATGCCAGGTCCTCGCCACACCAGAATCACTTGGCTCCCTCCCAAAAGCAGTAGGATCAGGGCCAAACCAGGCAAATCATGATTCCTATAAGGAGGAACCCCTAATTTACGCAGTCACATTCGCCCGAACAACCACCCGTGGTGGGGCATAAAAAAAAAGAGTTGTCAGAAGACAACGAAGCACCTGGTGGTGCTTTAGTTTAACAAATATGAAGACGCTGTGTGAAACGAAACAGAAATTATAACAACTTCGCTCAATGTTAAGTTTGCGAAAGCGCTAAGATTGTGGCCTTGACCTTGGGGTTAGCAGGGGTCTGAGGATCATGGAAGAGAATCATTAGAGAAAGGCACGAGTGAAATGTCAAAACGTTTGGCGCAAGGAAACAGAAATTATAACTAATTTCCCCCAATGTTAAGTTTATGAAAACACAAAGACTGTGACCTTCACCTTGGTGTTAGATGGGGGTCTGAGCATCCTGGATTTGTCACAGCATGATAGTTGATCATTAGAGAAAGGCATCTGTGAAATATCAAAAGGTTGGGTGAGAGGAAACAGAAATTAATACAAATTTCCCCAATGTCAAGTTTTTGAATTTTTGAAGACAGACGGACAGACGGACAGCCAGACGGACGGACATACAGACGCTGACTACGACGCCAATGGTATGCCATAAGCACTCCTTTCTTCGAAAGGCGCACTGAAAACTGCAGAATGCAATATTCAGTTCTCCATTTTCAGGGTTCTACCTTGGAACATGAATGACAACCTCGTGATAACTTGACAAACTTTAATCAGCAATACCTATGCTTCACCAATACAACTGCAAAATAGCGCAAGTTAACAAGGAACAACAAATTTAGTAAGTGCTCAAAAACACATACCATATTTATCCTAATAGATGCCAGCCCTCCAATGCCTACTCCCATATTTGTGGTAGTGACTGGGGAAATATGGTCTTATGGGTTTTATGACCAGTGTAGCTCCAAATCAAATAACACACTGATCACGACCTATATTATTAGTTAGAAGCATGATGAAATGGTGATCAGTGCAGATCCCACATTCGCAGTCTGATCGGGATCTACACTGGTCGCAAAAAACAAAAAACCCATTTCTCCAGTTACATTCACATTTTCACACAAAAGCCAGAAAAAACATCACATTTTCTTTGTATGTTATGTTATGTACCAGTAATACAAATGTAATTTTTGTTTGTTTATTGGTGTTTAACGGCCTATCAACATCTAAGGTCATGTAAGGCCGGGCAAATGGGTTTGATAACGTTTTAACCAGTTGCATTGGGCGGGGGGGGGAAATCCCAAAATCAGAACGGAATATATACATCGAGAAAAAATATATTCAGCCCTGAAATTAGAATAACCCGACCTGGTGCCAGGTTCATACCACACCAGTCACTTGGCCCCTTCCCCATAAATAGGATAACGAATAATCGTAATACTCACATGAGGGGTACATGTATAACCAGATTCAATTGTGACACACAAAATTCCAAAGACGTATGTGAGGGCCAAACCAGGGGCCCGTTTCTCTAAACTTCGTACGACTAAAATCTTCGTAAGTGCAAATTTAGGATCGTCTGGAAAGTTCAATTGATGGATTTACATTTATTGAGCATAGGCTGCATATGCAGCCTATGCTCAATAAATGTAAATCCAATCATTGTTTACAAGAACACATTGTTAATGTGAAATTCACAGACTATTATAATTTTGCACTTACGAACATTTTAGTCGTAAGAAGGTTAATGAAACGGGCCCCAGGTCTCCATCTGATGCATACAAAATTATATAGCCACATCACATGTACTAGGATAAATAGGGTTCAAGTATTACACTCGCAAATAAATGTAAAATGCAAAATCTCAGACCAAATGTTCTCAGGATGCAAACAAAAATGCAATGCCAATGATTGCCATCTATACAACTTTGTAAACATGGTTTAGAAATTGGAACTCAAGATTGATTAGCCTCATTGACCCAATCTCATTCTATGAAAGAGATTCAGGCACATTCTCATCCACACTGTCCAACCTGTAGCCGATTTCACCAACATTGCAAAGTATACTTTGAGGGGGTAATCATGTACTTTCCTCAAAATGCATTATGTCATACATGTATAGAACGAACGACTGCATATATTGATGATTAAAAGTATGCAGAATTATTATACTGAATTTATTACATTATCACAGCCAAATGGCTGTGATAATGTAATAAATTCAGTATAATAAAAATTCATAAATTTATCCTAAAATTGAAAATTTCTCCCTCAAAGTATACTTTGCTAGATAAGTACACTTTGCAATGTTGGTGAAATAGGCTACTGATACAGCATTGTTCACCATGTGATAGCGGCAACTCTCTAAACTGGACACCCTGGCATACATTGATAAGGTTCCTTTTCTCAGTCGGCGGAAGGTCCATGAAATATATGTGTCATACTACTATATACCAAATATCATTTATATTACTGGGGCCTGTTTCACTAAACTTTGTATGATAAAAAAGTTTGCACAAAGATTTTTATTAATTTGCTTCTCACATTAACATGGTTAACTACCGTAATGCTACATTTTTCCATTCAACTAGAAATACATCCACTAAAGAATTGCCAACATTGGCGACCGGTGCAAATGTTATTCTAAATTCCTTTATTCTATTTCTTTTATGGGTTTCAAGGGGGTGGTGGTGTGGTATGGACGTGGCATCATGTCACATTATTCTAATTTCAGGGCAGAATATATATGTTTTTCGATGTAATATTCCAATATGATTTTGGAATTTTTTCCCGAATGCAGCGGCCTGGCCATAAATTATCTTAACTGTAATAGGCCGTTAAACACCAATAAATCAAATCAAATTTAAATTCCAATGTTGCACATACAAACTTCTTAGACGTACAAAGTTTAGTGAAACGTGCCCCTGAAGTATAGAGGTAGGTAATGGTAATAAGACTAGTATATAGTAGGTTGGTTGTCTAGATATGCGGTCAGATTGGTCATCTCGGAGGGAGTGGATACAAGATATGGATGAAGAGAAGAGAATCGATGTCACATAACCCTGCGAACACTACAGACCTCTATATCGGTGTTTGCAAGCAGTGTAGATCCAGATGAGACGGCTCGTAACGAGCCGTCTCATCAGGATCTGCACTTCTTGCAAGTAATTATCATTCTTTAAAAAAAAAAAAAAAACCACCCCGTTATATAAATGGATTAGTCTGAAAATCATTTTGTGATGATTAGGTTGGTCGCAAAATTATCAAATATCAATCCAGTTATTTGGGTTGAAAAGGATAATAGTCTCCCCTCCGCTACTGCTATTACAATGTAGTATCATTGATATGTTGCTGTGACTGCAGAGATTGGGTTTATGTGTTTTGCGACCAGTGTAGATCCAGATCAGCCTGTGCATCCGCACAGTCTGATCAGGAACTACACTGTTCGCCATTGTGACATTTGAATTAGGCTTGTACTTCATATCCAGTGTGCTAACTAATCATGAGCTACACTGATAAAAAAACTCAAAGCTTATTTTTTGTTTTGCTCAGTTACACATCTGCCCGGTACAAATATTTACATAATGCCCAACTGCTACATATTCGTCTCTGTATACCCTCCACCCAAACTGTAATCAGATATATGACCATTACAAGACAAGTTTTAGCACTTTGCGATCATCAACAGTTTGTTTGTTTATTGGTATTAACAGCTAAGGTCATGTAAGGCCGGGCAAACGGGTTCGATCCCGTATTAACCTGATGCATTGGGGGGAAAATCCCAAACTCAGAACGGAATATTTACATCGAGAAAAAATATATTCAGCCCTGAAATTAGAATAACCCAACCTGTGCCAGGTCCATACCACACCAAAGTCACTTGGCCCCTTCCCCTAAAATAGTATTACGAATAATGATAATACTCACATAAGGGTATAACCAGATTCAACTGTCACATACAAGAATGCCAACGACGGACGTGAGGGCCAAAACAGGTCTCCAGTTGGAATTCCGGTAACGATGAACTCCGGTCGTTAAATTACCCATCGCATTCTCCGACCTGCCACCCACTCGATCATGAACAGAGGGTCATCGGAGATAAATAACAGTGAAAACATTCAATATTACCAACACATGGGTGTACATGATGTTCCACTGTAACACGATAGATTCACAAGGACTTCAATCATTGGGTTACAAACGCGTTGGATTTAAAGTTTCACAATAACACTGATGCATACTATGTACACAACCGCCTGCAGTAATCTTGCCCAGACGATCACCGTTTCTGTAGCCTATTTCACCAACATTGCAAAGTATACTTTGAGGGAGAAATTTTCAATTTTAGGATAAATTTATTAATTTTTTATATACTGAATTTATTACATTATCACAGCCATTTTGGCTGTGATAATGTAATAAATTCAGTATAATAATTCTGCATACTTTTAATCATCAAATATATGCAGTCGTTAGTTCTATATGAAATAATGCATTTCAGGAAAAATAAATGATTACTCCCTCAAAGTATACTTTGCTAGAAATCGGCTACTGATTTATTGGTGTTTAACGGCTTATCAACAGCCAAGTTCATTTAAGGCTGGGCCAACGGCTTCGATATAACCTACTGCATTGGGGGGAAAATCCAAAAATCAGAACGGGAACGTTTCTGAAAATCTTTTGGCAATGCCAACTCGCAATCAAGCACAGCTCAGGTTCAGCCAATCAAGTTGCTTGATTTCAAGCACTAAATTCAATTACAGTCGAACCTGTGCTAAAGACCACCTCCGAATAGCAATCACCTGGCTGTAAAGGTCACACTTTTGTTGTCTCAATGGCACAATTACTATATAAATGACCCTGTGAATAAAGACCACCTGTGAACAAAGACCAGATTATTTTTTTTTTTACTTCCCATGGCTGGCCTTTATTCACAGGTTTGACTGTATTTCGAAATAAAGAAATTGAACACTATTGGTGGCAAGATTAGCGCAGGTTATAACAGCGCAGGTTTGGGTTATAACATCTCGCGTTAGAACACATTATATTATATATCAAACCAATAATAGCTAAATGAAAAACATGTAATACAAGGTATACTTAAGCAAGTGATTCACTCTTAAAACGGCGGGAAATGAATATTAACACTTAGACCCCTATCTAAATTATTTTCGCAGTCTGCTGTTTATTTTGAAATAAAAACTTAGCGCAAATCTTTCGGACGGACCGACGAAAACTATATTCCCTCCTCGACATACTTTGTTTGTTTGTTTGTTTGTTGGGGTTTAACGGCCTATCAACAGCTAAGGTCATGTAAGGCCGGGTCAATGTGTTTAGTACTAAATCCCATATTTTACCTGTACCAGTACCAAAATCAGAACTGAATATTTACAATAAAAAAACTATCTATTCAGCCCTGATCCTGATCTGATGCCAGATCCTCGCCACACCAGAATCACTTGGCTCCCTCTCAAAAGCAGTAGTATCAGTAATAATCTTACTACTTTTATAATGGGCAATAACCAAATTCAACTCCCAGGTAACAAAAGAGCCAAAGATAAAAAACGTACCTGAGGGCCAAACCAGGCAAATCGTGATTCCCAAGTCGAACCCCTACTGTCAATTTACGCTGTCACATTCGCCCGACCAACCACCCACCCGACATACTTCGGTATGCTGGCGGTATGATTGCAGATCCTGATCAGATTGTGCGGATGCACAAGCTGATCTGTAGCCTATTTCATCAACATTGCAAAGTATACTTTACTAGCAAAGTATACTTTGAGGGAGTAATCATTTAATTTTCCTGAAATGCATTATTTCATATAGAACTAACAAATGCATATATTTCATGATTAAAAATATGCAGAATTAGTATACTGAATTTATTACATTATCACAGCCAGAATGCAGAATGGCTGTGATAATGTAATAAATTCAGTATAATACAAATTAATACATTTATCTTAAAATTGAAAATTTCTCCCTCAAAGTATACTTTGCTAGGAAAGTATACTTTGCAATGTTGATGAAACAGGCTACAGATCCATGAAAACACGGACAGACACACGGTGCGAGCAACACTATATGCCGCCTGGCTCTGCCGAGACCAGTAGCAGATTTCAGAAACATTGCAAAGTATACTTATCAAGCAAAGTACAATGTATACTAATTACTTTGGGGGAGAAATTTTCAGTTTAAGGATAAATTTATGAATTTTTATTATACTTAATTTATTACATTATCACAGCCATTTTGGCTGTGATAATGTAATAAATGCAGTATAATAATTCTGCATACTTTTAATCATCAAATATATGCAGTCGTTAGTTCTATATGAAATCGTTAGTTCTATATGAAATAATCGATTTCGGGAAAAATAAATGATTACTCCCTCAAAGTATACTTTGCTAGATAAGTACACTTTGCAATGTCGGTGAAAGAGGCTACAGGAATGATTTCTGGTAGCACACGAGAAATTCCTTCATTGTTTTCATCGAGAAAACTCGAAAATTGACATCAGATGATAAAATTCAATTCCAGTTGCACGGGTGGACGAAAATATAAAACTTAAATGGGATTGGCCACCACTTCAAAAACAAACATAAGCAATTGCATGAACAATTCTCAGCAAAGAGCATTGATTGATTGATTTATTGGTGTTTAACGGCCTATCAACAGCTAAGGTCATTTAAGGCCGGGGTCAATGGGTTTAGTACTAAATCCCATATATTACCTGTACAAGTACATGTACATGTTCAAGTACATGTACAAATGGGGGGAAAATCCCAAAATCAGAACTGAATATTTACAATAACAAAACTATATATTCAGCCCTGAAATCAGAATAATCCTGATCTGATGCCAGGTCCTCGCCACACCAGAATAACTTGGCCCCTCCCAAAAGCAGTAGGATCAGTAATAATCTTACTACTTTTATAATGGGCAATAACCCAATTCAACTCCCAGGTAACAAAAGAGCCAAAGATAAAAATATACCTGAGGGCCAAACCAGGCAAATCATGATTCCTATAAGGAGGAATCCATACCGTTAATTTACGCCGTCTCATTCGCCCGACCACCACCCACCCCAGTAGTAATATGTTTAGGAATAATCTTATTACTCATACAAGGGATATAACCAGATTAAACCCTCACATACAAGAATGCCATTCCAGCTTTAACCCTTTCAGCTGGAATGGACTGTGCTATGCTAATTTTGCAACCAACCCAATAATCACAAAATGATGTCATACTAGTCCATTTATAACAAGGGGCTGTTGATTTTTCTCTAAAATAAAAAGAAAAGGAAAATTACTTGCAAAAAGTGCAGATCCTGATGAGACGGCTCGTTACGGCTCATTTGGATCTACACTGTTTGCAAACATCACAAGAGGTCTATAGTGTTAACCGGATAGGGATCAATTTGACACTTGTTTCACAGATTTAATGATAAACAGTGTAGACACTGATTAGACTGCATAGATGTATCTACACTGATCAGAAATGCCATGATAAACCCCATTTCCCCAGTCACATAATTATGCCCAGTGTGCCTCGTCACAGATAGATCTAATAATTCTTTCCCCAAAAACTTATTTTGAAAATTTCAGTATTCACAAGGACACAATTTGTGAAATTTGAAATTGTTACCAAATTTTGAAATAACAATACAAATACGATCCATCAATTGATATGCATTTTTAACCAAAATAGCGAACTTACAAATAACTTGTATAAAGTTCAAAACCTGTTCCTATAATTTACAAACTCCAGTGAAAGAGCTCGGGCATAATTTCTTCACGCTTGATTGATATACGACTACATGTAATATTTACAAAATTTATATCTTTCCGCAAACGAGATCAAAATGTTTAAATTCCCATAGGAAAATCTTTTTTTTTAAATAAAATCAATATTTGATGGAATTTCATCAAATAATTTTTTTTGGGGAGGGCGACTTTTTTGTTATTGATAAAAAAGTACTTACTTTTAACTATTTTTTTAGATTTAATGTGTTTAACAGACAAAAGTTAGTCGGCAGCAAAACGTGGAACAGATATTAAGTATATTTCTCCCAATAATACGTTTACAAAGTATGTAATATGGGTAGAAGTGGGATTATAGATTATAAATTCACAAAGCCATAGCGTAGCAAGACACACAAAATACATGTACACAAAGTTTATAAGATAACGTGGATTTGACTGGTTGACCTTTCTGAGCTTGATCATACTCGAGAATGTGTTCAGAAAAGCTATATATGACAAAAAGTCATGTGATTTGGTACCAAAGAAGATTTGGTACCAAAGAAGATGTGCGATTTTCATGAAAAATATTTACAGAAATTGTGATATTATCGTAAATGTTGTCGAAAGTTGACAAAATTTTCATTATACACAGCAAGATGCGGAATTCTATACAAATTAGCTCTGAACATGTTGTCAACTTTCGAATTTTTGTACATTTTGTATACATGTTTTAATTAGTTATTATCACACATATTCTTAGGTTCAAAATCACATGGTTCGTCTCAATTTACTGTGGTTCTACAGACATACTGCCTAATCCGAATCTATATTCGCCCGAGGCGCAGCATGGCACCATGCTGATTGTGTAGAAACACAACGAAATATTTGACATATTCATCTGAGGCGCAGCATACCATGCTAATTGTGTAGAAACACAACGACATATTTGACATACAGCAGGGGGCCGTTTCACTAAACTTCGTACGACTAACTTGAAAAATAGTCGTAAGTGCAAAATTATGATAGTCTGTAAATTGTACATCAACACTGTTTTCTTGTAAACAATTATTGGATTTACATTTATTGAGCATAGGCTGCATATGCAGCCTATGCTCAATAAATGTAAATCCATCAATTGAAATTTCTAGACGTGCGCTTACGAACATTTTAGTCGTAAGAAGTTTAGTGAAACGGGCCCCTGATTCTCTATAGTTCTCCCAAGCAGAGATAGGCCCTATATAAGTGTATTGGTATATCTACATCATAGAAATATGGTGCCAAACAGCTCACTGTCATCATGTTACAAGTATCAATTTACGAGAAATGACCGACGTCAACCCCACATGAATAATTGGAATTTGTTAATAACATTAAACTTACCAATTCTAGACCTATTTTCAAAATCTAACTTTTATTCTCTCAACTCTTACACCGATTTTTATCTTCAAAAACGTGCTTGGACAGCACTTTAGAATAATTTACAACATGCTTTGACAGCACTTCAGACAAACAGTATAGACCACACCAGACTATAGGAGTGTGATATCTGATCAGCAGCAAGACTGACCACAGGCGATTGAACTCACCACCCACATACCCCCATTAGATAAATCCATCTGCCATGATCTGATCCGTCTATACTATGTATAAATATGTGGAGACAGGGGACTTCAATCACCTGTGGACTGACCAAAAAGCCCCACTTCTTCACGCAGCGTGACATTAATTATCCAGTGTTTGAAAATTCTAGAGAACTTGCAACATTATGTGTGAAATATAGTAGATATGTGTGGCTGTAATTGGAAAAAAGGAGCTTATGGGTTTTGCGACCAGTGTAGATCCAGATCAGCCTTTGCATCTGCACTGTTCTGATCTGCACTGTTTGCCATACCACAAATGAAACACATGTCATACTTCAAACAAGCAATATAGATTGTTATCAGGCTATAGGAGTGTGCTATTTGATCAGGAGCTACACTGGTCAGAAATCCCATAAGCCACATTTGTCCAGTCAGCCACAAATAACCACATTTTCGAAACAAAATTCAAATGTAAGGCAAAATCTCAATAACAGACGCTTACATCAATAACAATGTTTTAATCTTCCTGCCCTTTATTTCCTGCATCAGCATTATCAATGTCGTTAAACTGGTCACTTGTACCAGAATCCTTATCTGGAGTTACCACATCTTTATCTTTGTTCAGTGAGACACTCTTTTCATCTATAGTCTCCTCACTCGCTGTCGATACTACACCACTATCACCAGATGGTGTAAGGACACCTTCAAAATCCTCCTTATCATTCGTTCCGCTTAACTCTGATTCTTCCTTCTGATTGTTTTCATCAGAAATACTGTTTTCTGAATCTCCTGTGGTACCTTGTGGGACATCTTTGACAGACACATCAGTGGAGTTATCAATTTCATTTGTTTGATTATCCGAGTCTTCTTTTACGGCATCAGCAGCGGAAGTATCATCACTGCTAATGTCTTTTTTCTCTTCATCAGATTTATCAGCATTTTTTTCCACACCAATAGAAACATCAGCGTCTGCTATTTCTTTATCATCAGCAGTATTATTTTCATCAGTATTTTTGTCTTCATCGTCTACCTCGGTGATGCTATGGTCGCCAGTCTTTTCAGCATCCGACCCTTCTGTAGCCAGTGAGTCATCATCTTCGTGAGTAACGTCATTGGAGAGCTGATGTTCTGTATCTTTACCATTATCAGCCTCAGTGATGTCAACGTCTGCTGTGTCAATGTCATTCTTTTCCTGCAACATGTGCAATTAAGTAAAGTTTGTTTAGTCTGTGAATTTCACATTAACATTGTTTTCTGGTAAACCATTATTGGATTTACATTTATTGTTCAATAAAGCTAAATCCTCGGACCCTGGAGAAACTATTACCAACTTTTGGACGTAAATGTACACCAACGGAGAGACGGACGGACGTTCTTACAGTACTATACTTATGTGGCTTATCACATGTTAAATATTAGCCACATAAAACAATTTTTAGCCACATAAAAGGATTTTTTAGGTGGCTAATTGTAATCAACCCTATCCTTTACCAAGTCCATAACCCTGTGGGGCTAGCCACGTAAGTACCCTAATGTGTGCCCGGACGGACGGACGGATGGACGGACGTTCCTATAAATGGATACTTATGTGGCTAACCCTAACCTTTTCCTTTGTTCATCCCTATTGTTCTGTAGCCACATAAACCCATTTTTAGCCACATAAAATCACGGAACAATAGAATATTACATAACCTATTGTTCTCCTAGCCACATATGTATCCATTTGTAAGCTCGGACGGACGTACAGAACGCATAGGGGGCATTATGAGCAGAAATATGCAGTTATAGAACGTTAATGGGCTTAATGTCAAATGTACATGTAGACGGGACGTAGGTCTCAAGTCTCATCGAAAACACTAGTGGGAGGGAAATGCAAAAGATGTGTGGGTAAAATATATGCAAGAATTGTTCATGCCTACGCAAGTATATGCTTTACTGCCAACTCATGCAATTATAGATCCCGATTCTCTTATAGTCACACTAAACATCGGTCAAGAACAGTCCTCTAACTGGGTAGAACCAGTCTGGATTCTGCATTGGGTAAATTGGGTAAATTGCCAATTAAGAAGTAACGTATGTTTGTTTGTTTGCTGGCGTTTAACGGCCTATCAACAGCTAAGGTCATTTAAGGCTGGGCCAATGTGTTTAGTACTAAATCCCATATATTACCTGTACAAGTACATGTTCAAGTAGATGTACAAATGGGGGGAAAATCCCAAAATCAGAACAATCCTGATCTGATGCCAGGTCCTCGCAACACCAGAATCACTTGGCCCCCTCCCAAAAGCAGTAGGATCAGTAATAATCTTACTACTTTTATAATTGGCAATAACCCAATTCAACTCCTGGGTAACAAAAGAGCCAAAGATAAAAACGCCAGTAGCAAGTCTGTCCAAAATTGATATCCCTGTAAACTCCCATGCCGAACGACTTTCCGTAACCGTGAGGCGCAGTTAAAATAATTCTTAAGAAAACGGAAAATAAACACATTTTCTTGATGAATTTATTTCAAATGCTGGAATTATAAGGAATGAATGGCCATTTTGTTGAATTTATCGGGGATATAAACTTGGAAAAGTCGCGGGAATACTGGACGAGGCCTTCCGGCCTTCGTCCAGTATTCCCGCGACTTTTCCAAGTTTATACCCCGATAAATTCCACAAAAAGGCCATTCATTCCTATAATAAATACATGATCACAAAGTCGAGTTTGGCTGAGCCGGCTCTCAACAGATTGAAATAAAAGCTTATAATAATTGCAGGCCATAATGTCGTACCGTTCCAAGATTCTCTGGCTCCTCACCATCCGCTTGTACTATGGCAACAGAACCGTGTCCAGATTTTTGCTCAGCATCTGCAATAATCAAGTTTACAATTATGCAACATGCTAGTCTGCACTGTACAGGAAGAAATGGATTATTCAACCAGTCACAAGGTGCATGCCATTCCAGACAGAGTGGAGAAACAGGGGCTTCATTAACTCTTACACCCCTAATTAACTGGGGCCCGTTTCACTAAACTCGGTACGACTAAAATGTTTGTAAGTGCAAATTTAGGATTGTCTGGAAATTTCAATTGATGGATTTACATTTATTGAGCATAGGTTGCATGCATATGCATGCCTATGCTCCATAGATGTAAATCTAATAATTGTTTACAAGCAAACATTGTTAATGGGAAATTTACAGACTATCATAATTTTGCACTTACAAACATTTCAGTCTTACAAAGTTAAGTGAAACGGGTCCCTGGAATGGATTTTGATACGTTAATTTTGCAACCAATCCAACCGTCACAAAATGATTTTCAGACTAGTCCACTAATGAAAAGGGGGTGTTTTGTTGAAAATTACTTTCCAAAAGTGTAGATCCTGATGAGGCGGCTCATTACCAGTGGGATGGAAATTCTATGAAAGTATTGTGCATGCATTATAGTAGGTTTTGAACTCGCAACCTTCAGTATTGAAGTCCTGTATTCTACCCGAGCCATAGCCCATCCCTCATCCTGAACCATCCTTTGAATGTCATTGTTTGTTTGTTTATTGGTGTTTAACGGCCTATCAACAACTAAGGTCATGTAAGGCCGGGCAAATGGCTTCGATCCCGTTTTAACCGGCTGCTTTGGGGGAAAATCCCAAAATCAGAACAGAATATTTACATCGAGAAAAAATATTTCATTGACGGGGATTGAACTACCAACCTCCGGTAGTGAAGCTGAATGCTATACCCCCTAGACCACAATACAATGACACAATAATGAAGCTTACGGCACTTGTGGCCAGGCTAGTTATTTACATACATTCTAGTATCCTCACATAGCCTGATAACGATCATTAACCAACTCCTTTTGGAATACACCTTTATGTGTATGAAATATTTGATTCTGATTTTTGTTATTTCTCAAAGAAAGTATATGCTGTGACCACTCATTTGAACCGTCTCGACGACACGGTTCAAATGGTAGTCGCGACATATACTTCTGAGCGCATGCAAGAAAAATATTTATGATTTTCCGCAAACAAAATGGCGTATCCTCAGCATGAAAAGGGTTAATATTTAATAAAAGTAGATGTTTTAATTACTGAATTGCAAATAGTGGAGACCTTGATCAGATTTCGCAGGCGGATCTGTGTCAAGACTGTTTGCACAGGTCCATTTTTTTCCCAGTCAGTCACAAATATGGCTGTGATTGGAGAAATGGGGCTTATGGGTTGTGTGACCAGTGTAAATCCAGATCAGCCTGTGCATCCGCACCGTCCCATCTGATCAGGATCTGCACTGTTCGCCATTCCATCAATGAAACATCTGCCAGGTTTCTAACAAGCAATATTGACTGTTATCCGGCTACGGCGGTGCGCCACTTGATGAGCATCAACAGTGGCCACAAATCCCATAAGCCCAAGTGTTTAAGTCACAGCCGCCAGATATATCAGGCCCATACGCAGAGGGGGTGGCTACGGGTGCGTACGCACACCCCTTAACCCTTTCACTCTTAACCCGCAGGCATGTATAGTGGTATTGGCAAACAGTGTAGCTCCAGATGAGCCGGCTCGTAACGAGCCGTCTCATCATTTTGAGAACAAAAATTTTCATAATTTTGAGAACAAAAACACTCCATGTTCATGAATGGTCTGAAAATCATTTTGTGATGATTTAGATTGGTTGCAAAATTAACAAATCAAAATCCATTCCAGTTACTTAGGGGTGAAAGGGTTAATCTACCGGTGTCTGTCCGTGGATATGCAAAAACAATGTTTAGACCTTCGCGACATCGATAACGCACCCCCCTAAAATAATTCCTGCGTACTGGGCCTGTATATAGCGGTAATTGATTTGTATAAATGAGTAGTTAATACAAATGCTGAAATTGTGACATCTTTGAAATTGTTATTCAACAAGATTAACCCATACACCGCTATCTTATTTGTTTTGTCGTCTGCTGTTTATTTTCTATTTTCCATTTTTACAGCACTTTAGAATAATTTACAACATGCTTTGACAGCACTTCAGAATTATTTCCATTGGAAAACCATGCTGTCGAACCATGTTTTTATTGACAAATAAGGTAAGATATAAAAGCAACAGCAGACAACAATTGTTGTGAGTAGCGGTCTAAGGGTAAACAAATGTATAAGCAGTGTAACTGTGTTAGTCAATTCAGATTTAATTACCACCATAAGGTATTTACTTATTTAGATAAGTACCTAATATAGTGGGCATAGCTTGAAACAAATTAAAATTGGATGATACAATTTAGTTTCAAGCTCCAACTTGGTATTTAACAATAAACAAACATTCTCCCCTAAGTCTATAGTATACTATAGTAATGTTAGTTCTGGACTCAAAAAATTGTTTCAAAACCATAAAAAACAAGAACTGGCATTGCTAATCTCCCCACTGGCACAACAAATTGTTTCAAAACCATAAAAAACAAGAACTGCCATTGCTAATCTCCCCACTGGCACCTTGATAACAAGAAATCAGCAACACTGATGGGAGATGTACCCCTACAACACTTTAAAGCACACTTCTATGTTATTCGATATAGACCTTGGGCAAAGGGGCCGCATAAGTTGGCCACAAAATGAAAATATGAATGACGACTAATAAGCAAATGAGGTTTCAAGCCAATTTGACTTACAGTTACGGAGAGCTACCCGAAAACTTGGACGGACATGTGGACAGACAGATGAACAGATAGGGTGGCGACTAAAATTCTTTCAGGGTACATTATTAAATTTGGTTAAGTGGTTCATCAGTTATTAAGAAATGACAGGTGTTACTAACGTATGTATACAAAAAAATTTCCCCATGTTAAATCCCCATAGACATCTTCACTCCGTGAAAATTTAAGAATGAGCCTTCTTTTTATTTCGTGAAATTTTGCCAAATATTGGTTTTATTACGAAAAATTTATTTCTCTATGGGAATTTAACATGGGGGAAAAAGAGGAAGAGGAGTGTGGGAGGAGTCAAAAAACGAAAAAATTTGGAAATTGACTCTGAAACCTAGCTAGATAGCTTGGAAATGATCTAACTAAGAAAACAAAAGTTAAATTTTAAAAATTGGTCCAGTATTTCTGAAATTCTAAAAAATTTCCCCATGTTAAATCCCCATAGACATCTTCACTCCGTGAAGATGTCTATGGGGATTTAACATGGGGAAATCATGTACTTGCACTAACATACTCCGTGAAGATGTCTATGGGGATTTAACATGGGGAAATCATGTACTTGCACTAACATAATATCACCTCTTGCAGGGTTCCCACTCTTTTGGGAAGACCAAATTCCATGACTTTTCCATGACTTTCAAGGACCTGTTTTTGAAATTCAAGGACTCATATTTGCGTGGATGATGCTGATGAAACGGTGTTTTATGGTTTATCGACTCATAACTTGAGCCATTCCGAGCCTGGAATACATCTGTGTTGGGGAGACAAGTAGTAATTCAGTTCTGAATTTACAAAATCCTGATTTGGTGCCAGATGCCCTTACCACACCAAATCGCTTGGCTCAAAATCACGAAATTGCACTGAACTTTCCTCAACAAAACCATAATTGGACTGGAATCCAAATTCCATGACTTTCAATGACCTTTTCAGAAAAAGAGACAAATTCCATGACTTTCCAGGCCTGGAATCCATCTTTCCAAATTCCATGACTTTCCAGGAATTTAAGGACCAGTGGAAACCCTGCTCTTGCCTATTGGCAAGGGGATGAAAAGGCTTTATGGTCTGCAATTTTACTCGCAGTATTTTGCTGATTTTTGCCAGTTTGTCAACACCATAATGGCGAAGCAAGTTAACATTGTGTATAGGAATTGGCGATTGGAATCCGCAATTGGCATAAAAAATTACAATTTTCGAAAAAAATTATTATTTTTTTTTTTCTTTCCGAAAATTGTAATTTTTTATCGCCAAGTTTATTTTTATCCTATTGGTTATTATAGGAATGAATGGCCTTTTTGTGGAATTTATCGGGGTATAAACTTGGAAATGTCGCGGGAATACTGGACGAAGGCCGGAAGGCCTCATCCAGTATTCCCGCGACTTTTCCAAGTTTATATCCCCGATAAATTCAACAAAAAGGCCATTCATTCCTTATAATTCCAGCATTTGAAATAAATTCATCAAGAAAATGTGTTTATTTTCCGTTTTCTTAAGAATTATTTTAATTGCGCCTCACAGTTACGGAAAGTAGTTCGGTGTGGGAGTTTACTGGGATATAAATTTTGGACAGAGACTTGCTACGGGCCAATCAAATGTTAGGGAATTGTGTAAATATTTTTGTGCTTGAATTATTTGTCACTAAAGGGTTTTGAAGCCATATTAGATTAGTTTATGAATGTTAGTCAACTGTTAGTAAACAATTTGTAAATGTTAGTCAACAGTCTATACTGTTAAAATTAAACAATGAATAATGACATCACAAGCAGAAATTGTTTAGGATTGTAACGATATACTAAAGCTGTACTGGTAATCGCAAACAGTACATAATCTGCTACATTTATGCACACTGTTGGGATTGTAAATATGGATTAATTTGCATTTTTTTGTTTTAAGATGACATTGAACATGCCAGCTATCTCACTATACAAGATGTTGTCGCATCTCTAACTCACTTGTTCCTTTCCCAGAATTGTCAACATGGGGTAGTACAGTATGTGAATAAAGACATGCATAGCCACTAATCAGTTTAACCCTTAGACCGCTACTCACAACAATTGTCGTCTGCTGTTGCTTTTATATCTTGCCTTATTTCTCAATAACAAGAATTTCGCGGAATCAAATGTCTCGCCTTGTCCCGCCGCCTGGACCTCGAGCCTGGGCCAGAAAGCAATTTTCACTGGCCCGAACATATTATACAATTATTGACTAGTGAGCCATAGAATATCAGATTATATTCTATGGCTCACTAGTCAATAATAGTTTTAGTATATGATAATAGTCGGTATATAGCACTTACGACCTTATGCTACTAGACAACAAGAAACGAGGCAAAGCCACGACATTGTAAACGCGAAAAGTTAACATTGACTGCGCGGAAAAAATGGATCAAGTTAAAAAAAAAAGGTAACATGTTGGATAGTGATATGTGGTGGACACCCCTTGGTTATGAAGCTGTGAAAGTTTGTTGGTCATATGTGGTACAGTAACAAAGAAATGGACTCAAACACGAAAACTAAAAATGGAAAAAAAAGTTTAAAAAAAACAAAGTTTAAAAATTAACAAAAATAATGCTCGCTACTGGAGCCCAGAATTTTTATAATAGTCCTATATTTATCTACATATCATATCTGCACAGGTCCACATATTGTCACAATATTGTCAACGCAGTTTACGGAAATGTAATACCCAGGAAAAATAATTTACCTGTATAAATTACCTGTAATAATTTAGCTGGACAGTTAGTGGT
Organism: Conchocele bisecta; assembly: GCA_029237695.1. Taxonomy (NCBI): domain Eukaryota; kingdom Metazoa; phylum Mollusca; class Bivalvia; order Lucinida; family Thyasiridae; genus Conchocele; species Conchocele bisecta. The sequence goes on from CM055268.1 coordinate 90,405,441, forward strand.
CAATCTGGACATTTGCACATGCTTGCACATGCACAAGTGTTCAACTGGAGAAGGCTATTGTTCTCTCTACAGGTAAGGTGTACAGAGCGCACGAGAAAACGGGTCTTCATGCATTAATGTTCAGTTTGTAGCATAGAAAGAAATAGTTTGACCTTGACCCTGGAGCCCGGATTTTGTTTTAATAGTCCTATATCCATCTACATATCATAGTAAAGGTGTGTATAAAGTTTGATGACTGTAGCTGTTAAGGTGTTGAAGTAATGACCGTAACACGAAAACTTAACATTGAACAATGACCGTAACACGAAAACTTAACATTGAATGATGACGCCGCCGACGCCGTCGACGCCGACTCCGGAAAAGCAAAACCTATGTCTCGCTTTCCGCTTCACGGGCGAGACAAAAACAAGGTTTGACAGCACTTCAGAATCATTTCCAATGGAAATGATTCTGAAGTACTGTCAAAGCATGTTGTAAATTATTCTAAAGTGCTGTCAAATCATGTTTTTGATGTTAAAAATGGAAAATAAACAGCAGACGACAAAAGAAATAAGATAGCGGTCTAAGGGTTACTTATTTTTATGCCACCGGGTTTCGTCCGTCACACTTTTCGATTAACCACTTTGTCACAGTTTCTCAAATTTTGGTTAACCACTTTGTCACAGTTTCTCAAATATGCTGCAGGTGGCATCTGCGTTCGACAGACCCGGGTTTCGAAGAAACGGGTGGCATATAGTGTTTGGACCGTCCGTCCGTCCGTCTGTCCGTTCGTCCGTCACACTTTTCGGTTAACCACTTTGTCACAGTTTCTCAAATTTTGGTTAACCACTTTGTCACAGTTTCTCAAATATGCTGCAGGTGGCATCCGCATTCGACAGATGCATTTCTTGTTTTGAAATGGAGTACAGTTTGAAAAACAATAAATAATATGTTTTGTCACCAAAATTGGGCCATTCATTGAAGAGTGCAGTATCTAAATGTCCAGCATATTTTGCCCGTTACATTCCTAATGATATTCACTTCATGCAGAGCAAAGCATTCAAATACAAGTTATTAACCATTGTAGTAAATTGTCTTGCACAATATTTTTAACATCACAACGTGGCAGCACAGTCTAATATGCTGTTTGTGGCAGAGTATGCTTGTAGATGAGAACATAATGAATATTGGAAACTGAGACAAACTGTTTCAAGCTGCTGGGAACAGGTGAATAATTAAGCCAAATATAACATGAACAATACAGTAAATAAATTCAGCAGATTGTTCTCAAAGATATAAATTCAGAATTGAACATAAAATATGTAAGTGCATGCGACTCTGACATAGAAGCAAAATGAAACTTTCTAAAATTAAACTATTGAATCAGAGTTTGTCTGTTATTAAAACGGGAAATAGTAACTGTCTCAATATTAACCAAAACTGTATTAATTTTGATTGATATCCTTAGTTTTACATTGATCCCGAGTCAATGTCTGGACTTAGTCCAGTTTCAACCCATACTATTCAGAATAAATCATACCAGAGTAGATTACAAAACCCTTTTTTAATATAAAACTTATTTCTCAAAAGCATAATTTATGCCAGTCATTTGAACCATCTCAACAAACGGTGGCCACAAAATATACTTTTAAAGTGAAATAAAAAGCACCAAGAAAATGTGATCTGTCTGCTCACAAATGCCCCTGGTGGCACATTAGAGAAACTCCGGCAACTTTCTTAATCAGACTCACAGACAGACACAGGGTCCAAACAGTGTATGCCTCCCAGCTCTACCGAGACCAGGGGCATAAAAACTTCCGAAAGAAATGGTTGACAAACTCAAACAAAAGCCATGCATGAAGCAAGCAAACACAACTAACATTCCAAAGGTAACTTCTGCATCTCACCAAGCAGCCTATTTTCAATGGATTCTTTCTCTTTCAGACAGCCGAGAGCATCGTCAAGTTTCGCAAATTTCTCTATACACACACCATCTCCAGATTGGCCATCAGTATACCGAATTTCATTTTCTGGTTCCATGTATTGTGCATTGTTATTCAGATTTTCTCCCAAATCTATTGGATCCACAGAAGACTTGATATGTTCATGGAACACAATCATGTTAGGTACTTCATTGCTGGGCTCAAGATGGTCTATGATTGTCTCCAGGAGTTGAGTTACTTCAGTGATGGCATTATTGGTACCTACTGATACAGAGTCAATGTTGTCTAAATAGTCAACTTTTTCCACATTGCTATCATTTAAGTCATCATAACTTAATGAAGTGTAATTTTTCACAGTAACCATATCTATGTTAATTTCAATGTTATCTTTGTCAGATAAACTGTCATCAGATTCATTGCCTTTCGAAGCAGCCACTTCTATTCCTGTTCCTAAAATACTGGACGCAGAGCATGTGATGTAAGGTGTGCCAATATCAGTTGTATTGTTGGAGGTAAACATGGGAGCCTCAACTGTTCCTGCCTGGGTGATTGTGGGAATTTCTCCACGGAATTGTTCAACACAAAGCTCTTCAGTTTCATCAACACAAAGCTCTTCAGTTTCATCAACAATACATTCCAAGTCAGTACCTATATTTGGATCAAATTCCGAAACATTCTTCAATTCTGATACTTTGTTTACCTTCAATCTACCATCATCTTCTATACAATGATTATCTTTGAAAATTGCATTACTATCTGTGTATGTTGCATCTGACAACTCCTCACTAGCACAATTTGATGTTTCCTTAATGTCGTCCAGATTAACTGCAGAGAATTTACCAAGTAAATCAATTTCTGAAATTTGACTTTCAGAAAGTGTATTAATACCCCCAGGTATCTGACTATCTGCTTCAGTTTTAATTGTATAGATGTTGGCTCTTGTTTCAACTTCAATTCTTTCTTCAACCTCCTGTTCTTCTGTGCCTAGAGTTACATCTGTCTCTGTTTCAAATCCCATGTCAGATGGGTCAACATCTTTGACGATCTCTTGTGCAGATTTTACCATTTCAAAAGCATCAACATTACTTAATACCTTTTTAGCGTCATCCCAGGCTATATCACTATTGTCTATAGCATGATTATCTGATGATTCCACATTTGTTACATTGTATTCACTTAATGAGTTGATCTTCATTTCAACTGCAGTGTTTGGTTCAATTTTACCATCAGCTTCAATGGTTTCAACATCATCATTAGCAATCATATGTTCATCTACAGGATTGACAACATCAGCAGTATCTGACAAATATGCAGTAGACTGTTCGAACACTTTTTCTGAGACATCCTCAATATTCTCCAGTGATGATTTATAAAAAGAATCGAGAACAACTGCCGAGAATTTTCCAAGAGCATCAATTTCCTGCACTTGACTTTCTGAGAGTGCATTATTGTCTATGTTTTTGTTAATGCTGTCATAAACTAAACTTGTGTCTATTTTATCACTCTGATGCACATCCACATCAGATGTTTCCATAAAACCATTGTTAGTTTCAACTTCTGTCTGTTTGGTTTTGTCAATTACCTGCAATTCTGGTGCTAGAGCAACACCTGCAGTTGTTTCAAATTCTGTGTCAGATAATGCAGTTTTGTTTACCTTATCGTGTGGCATTTCTATTATTTCTACGGCGTCGTGATTCCATATCACTTTACTACTAATATCTGTACTCTGTATTTCCACATTATCCTTACTTGACTCCATATAAGATATTGCATTGGACTCTGTTTCAAGTATATTGTGTGATCTGATTTCACCATCATCAGTGTCTTCTGTTTGTGACAAATATACACTAGAATTGCTGAACATTGCTTCATTTTCCACCGACACTTTGTCAACATGTTCAAGAACAGCTGTTGTAAATTCACCAAGAAATGCACTTTCTATCATCTGGCTTTCTTTTAATACTTCATTGTCTACAGGATTCTGTATTTTCAGACTGCCTCTTTCAGACTGAACTATAAAGTCACGAGGTTCATGAAATTCAGAATTACCATTTTCTTCACCCGTTACAATAATTTCGAAATCAGTTTTATCATCTGTAACAATTTGTTCTTGTATTTCTTCATATGCTTCAATTGGAAGATCAATATCTACAGATTTTTCTGATTCAATGAACACTTTGCAGGAGTCATGAAACTGGGATTCATCTGTTTCAACAATTTTAACGCAGGAGTTCTCCACTACAGATTTAGATTCTGTGATTACTTCAGACTGTTGCTCTTCTGTTGTTGAAACATCTGTAAATGTTTCAAATACTACATCAGCTTGTTCTACAGCTTTCTTTATCTCTCTCGGCGACATTTCTACAATTTCAATTGCTTCAGATGGAACAAACTGATCCCCTAAAACCGTTTCACTTTCTCCAAACACTAATGGTTCTTTCATTGAACTAGGAGTGATTTCTACTATCTCCAATGTGCTATACGATATTGTTTCCGATTCTTGGATAATATTGTCATTTGTGTCAACAAAAGCATTATCTTCTTCATCAGCATAACTCCGACAACTGTTACAAACATAGTGGGAGAAATCTGATGAGCAACCTGTTGTTTCGAGACATGATGAGAAGTCATGTTTGCATTCCTCACAAACAACCATGCTGTCTGTGTCATTTGTCATGTCTGTTGTACATGATGTATCTATAATGCCAAATGTGGAATCATCAAAACTTTGTAGAGGGCTGCGATAACTGATGTCTGACACACTTGGGTATATAGTGTCAGTTACACTTGGATAGGTGAGTTTTCTGTTCTTTGAGAAGTCGATACCGACTAGTCTTATGTTCTCATTTTCAATCACGGCTTCAAGTTCAAGTCGTCCTGCATTGTTCTGGTTGGTATTTTCTTCATGAATGTTATCAATGTCTGTGAGCTGTGAAGAAGTATCCATATCAGTTGCTTCTGCAGTATCAGTTTCGCTTGCATCTTCAAGCTGCCCCTCACCCTTGTATTCAGTAATTTGCTCCTCCAAGTTATCAGAGTCTGTCAGTTGTGAAGCACGAGATAAATCAATATCGGTAGGTTCCGCTGTATCAGTTTCGCTGGTATCTTCCACTGCCACTTTGTCTTTGTCCAGGTATTCCAACAACTCAGCATCTACATGAGTATAATCAACATGAACATTAGGTGGCATAACAGCTGCTGCATCATCAATGACACTACTAACTTTCCCTGATAAATACTCTGAATTTGTTTCAGTATTTACTAAATCATTTTCAATTACTATTTCCTGATCATTACTTCCTGTATCTGTTTGAGATGGTTGTTTTTCCGCCACATGTGACTCTTCATGGTCACCTTCCCCTACAGCAGCTAGAGCAATAGATAAGCATAAATATACTGATCATTACACAACACTAATCATACATTAGTCTGAAAATAATTTAAACACAATTGACATGCTGAAAAAATATTTGCACCTAATAAAATTAAAATTATTAATTACAGTCACTCAAATCTATATTGTTACATGGTTTCCGTTGTTTGCACATATGTGCAAACATATAGTGCGTGCTGTTTGCATATGGCTTTAGGCAATGCTCATTCCGGGGCCGTGCGTAGACCAAGTGCCTTCATGACGTCACTACGCGGAAGTGCCTTCATGACGTCACTACTTCATCACATTCATGACGCGGCCCCGTAATATGAATACCGAAAATTACCTACGTGAATGGGACAATTTATAAAAGTACTGAAAATACTGAATATAATGCTCAAATTACATAAGTTTTTTGTTGGAAACGTAACAATAACGTTTGATCATGTCCAGCCGTGTGCAAACGTTTGCTGTGGCCATCGGGAACTGTTTGAACCCGCGGCCTTGGGTTCAAACAGTTCCCTCGGGCCACAGCAAACGTTTGCACACGGCTGGACATGATCAAACCTTATATTGAAAGTGAAAGTAACGCACACAATATTTAGTTGCATGAATCATTAGAAAAATACAAGACAAAGCGTTCATTTACATTTAAATGCAGGAGTACAATCAGCAATCACTAACACTAAGAAACGTACTCAAGCACATGCAGTAGTACTGAACTTGTCAAAATGCAAAATCAGTTTCAAGTAATGGGTTGATGTGGCTATTGAACAAACAGATAACAATGTCCAACATTTCTTCTTAGGTACAAACCGAACACATTTTGAAGCGAAGAGGCTGGGCAAACAGGAAACGTTATGCGTTTGTCACAAACACATTCCTTCAATTGGGTGATGTTGGAAGTGTTGTTTACCATGTTTACAGAGAATGCAATTGTTAGAAAGGTATTATAGGAACACCCAAGGTGTAAATTATGTCACAACGTTTTTCAAATCACAAGATCATATGCCCTGAATTATACATTTAATATAGATATCAAATGGATTTTTTTTTAATATTAGTGAGACCAGTGCTGTGCCTAAAGCGAACCCTGGGGACAGTTTCCCACTATAATCTGTCCAGGTCTCTTAACCCATTAAAGACGGGATACAATTAATATATGTAGTAGTATGAAATTTTTATTAGAAAAAAATCCTTATTTTATTTATGTCATCTCAAAAGTATATGCTGTTACCACTCGTTTGATCCATCTTGGCGAGACGGTTCAAATGAGTGGCAACAACGTATACATTCATGGAGAAATAACAAAATAATGAGATTTTTTTTTTACAAGAATTATCGTATCCTTAGACTGAAATGGGTTAAATATGAGAATCTCCCATTCACCTATAATGGGAAAGAAGACCAAAACCTGAAATTGTCCCCTTGGATCCGAGACACAACACTGTGATAGTGACATACAGCACACCTTGTAGACTTGACAATACACTCATAGTGCAAAAGCATATTCTTACTGTGACTGATTACGAAGAATATTCTTCTGTAACTACTACTGTCACATGATGACATTCAATGTCTGCCTAACTCAATAGCGAATGGTGTAACTCGGGGAAATAGGGAGAAATTTTGTTAATTTGTTTCGAAAATTAGCAATTTTTTTCTGAAATTTCTGTTTTATACAGTGAACAACTTCTCCCTAAGCTCAGGAAAAGTGATGCAATTTATGGAGATAATTTCGCCCAAATCGCCCTGTAAATTTATCCCAGTAGCCTATTTCACCAACATTGCAAAGTATACTGTGAGGGAGAAATGTTCAGTTTTAGGATAAATTTATAAATTTTTATCTGAATTTATTACATTCAATATTACATTATAATAAATTCAGTATAATAATTACATTGAGGGAGAAATTTTCCATTTTAGGATAAATTTATTAATTTTTATTATACTACATTTTGGCTGTGATAATGTAATAAATTCAGTATAATAATTCTGCATACTTTTAATCATCAAATATATACAGTCGTTAGTTCTATATGAAATAATGCATTTCAGGAAAAATAAATGATTTCTCCCTTAAAGTATACTTTGCTACATGTTGGTGAAATCGGCTACTGGTGTTGAGCCTGATCAATGCAGGCCAATCTGGTCAGGGTGTGAAATTAGCAAATGCCAAATAGAAATTAAGTTCGCAAGTGGATTACATGTGTTTAATGGTCACTAATTGAGAATGATAAATAAAAACTTTTAACGCAAATAGTTAAAAAAACGCAAATTTGACCTTGACCTTGGGACATGAAGGCCGCATGAGTGTGGTATGGAATGAAAATATGGATGATGATAAGAAAGTATATGAAGTTTGAGGTCAATCCGACTTACTGTTACAGAGATATTGGGTACCTGAAAACTTTAAAGGTACATGCCCACTCAGTAGGCACAAACTTTATATCAGAGACATTTTCTGGCAAAATTTACATTAATTCACCATTACACACTATATGCATCCAGCCAGCACTCCAGTTAAATTACCACACATATATGCAGAGCTCCAGAAATTCCACAACATTGCCACTTCCATTACCACACATATATGCAGAGCTCCAGTTAAGGTGCGTAATTTGGGAACATCAAAAGCCATGTTGGGAGTGCTTTGGAATCGTCTCAATGAGACGATTCTAAAGGACTCCCAACTTGCCATTTTTGGTTGAAGAAATAAGAAAATTTCACCACAAATTGAACAAATTACGCACCTTAACTGGAGCTCTGATATACATGTATGTATTGATTTTCAACAGTGGGAGTACAAACTACTCACAACAATTGGAAAATACCCCTTGATTTTCAAATTGAGGAGTGAAACTGATCTAATAATGTTGAACATTCACTCAGTTGAGTGAATAAGTGAATGTTTAACTGTCTTTCATTTTTTGAAAATGTATTCCCTATTTAAAAACGGAACAATTCAGTAATACATTTGTGAAAGTACAACACGCATTATAGTCTTTAGATAAAAAGCTTATCTGGAGCATTGGGGCTAATAGGACTTATGGCCAGTCTACTACCTGATCTGCGTGATAAGGGTATACTGTTAGAAGCAGGACAGGTGTTTCACAGACTGAATGACGATCAGTGCAGATCCTGATCAGACTGGAAATGCACAGGCTGATCTGGATCAACACAGGTCACAAGTGCCATTAAGCCCCATTTCTCCAGTCACGGCCACGTATACGGTACGGCACAACAGTCAGAATGTAAGGCTAACACTCATTACCTGCGACATTCGAATCGGTGTCTGTTACAGAAGTGTTGCTACCCGAGTGGTCTGAAACACAGAAACCATGGCAACACTAAGTACCGTAATAACCCTTCGAACACCATATATTCCGGGGAAACAATTAAATGTTAGGGAATTGTGTAAATATTTTTGTGCTGGAATTATATACAAATATATGGTTTCCCACAACAACGAATGTCCCAATATCTACAGTTAGTCTGGTTGTACTGGCTTCTCACAATAACAATGTATTTGGACGCAATTTGTTATGGGAAACCCAAATTGTATCTGAATATTTAGGGCTATTATCGTCTTTCAAACATTTTGTCCATATTCATCTCCTGCGACCTTTGTTATGTGGAGCTTTATAGGAATTTGTGTTGCATTATGTTTATATGTTACCTACCTATTTCTTATACATCTGTTTATTTTATTGCATAACATTGGCTTTCACAGTTTAATAACAGTGTATTAAAAAGCAAATTACACTTGTGTAATAAATATGAAAATGAGCCCGCTACAGAAATGTTAGGTAATCAGTACCGAAGACAGCTTCAAATTATGATGATGTGCTTTTGCAATAAATATAATCTTACATTTGTGTTGAATGAATAGGACATTTATTAAAGTCGTTGACTGATTTCATAAGAAATTCAGCATAGCCTCCAAACTTGATTATTAAATATCCTGTTAATTTATAGATCGACAATGACCAATTGCTTAGATGGAGCTCAGCAAAGACTGACATTGCATACCTTCGATGGAGCCAACTGTGTGGGAGGTGTCGACTTCCGTCAGACTAGATGTGTCTCCTCCATCCGTCACCCGTGATGTGTCTGTATCCACACACGATGTATCAGTGGCGAGTGGATCAAACGAATCATCTCCTGTCAGGCGCGAAGTGTCAATACAGCTGGTGTCGGTTTCATTTAGACTGGAAGTGTCTATCTGGCTGGTGTCGGTTTCAGTCAGGCAAGAAGTGTCTATCTGGCTGGAGTCGGTTTCCGTTAAGCGTGACATGTCGGTTTCGGTAAAGCATGAAGTGTCTATTTGGCTGCTGTCGGCATCAGTTATACAGGAAGTGTCAATGTTACTGGTGTCAAACCCATCAAACCTGCTGTCATCGCCTGCCAGATATGAGGTGTCTATGTGGCTGTCGCCGCTCTCCGTTTGAAATGAAGTGTCTATGTTGCTGGTGTCCGTCTCAGTGAGACAGGAAGTGTCAATATCACCGATCTCTTTAAGCCTCTTGTGGACCGGCTTTTCACCTGAAATTAGTACTACATTCACTGAACTAGCGTATGAAGTCAATACAGGATGATATTGAATTTTCACCAATAGAGTTATACATTTAACATTAACCCTTACAAGATAGGAAATTTATTTATTTAAATTTATTATCAATATGGCTGCAGATTGACAGCAATGACACAAATAGACAAATAACGATAAGAGGCCGATGTATATAAGCTGTTAAGGGGACCATGGCAGAGCTCCAGATAAGATGCGTATTGGCGTATTTTACGCAATTATTTTAGCTAAATACGCATTGATTATCAAAAGTGGAAGTACAAAATATGCACAGCAATGTGCTTTGCTTTACTTGTTGGGGCTTAACGGCCTATCAACAGCCAAGGTCATTTAAGGCCGGGTCAATGGGTTTAGTACTAAATCCCATATATTACCTGTACAAGTACATGTTCAAGTACATGTACAAATGTTGTGAAAATACGCATTGATTTTCAAATTGAATAGTGAAAATACTGTCATAAAGTTGAAAATTCACTTAGTTGAGATGCAAAAGCTTTTTGCAGCTTAATTAAGTGAATTTTTAAATTTGTTATATTTTTTTTCTTCATTTGTTCCCTATTTAGTAATGAAAACAAGAGTGCCGAAGGTCACAATATACGCCCGTCGAGGCAAAGCCAGCCAACAAGGGGAGATAACTCGTCTTGACGTGATAGTTTAAACATAGTTTATTGCATATAAGTACAGGGCTACAAGTTCTCACAACATTAGTTACAGCCCTTACCATGAATGATAAACATGTAAACCAAAATCAATAGGCTTCTTCGTCTTGCCGTGATAAACATGTATACCAAATTTGGTTATGATCGGTCAAGTAGAACTTGAGTTATTGTGTGGACAAGGATACAGAGTGCGAAAATTAAAACTGGCTGCCAAGGGGAGATAAGTATCGGATAATTTTTCAAAATCAATAGGCTTCTTTGTCTTGCCATGATAAACAGGTTTTCCGAATTTGGTTTCAATCGGTGAAGTAGAACTTGAGTTATTGCGCGGACAATGATACAGAACGCGAAAATTAAAAATGGCCGCCAAGGGGAGATAAGTCATCGGAAATTTTCGCTTCTTATTTTCTATAAGCGTTGAGTGACATAGATTTTGTTTTATTTATAGTGGCTATGTTTGTATGTGCTGCGCGCTGCCATAATTATTAAATTCAATGGTTTCGGACCAGGCGCCGACTGTTTCGTCCCAAACCGTTATGTTCGGCGTCGGAAATGCGCGTTAACCCAACTGTATACATGACGATATATGTGGCCGCGTATACACTAGTTTATACTCGCAGTCATATTATTTGTTAGCCCGGCCGCGTATAGCCGACAAATAATCTGTGAATTAAATTTGCCCGATATGGACCGTGTTCAAAATTGCTAGCGATTCTACCCGTAACCGTGTACACAGACACTGCTTGAATCTTACTTCCGGCAAATTGCTGTAAACTGTAAACAACAAATGGTCGCTGAATTAATTGCATTTGTTGGCCGTTATTGATGGAATTAATTGGCAATTTCTTCAGAAAGAAAATATCCTGACCAAATTTTTCACTCGCCAAACTGGGCGAGTGCCTGTAGAAAGTACTCGACCGCCACAAAGAACACTCGCCATGGCGAACTGGGCAAGTGAAATTTCAACCCCTGTACATAATACGTCCCGGTTTTTCAAACGGGCGTACAAAAAGGTAGGTAGAGTACGCTTTAGACACAAAGCTTATCTGTAGCCTATTTCATCAACATTGCAAAGTATACTTTAGTAGCAAAGTATACTTTGAGGGAGAAATTTTCAATTTTTTTTTTAATTTATTAATTTTTATTATATGGAATTTATTACATTATCACAGCCATTTAATGGCTGTGATAATGTAATAAATTCAGTATAATAATTCTGCATACTTTTAATCATGAAATACATGCATTTGTTAGTTCTATATGAAATAATGCATTTCAGGAAAAATAAATGATTACTCCCTCAAAGTATACTTTGCTAGTAAAGTATACTTTGCAATGTTGATGAAATAGGCTACTGGACCCCTTACATAAAACAGTTAGATCACAGTTGCACATGAAACCCCCTTTTAACTAGAGATTATGTTTGTAAAACATGGGCATGCCCCCCTCAGGCCCTGGAATACTGGACCATACAAAAGAACAAGAGACGATGCAAAGCCACAAAACAAAATGGCTAAGCAGAGTGTGGGGTCACGCGTTTCTGAACAGCCTGGCGTCATGTTTTTTTATATTTGTTTAAGTAGATTTTATTTAATATCTTTCTAATAGAATGACACAGTTTTATAATTCTGTTGTTTTGACGAAAAATCGGTTACCGTAAATTAAAACTAGAGCATGTGAATGTAATAAATAAACGGTACTCGATTCTTTGTGAAAGTTGTAAATATTGTAAATAACTTTCAGAGCACCCATAAAACACATATGCCATCGTATTTGGTGCGCTACATATTATCATAATCCGTCTGTTTGTTACCAAGATTTTAAAGAAAATCAATTGTAAAAATGACGTTAACAGATTACGTCACGTCGGAAAATCAGGTTGGGAAACCACGTGATCCCACACCCTGTAAGTGCTTAGCAACATTTTGAAGGTGACCAAGGTGAAGGTGGCGAGAGTGTGACAAATGTTCAGTAGCCGATTTCACCAACATTGCAAAGTATGCTTTTCTAGCAAAGTATACTTTGAGGGAGTAATCATTTATTTTTCCCGAAATGCATTATTTCAAACATATTTGATGATTAAAAGTATGCAGAATTATTATACTGAATTTGTTACATTATCACAGCAAAAATGGCAGTGATAATGTAATAAATTCAGTATAATAAAAATTAATAAATTTATCCAAAAATTGAAAATTTCTCCCTCGAAGTATACTTTGCAATTTTGATGAAATCGGCTACAGGTGATTCAAGAGTCCAAGTATCGAAGTAATCCTTCGCGTCATATTGAAGATATTACATGTTGGAGAAACTTACAATTTTCAACATAAATGTACGCGGACGGACGGACGTACGGGACCTCAATAGCAACGTAATATGCCCCCCTTGCTATCACATAGGTGGCTTAACACTTTCAACACCACAGACCTCTATAGAGACAATGTTTGCAAACAGTGCAGATCCAGATGAGCCGGCTCGTAACGAGCCGTCTCATCAGGATCTCCACTGTTTGTTAATAATTTTAAACGTCGTACAGATTACCCTTTTAGAAGAATGGGATAATTTGAACGAACAAAATTAATGAAATAGCGTGAAACATTCGCATGGAACATCCTATTAAGTTACTTGGTGTTGAAAGGGTTAAAAGATTTTGCCGATGCCCTTGTAAATATGCTGTTTATCCCTTACCGGAATCTCCGCTGCTGCCAAACGAGTCGTGTCTGTTCATCGTCAGCTCATGGAACGATGTTTCTGCAACAAACCAAATAGACAACAGAGCTCCAGATAAGGTGCGTATGGACACATTTTACACACTTTCTTTTAGTAGAATATCGATTATCAAAAGTGGGAGTACAAAAACACTGTTGATTTTCACACTGAATAGTTAAAATACTATAATAAAGTTGAAATTTACTTAGTTGAGCTGCAAAAAGCAAATTGAGTAGTGTTTGATTTTTGCAGCTCAAATAATTGAATTTTTAATGTGTTTTTTTTTTCTTATCATTTGTTAAGGAAGAAATCAATAATACATTTGTAAAAGTAAAATCGCATTGAACATGAAATCTGGGTGTATAATACTATTTAGATACAAAACTTATCTGGAGCTCCGAGACAAGTCGCAACCAATACTAAAGCAAGTGAGCAGAGGCTCACAGATACCCCCGGACGCCCACTGGTCCAATCAACAAAAGCCATCTGACCTTGACCTTGGACGTGAAAGCCACATGGGTGGGCTATAGAATGACAATGTAGATAATGATCAAGAAGTATATGAAGTTTCAAGTCAATCTGACTTACAGTTACAGAGATAATGGGTACCCAACGCAAATACGGACAGACGGAAATATGAAAACTATATACCACTCGACACACTTTGTATGCTGAGGGTACAATTATCACAGAGGACTACGAGATTTAGCTATTTCACATATTTGACACGGACCATCTCATTCGGGCTTAACCCTTAGACCGCTATCTTAATTTTGTTGTCGTCTGCTGTTCACTTTCTATTGTCCATTTTTATCATCAAAAACATGCTTTGACAGCACTTTAGAATAATTTACAACATGCTTTGACAGCACTTCAGAATCATTTCCATTGGAAATGATTCTGAAGTGCTGTCAAATCATGTTTTTATTGAGAAATAATGCAAGATATAAAAGCAACAGCAGACGACAATTGTTGTGAGTAGCAGTCTAAGGGTTAAATATTGAGTGAATATTCAGGGACATAATTATAGCGTGAATAGGTTCAAGCAAAGACCATGACCGACGGAACCAGTCGTGTTTTGTTTTTATAACCAGTGTGGCGATCGAAACAGATTGTTTATTGGCTTGTCAATATATAATGTTAACAACAACTTTAACAGTGAACCCTTTCAGCCGTAAATAACTGGAATGGATTATAATATGTTAATTTTCGGTCAATTCCATTCATCACAAAATACTTTTCAAATAATCGATTTATAAAAAGTTTTTTTGTTTTTTTTTAACAAATATGAAAATTACTTGCAAACAGTGCAGATCCTGATGATACAGTTCATCATGAGCTGGCTTGTCTTAGTCTACACTGTTTAAAACCACCTAAATGGCTGTAGTGTTGAAAGGGTTAACACATGGTTTAATGGCTGTAGTGTTGAAAGGGTTAACACATGGTTTAATGGCTGTTGTGTTGAAAGGGTTAACACATGGTTTAAGCATGTAGATGCGCAGTAGGATTGAACTTCACTTTTTGCAGAATGGGGCTGGTTCAGTCGGATCATGGATAATATGAATAACATAAAAAAAAAAAAAAAAAAATTATAATCAATTACATGTATTACATATGCTAAATCAAACTTTGGCTCTTGCAGTGCTGGAGAGTGACATTGTCATCTGCGGGTATATTATAAGTATTACCATTTTATTTTAATAACATGGGCAAGTTTTTATCGAAAATTTAGGTCTCTCATTAGTGACGATTCTAATGTACCACTCAACCATGAAGTCTTTAAAAAATACTAGAACAGTGATTTCTACCCAGTACTGCAAGAGTAAAAGAGGGTGAATATCTGTAATTGTATATTTTGTAGTTGTACCTGATTATTGCATGTATATTATGTACGATTTGTGGGGGATGGCCCCGACACACCACAAACCTGTTACGGGGAAAATAAATATTTAAAAAAAAAATAATAATAAAAATAAAAAATAATAATATAATTATAGCGTGAACATTCACAGAAAGAAAGAGTGAACATTCAAAGAAATATATTTAGTGAACATTCAAAGAAATATTGAGCAAAATCAAACATATCTGCTTCTTACAATATAAGCTATTTAACCCTTTAAACACTAGAGACCCCTCTTTCTTAATATTCGCAACAGTGTAAATCATGATGAGCCGGCTCGTAAGGAGCCGTCTCATCAAGATCTGCACCATTTGTGAATAATTTTTTAATATTTACAAAACGACCCCCTTTTCTGGATAATATAAATCTCAAACGTAACATCCAATAGTCCATGTCGATTATTAACAAGTAAAAGGGTTAATATAATATAAACACTATTCCTGCACTCTGCGCCGGCGTAACATGTTTCACGTCTAAAAATGTACTGGTTTCCCGACGATATGCCACTCAGCGTAACTTAAGAGCTATTGCATGGACACATTCATTATAGGAATGAATGGCCTTTTTGTGGAATTTATCGGGGTATAAACTTGGAAAAGTCGCGGGAATACTGGACGAAGGCCGGAAGGCCTCGTCCAGTATTCCCGCGACTTTTCAAGTTTATATCCCCGATAAATTCCACAAAAAGGCCATTCATTCCTTATAATTCCAGCATTTTAAATAAATTCATCAAGAAAATGTGTTTATTTTCCGTTTTCTTAAGAATTATTTAAACTGCGCCTCACGGTTACGGAAAGTAGTTGGGCATGGAGTTTACTGGGGTATAAATTCTGAACAGAGACTTGCTACGGACCAATCAAATGTTAGGGAATTGTGTAAATATTTTTGTGCTGGAATTATCATCGAGTAACCGGCGTAAATATTTGCGCCGATTACCGATGAAGAATGTGTCCATGCAGACGAATATGTATTTATTCAGCAGTATCTTCTGCATGTAGCTTAATGGAAATTTGTCAGGAATTCGGTACCTATGCTGTCGTGAAACATTTTACACTGGTGTGGAGTGCAACATCCGTGATAAAGCAAACATAGAGCCTAGCAGTAGGGAAAAGCAGAAAAAGTAGGTAGGGCCCGGTTGAAAAACTGCATGATAGAAACAAAATACTTTTACTATTGACCCCCTGTGAGACATGCAATGAAATGAATGGGGTTTAATGTCCCAGCAACAGCTAATGTCTAATGAACTCCCAACCTTCAGTATTGAAGTCCTGTACTCTACACCTGAGCCACAGTTAATAAGTAAAATCACCCATTAACGCTTTCAACACCACAGGCCTGTATAGTGGTATTGGCAAGAACTGTAGATCCAGATGAGCCGGCTCGTGACGAGCCGTCTCATTAGGATCTGCAATTTTTGCAAGTAATTTTCATATTTTTGAGAACAAAAATACCCCCTTTTCATAAATGGACTAATCTGAAAATCATTTTGGGATTACAGGATTGGTCGGAAAATTAGCATATTAAAGTCCATTCCAGTTACTTAGGGTTGAAAGGGTTAAGTACAACCACCCATAAAGCAACCATGGAGCGTAGCCATACACACCTGCCTCAGCCTGTAGAAGTTCAAGGTCAAGGGCGGAGCCAGGGACGGCCATCGCGAAGCCCAGTTCCACCAGCAGCGAGTTGGCGGACTTCTCTGTGCCATCGGTCAGTATCACGGAGTGGACGCCGTCCCCATAGCCCGCCACGTACACGTCCAGCTGGCAGTCAGTCGCAGAATCTGGGGGTGAAGGATTACTTCTTTGTATATACAGTGGAACCCCGCTAAACCAAGAAAACACCTGTGATGTTTACAGTTATTTTCGTCATTTACTTCAGGTGATAATGTCTGTTCGTGATCGCATAGCACACAACTATTGCTCAGAATAGAATATCAAATGCCGGATTTACAGTCAAACCTCTCTAAGCTGGACACCCTGGGGACCTCCGGTTTAGAGGTTCCACTGTACTTATTCATACTAGATGGCCCGCTGAGGCTTTGATAGTATACCGAAATACTTTAACCCGGACGTACGTACACCAATGTGCCGACTATATCACGCTGTCCGCAAGCGGGCGCGACAAAAATCACTCATTTTCCAAAAGGAATGACACTACATATAAATAAATATATAATAAATCGCATCAAATTTTTGTACCTGGGTCTGTTATTTCAACCTGTGGTACAATCCATGTAACTTGACTGTCTGATGGCACGCGCAACATTGTTTTCCCACCTGCTACATACTATTGTATCCTCTTTAACTGTGTACATGTAATTAAACAGCATGTATGTCAATATTTTAGACGAATAGCAAAGTAATCTGTTAAAATTCACTTAAAATGCCTTTTATGAACTTGGATGTGCATACATTCTGTATATTTAGTTAATACCCAACTGAAATATCACAAAAACTGGGTTTACGGTAACATCAATTGGAACAAGAAATGCGTCTGTCGAACGCGAATGCCACCTGCAGCATATTTGAGAAACTGTGACAAATTGGTTAACCGAAAAGTGTGACGGACGGACAGACGGACGTTCTTACAGTACTATACTTATGTGGCTTATCACATGTTAAATATTAGACACATAAAACGATTTTTAGCCATATAAAAGGATTTTTTAGGTGGCTAATTGTAACCAACCCTATCCTTTACCAAGTCCATAACCCTGTGGGGCTAGCCACATAAGTACCCTAATGTGTGCCCGGACGGACAGACGGACAGACGGACGGTCCAAACACTATATGCCACCCGTTTCTTCGAAACCCGGTGGCATAAAAAGTTGCAAAAGGACGAAACTACGCAGGTATGAAATCGCCGAAATTGTCTGCGAGATATACAGTCTTTTTTCATGTTTTCTGACAACAGAGTTAGCCATATTTGGTCGAAATAAATAGTAATGTATTTCTTTTCGGCATCAATTGTGTAATTCTTTAATACTTTTCGCTATGTAGGCTAAGGCCACGACTCAGTTCGTTAGGAGGCGCCTCGAATGGGTATACCCACAATCGTAGCTAACGATTGGATGCTATTTTTATTTCGGAAATGGAATTCTACATAGCGTCAGAGGCAGACAAAGTTTATAGAAAACCACAAAATTTGTTCGCTACTGGGCGACCCAGTTTATAATTTTTTACTAACCCCGACCCAGAAATGACTCGCACCGGCCACCTGTTAAAACACGTGTTTGCATGTGTTTGTTTGTCTGGTGGAGAGTATTCGGAGGGAGCTAAAACTCTACCGGGAACGCAGAGGAAGGGAACTTGGCAAATGTGCCATTGATCGACCGACCCGCACATGGCTTCGAAAAAACAAAGCAAGTGCAGACAGTACACACTTCATGATCTATCGCCGACGTCTTTGGTGACAGTAACCTGTCAATCATGCCTCAGCTTAACACTTAGGGCCGCCTTTACTTCCCAGCGACTGGCTGCATAAATAACTCAGTTAGCTCAGTAGGTAGAGCGTCGGACTGCGGATTGGAAGACCCCGGGTTCGATTTCCACCTCGACCCGCTCCAAATGGCCGATTAGGCGTGCCATTGGCCAAGCATTTACAATAATATGTGTTTTGAACTGACAGTTATAGTAGCCAGAAGCAATGTTTGGCTAGGGGCTTATTGAAACGGTCGACCATTGACTTTTATTGTCACAGCGGGTAGGCGTGATTTTAGTGAATCGCGTAATGATGTGATGAAAATTTGTGGATTATTTTTATTTTCCAATTTTACCTAGAATTTAGAGAAGAGCAAAAATTACCTGTCGGTCTAGCGGACGTTAATTTCCACTCATCCGGGGATGATAAACACTCGCCAATGCGAGCGGGCGAGTGGAATTTTACACCCCAGACTTTGATGAGGAAAAAGGCCAACAATTTTAGAGAAAGTTGGTAACAGCTGCCCAAGTTGCTTTGACATTGGGCTTGCTCAGCAATTGTTTAGACCTCTCCCTGCTGTCATGTCCATTCAAAACGGGTCCACCAAACGACAGGTGGTATCAGCATATGTGATATAGCTGTTGATAAGCCCAGGGCTCAAGATAAGGAATTAGTAATTGAGTATTGTCACTCCATCATTTCTGAAGAAATTGGGTATTTCAAAATTTTAATTGGGTAAAATAAAATCAAACTACATGTACTATTTACACATCAGCAGACCGCAATTATTGAATAGTTTCCTTCTAAATGAAAACATATCTTGGCATTTCATTAGAATTGTCTCCTTGGAGACAATTCTAATGAAATACCAAGATGTGTTTTCATGGAAACGGAAGAAAAATATGCTATTGTGGTCTGTTTATATTTTTCTGTAGCTTGATAAAGATACCACAAATTTTTCATTGCTTTGATACTCACTACTTCTGATTTCAATTGGGTTTTTGGCAATTTTAATTGGGTATTTAAGCAAATACGCACCTTATCTGGAGCTCTGTGTGACTAAGACTGGAGAAATGGGGCTTTTGGGATTTGTAACTAGTGTAGCTCCTGATAAAATAGCACATTCCTGTAGCCCGACAATTATCTTTATTGTTTGTTTGAAGCATGGCGGCAGGGTTAGTCACTAATACTTGGGCCAGGGATACCGCAGCACGGAATCCCGATTTTTTACATCATGTTGAATGGGATCTTCTTGAAAGTTCAGGGATTCCTCCTACAAAACAGGGATCCTCAGAATCGCGGGACACAGCGAGTGTCGACCCCTGGACGGGTGCTTCACTGATGGAATGACCAATAGTGTAGATCCTGATCAGACTGTGCGGATGCACAGGCTGATCTGGATCTACACTGGTTACAATTCCATTACATCCCATTTCTTCAGCGACATTCACATACGGGTGGTGAGCCAGACAAACAGTTTTGCAAGCGTGGATCGGTTATACGTACATTGTTCGGTGAACAGTTCGAGGGCCCCGGCCATGTCGTCATACATGCCGACGTCGGCCAGGGAACACACTACAGCCTGGGCGAGCGGGGACCGCAGATCCTCGGGCAGGGGCAGTAACTCCGCCGAGGGCGGCATCTGGAAACTCCCTTTGTCCACCAGAAACACCTGTAGTGTTTGTTTGTTTATTAGTGTTTAACGGCCTATCAACAGCTAAGGTCATGTAAGGCCGGGCAAACAGGTTCGATCCCATTTTAACCTGCTGCATTGGGGGGGAAATCCCAAAATCAGAACGGAATATTTACATCGAGAACAGATATTCAGCCCTGAAATTAGAATAACCTGACCTGGTGCCAGGTCCATACCACACAGTCACTTGGCCCCTTCCCCTAAAATAGACATTACGAATATCGTAATACTCACATAATGAAACACCTGTAGTGAATGGAACGTCTATTTAGCAATTGGATTTTGACCATCATCTGACAGAAAACAGGCTTAATTCATATCTGACCAGTGTTGATCGCAGCTGAACACCTGTAGACCAGGATGTGGGAAACACGAGATGTCACGGAGGCTTTGATAGTATACCGAAAAACTTTAGCCAAAAACTTTAACCCGGACGCGCGTCCGTACAAACTGTGCCGACTATATTGCGCTGTCCGCAAGCGGTGTGACAAAAGTGTTGTCTGCTGTTGTTTTATATTTTATCTCAATAAAAGCATGGTTTGACAGCACTTTGTGTAAATAAACTTGTATTTGGACACCATTTGGTTTGGGCAACCCCTATAAAATAGGGATTTTCCAAAACAAATTGTAGCCAAATTGTAGCCAAATGCATTGTGATAAAACAAATATAACCATATTAACTGTATATATTTGGACATTTCTGCCTTTGAGAAACCAAATATTAATGCGTATTTCACAGAATAAATTGTGTCTCAATGTGTGGTTATTACGCAGAGCTCCAGATAAGCTTTGTGTCTAACGAGTATTGTACCCAGATTTCAAATTCAATGCGTATTTTATTTTTACAAATGGATTTTTTATTTTCTTCTTTATTATATACCGTTTGCTTTTTGCAGCTCAACAAAGTAAATTTTCAACTTTATTGCAGTATTTTCACTACTCAATTTTAAAATCCATGCATATTTTCACATTGCTGTGAGTAAATGTACTCCCACTTTTGATAATCAATGAGTATTCAGCTAAAATAAGTGCGTAAAACGGTTTCCGCTGGGGAAAAAAAAAAAAATCGCCACTTCAAAAAATTGGCGATAAAAATTTACAATTTTCGAAAAAAAAAAAAAAAAAAAAAAAAAAAAAAAAAAAATGTTTTTGTTTTTTTCCCCCGAAAATTGTATTTTTTTTCGCCAATTGTTTATTTTTATCGCCAATTGCGAAAGTGGCGATCGCCAGTGGAATCCCTGGTAAAATACGCCACTACGCACCTTAACTGGAGCTCTGTTACGTTAGTAAGGATTAACCACTGACCCTGTAATGGTCGCCGCAAACGTCACAGACACTTGCTCGGTACCAGCAACCGTCGCCCTGGTGTCGCACCAGACACCCGTCTCCCAGTGACAACTCGCCCACACCCTCTCCACCATCCACCACCCCCTTTACATGCTCCGTCACCCGTTCATCTATCTCCGTCAACACGCCTGCGTCGGCCGCTAAATGGAAAACCAGCCTGTTTAAGTTCTCGCAGTCTGCAAGCGCCACGCTGTGTTCGGTATCCACAGCTAATTTCACATTCGTAAACATTCCAAAGTCGTTCCCAATATCCGATTCGGAACTCTCATCCGAAACATTTGTTTGATTCACTGCGTCTAACACACCTTTGGCCACACCGCTTTTCACAAGATATTCACTGATGTTTTTCTTGGCAATAACCAACTGCACCATCGCAACTCCTTCTGTAATCTCGACAACAGTCGCCTTTGCTGATACGGGAAACTCATCCATATCGTTCCAATCCAGAAGAACTTTCTTGAATTCCTCGCAGCAGGTGCTTGTCCAGTTGTCATGATCCTCCAAAAAGTCAATATCGGCTAAAGAGCATTGAAAGTTCAACTGCGGAATGTCTTCAAATTTCTTTTTAAGGACGAAAACATTGTCTAACGCTATGGTCATAGTGACACCGTTATCTACACAGATGACTTCCGCTATTTCGTCCTCGACAACACTCAATACATACGCTCGATTATATTCGTTGTTATCAGACAGAACGACACAGCGGTCGCCGATGCCGACGTCGTCTAGAACTCGCGACTGCTCCTTGTACGATTTACGCAGTTTCTCCTGCTGGTATTCGTAGATGTTGTCCAAGATCTGGCACAGGAAGTCTGACGGATTGCTGACCTCCGTTATCAGGATGTTGTGTTCCTCGTAACCTAGGTCACGTAACTTGTATCTGTAACGCGAAAACAAAACATCCGAGTCAGGCACAACAGACCATACAGATTACATTTGCCACATAAGGAATTAGTAATTGAGTATTGTCACTCCTTCATTTTGTGCCTACTGAGTGGGCATGTACCTTTAATGTGCAATTTACAGTAGTGGTGCAACGATATACCGGTATACCGGTATATTGCGATATGTCATCCTGACGATACGTATCGCGGTACGGTTTTCATGTATCGCGATATTTACGCCATATTCTCGGTCGCCATCTTGTGTTAAAATAATTGTGTAAAATTATTCAAAATCATTCAAAACATAATTTTTAATATGACAGAAGTAAATATTTTTAATAAACACGCCACAATTATTAGACGACTAATACATGTAGCGAGTAATCTCGGACGTCCAACACATCTGGAAGTTTTACAGCAAATTCCGTGTGTAAAGTTTGAAAACACAAATTTAACACCGTACTGTTACCAGGGTTCATTTCCCACCCAGTGACCTATATCTCGCTAATTGCAGGCCTGTCAAACTGGTTACAATACCATTTGTTTTACGACACCCGATTGTTTGACCAAATTTTCATCACATCATTATGCGAATCACTAGAATCATGCCTACCCGCTGTGACAATAAATGTCACGGGTCGATAGTTTCAATAATCCCCTAGCCAAATATTGCTTCTGGCTACTATAATTGTCAGTTCAAAACACGTGTTATTCTCGTGGCGAAATTATTTACACAGTACAGCCAATCGCTGGCAAGTAAAGGCAGCCCTTAGTGGCATGATTGACAGGTTACTGTTGCGAAAGACATCGGCAATAGATCTATCAGCGATTGATCATGAACGAGGTAGAGTTAACTCCCTCCGAATACTCTCAACCAGACAAACAAACACATGAAAAGATGTGTTTTAAAGGGCGCCAGATGCGAGTCGTTTCTGGGTCGGGCTAGTAAAAATTATAAGCTGGGTCGTCCGGTGGCGAACAAATTTCGTAGTTGTCTACACACATTTTTGTCAACTTATGACGCTTTGTGGGATACCATTTCCGAAATAAAAATAGCATCCAATCGTTAGCTACGATTGTGGGTATACCCACTCGAGGCGCCACCTGACGAACCGAGTTGTGGCCAACACAGTGGATGCTTCCGCCCATGATTGCAACTTTCTTTTTCGCCGAAAAGTGTGAAAGAATTAAATACGAAATCGATATATTCTAATGCAATCCTTTGATGCCAAAAACAAGTATTGTTTATTACATTACTAACTGTTTATTTCAACCAAATATGACTAACTCTATTGTCAGAAAACATGAAAAAGTCTGTAAATATCAAGGACAATTTCTGCGATTTCGTACCTACGTAGTTTCGTCCTTTGCAACTTTTTCCAATCGATGTTAACGTAACCCGATTTTTATGATAATTCAGTTTGGTATGAACTAAATATACAGAATTTATGCACATCCAAGTTCATAAACGATATTTATGTACACAGTTAAAGAGGTTCAAATGGGTGGTAACAACATATACTTTTGAGATGAAATAAAGATTTTTTTTTTCTTCAAATTCTTCAATCTATTTTCAAATTATACAATCTACTACATTTGCTTCTCATTCCCCATCTGTCATTGAAATGCACGCGCCTCGGAGCTGTAAACAAAACCGGCGTCTTTGATGATTGAAGTTCGCTGATTTTCGCATGCTATTTACTACACACGAGCGGCGGCATTATTGAGGCCTTTCCATGGGTTTAGGGGAACACGGGTTCATAATGTATCAGGCCTCGACAAATCTTTAATTTTCCTCTCGTCCAGAAATAATCATTAATGTCAACCGTTTCTGGGCAAAGTCCTGACCCACACAGTGTTTTAATGACAATAATAAACAATAAAGACTGTTCTTTATCTCCTGTTTGTTTTTATTATTATTTGTTCATACATGGTATAATATTGCAATACGTATGGGTTTGTTGTATCGCAATATATCGCAATACGGGTTTGACCGTATCATTGCACCTCTAATTTATAGACTATCATAATTTTGCACTTACAAACATTTTAGTCATACAAAGTGTAGTGAAACAGCCCCCAGATTCACAACAAAGTTTAGTGAAACAGCCCCCAGATTCACAACAAATTCCAATTCAGCTACATGCAGAAGATGCTGCATAGAAACGATTACAACAAGTGGTCAGACAAACAGAAATATCAGTCTCGATTTGTTCAAACTGGAGACAGATTAGCAAGTAAGCAGTATAAAAAAAGGCAAAACAAATTACAGAGCGATGCCAAAGCTATGCATGTTTTTATTTGTTTTGATAGCCATTTTACACTGTACCCAATGGTAAAAAAAAAATTTCCCAATCCGAGGTGAAAAAATCTGAATTGAAAAATAAAACCCGTTTTATTTTTCACTTTTCCTTCATTTTAAGTTGCATTTTAACGGTACATGCCCACTCAGTAAGCACAAAATGTTGTTTATAGGAATTTAATAAGTGTTTAATTGTGTCACTATTCCACCAGTTCTAAAAATTAGAAGTGCCCGGAAAACAGATATAATCATTTAGTAATATTTAGTTTACTGATAGTGACGCGCGTTGGTATCAGGCTATTTTCATATGCAAATGAGGCATGATATTTTTATAAAATGCGTCGCCTGGAAAAATAATATTTTCGACAGATTATAAAATATGATCATTGCACATCAAAAAATAAATACAGAGAATAAATAGTAATGTTCGTTAACATTTTAAGGAAACACGGTTATCGCCCCTGATATCAGTGTGAATTTTTTTTTCTAAAATAAAATGTATAATAATGCCAATCAATACGTGGGGTAATAGTGAATGAATGTTTATTAGCCAGGAAATGTCATACGTGCAGAATATACAAAGTATCTGTATCACTATAGTATAACCTACTGCGTGGGCATGTACCTTTAAAGCTTAAATTTAAAACTGGCATTTCTAAAAGCTCTTACTCTCCTAATTGTGTAGACATATGATATGTATAGTAGTAGAGGGGTTTGACACCAACCTTTTGACCACGTATTCATTTATAGCATGCACATCCCAATTATTACATTATGTTGAATCAGATTTTCTTAAAATTCAGGTATTCCTCCTTCAAAACCGGTAATTGTCCTCAGGAGCGGTTTCATTAAACTTTGTACGACTAAAATGTTCGTAAGTGCAAAATTATGATAAACTGTAAATTTCAAATTAACGTTTCCTTGTATTTAAAGCAATTATTGGATTTACATTTATTGAGCATAGCCTATGTTCAATAAATGTAAATCCATGAATTGAAATTTACAATTTACTTGTACAAAGTTTAGTGACACTGGCACCAGGGGGCCGCCGTTTCACTAAACTTCCTACGACTAAAATGTTCGTAAGTGCAAAATTATGATAGTCTGTAAATTTCACATTAACAATGTTTTCTTGTAAACAATTGTTGGATTTACATTTATTGAGCATAGGCTGCATATGCAGCCTATGCTCAATAAATGTAAATCCATAAATTGAAATTTACAGACGATTCTAAATTTGCACTTACGAACATTTTAGTCGTAAGAAGTTTAGTGAAACGGCCCCCAGGATCCCAGGACACTGTTAGTGTCGACCCCTGAGTGGACGTACCCATATTCGGAGACAGTGTCCATTGCAGTGGGTTCGTACAGTCGGTCTATCACACTATCGTCCCCGCCTATAACCGGCACCTCTGTGGGCGGTGGGGCGGTCAGTTCCACACACGCGAGTCTCTCGGCCAGCCGGTCGGCCACGGATATACCCATATCTAGCAGGCGGACAGAATATACACCGGGGTTGGTCTCTTCCACGACATCGACTAATAGTTGTCTGGAATGGAATGGGAACAATTTTAACCCATTGAAGTCTATGGATTCAATTTTTATTGAAAAATTTCTGACTATTTTGTTTATTTCTCCATAAAAGTATATGTTGTTACCACTCATCTGAACCGTCTCGTTGAGACGGTTCATATGAGTGGCAACACCATATACTTTCAAACAGAAAATAGCGAGACCATTTTTTTTTTTTTTAATTTTCATAGTAACAAGCTGTGCCAGCCCGCCCGTACAAGACAAATACATACTATGTCCCTGAAATTACTTTTTCTGATTTCTTAATAGAAGTAAATGTTATGATCATAATAATAATTTATAGCGTCATGGACAAGCAGTTGTATGCAAGGCATCAGAGGGCAAAAAAAGGCAAAGTGAACTGGTTTAATGTCCCAACAAGACTTGACAGGACATCGATTTAAAGTCACATATATGACTAGCAGGGTACACAATAATTCCGCCATGGAAGTGGTATCGCGCCTGCCAAGGCATTTGACCGTGTTGTGAAAAAACAATAACTTTAACGCATTTGCCTTACAAAAAAAAGCGGACGACGCAGACAACACAACACACCCACCATACCGAAATAGTGAATCAACTACAATCATTATTCAAAGTCTCATTTCGCATAATCTAACTCGTATTACTATTTATGGCTGTGATTCAAGAAATTGGGTTTATGTGTTTTGCAACCAGTGTAGATCCAGATCAGCATGTGCATCCCCACAGTCTCAGGATCTGCATTGTTCGCCATTCCATCAATGAAACGACCGGCATGCTTCCAACAAGCAATATAGATTGCCTACATAAGTGTGGTATTCGATCATGAACTACACAGGGCACAAATTCCATAAGCCCATTTTCTCCAGTCACATCCACATTTATTTCTGAACTCACTTGTCGGCAGTCAGTTCCTGGAACGCCTCACTCGCCTCCTCGCTCCACTTGCCCTCTGGGGGAACCACGCCCTCCAGACCACACTCCATCGCCTGTATGGGCAGCCGACCGAAATCTGACGTTAGTCGTCGCAGCAAACCCTTCGTAACCACCTCAGTGTTACCGTAATCGACGAACGTCACATGAACATCGTCAGAATCGCAGGTGTCGATTTTCGCTCGGTACCACGAACTGTCCTCGCCAGATAGTGCAGCGTGAATCTGTCCCTTGGCAAGATTACCCGCCTTTAACTGATCGCCGTGCGGAGTCGAGTAGAAATCAAACATCTTGTTCAGAAGCTCGTCTAGTTTCTCTTTTTCACTCGCAAGGGAGACCCAGAATTGACTCGGCGATGTTGTGTGACCGACGGACGCCTGAACACGCTGGCCGATGGATAGTTTCTCGACGGTCAGGTCCGAGACATGGGCGATTAGGTTAGCTGGGTCGACATCGGAGCACATCTCAAAGGCTAGTTCCTCATCATCTGAAATTAGCGACAAATATTAAATATTAAGTAGTTGGTAAAAACATATTAATTAAATGATAATTAACATACATAAACAGCGACAGACCCATGGGATGGAAATACTAGGAAAGTATTTTTTGATGCCCTAGGCCAGGTTATAACCCACAACCTCCGGATTGGAAGTCAGGGGCCCGTTTCACTAAACTTTGTACGACTAAGAAATTTGTATTAGTGTAAAATTGAAATCCAAATATTTTGTGGATGTGATACATTTAATACAAACTGGTAGCATTAGAGAAACATGTTAAAGTGAAAAGCTAAATTCATAGAAATCTTCGTATGAACATTTTTATCGTACAAAGTTTAGTGAAACAGGCCCCAGGTGTTCTAACCACTAGGCCACAATCCATCCATTTATTTTTATGAACATTTCAGGAATGTTTTATATAGGCAATGAAGTGAATCTACGAAATTCAGGATTTTTTCAGAGTAATTTCTCAGAGTCTTGTTAATGAAAGCACCAAATATAAGGATTAGAATGGAAGATGGCTATGCAAAGTTCCTATCCTCTTCGACTATTTGGACCACGGTCTGTCATAATCGGGCTTACCGTATTCTTGCGATTATAGGTCGCAAGAGTGCATAAGACGCACCCCTATTTTCAGTCCAAAATCTGGGGGAAAATGTCTACATGAGATTATAAGACGCACCCAATTTTCCTAACAAAATGAAACAAAAAAAAAATGAAAAAAACTCGCCTAGTTGTTGTTGTTATTTATTCCCCCACATTGTTTTTTTATTCGTACCTTGGACGTTTTTGTCTGTATTTTCCCTATCATAGTTTGCTATGTCCGTAATTTGCCGACTATGTCCGTGATTCCCCGGTCCGTATTTCACCGTTTTCTAGTATCTTCAATTACACCGTGAACTCGGTAGTACACGCTTCACTATAACACGTGCTCGGTTAGTACACGTTTGTGCATTCGCTCCCGATTTGTTTGCCTATTTGTATATCAAAATCGCGTTAAATGTGTAACAGGCTATATATATTGTTAATTATTGATTGCGGTATGTATTATCTCTTTTCAACACCATTTACGGAAACTATTTTCGAAATCAAATCGGCGAAATATGGCGACAGATCTGCGTGCGTATATAATTCAGTGTTTTTTTAACCCGTTCCTTTCTAAATACACATTTACGGATATGAAATTTATTAAATATTTTATTTTTGTTATTTCTCACTGAAAGTATATGTTGTCACCACTCATTTGTACCGTCTCGACGAAACGGTTTAAATGGTGATCGCGGCATATACTTCCGAGTGCATAGAAGGAAAATATTTAGGATTTTCCAGGATTTTCCGCAAACATAATTAAGCATATCCTGAGCATGAAATGGGTTACTGATTGTCCCCATGATGCGAGGATGAAAGTCGCACGTTCGCCACATCTGTGGCACACATCAAAAAGCGTGTTGACAATCAGTGCAATTTCAAAACATAGCCTAAAGGTCACACAGTTTACAGTCTCATGCTGAATGATGACATCAGATAAGCACCTGTTAGTTGCACGGTTTGGTGTTATCAATTTTTTTCCACAAAGCAACACACAACTTTCGCCTACAGTATGTAATATTTCAAAATCAGTTGTATCTTCCGTAAATGACGCTGAAAGCAGCCTATAGCTATGACGAATTGGCATTGTCCGCTGACGTAATTATAATGTTTTTAATTAGAGATTGGCGAACATTGTAAACCATGTGCAGACTACGCGAATCCACCGCCTGGTCTGGTCGCTAATGCAATAAGCCAGGATTTGTCAGAGATAGAGACCCAATTCACATAAACACGTTTGCCGTGTCATAAATAGAGTCTGGTTCTCGGTAGTATTGTTTCACTGGGACGCATCAGACAGGGTACAGTTGTTTCTGTCAAAATGTTCCGGGTTTATACGTGTACAAAGTGTTGTGCGTTGCGTATCCGTGGAGTTTCCGTTAGTTGCGTTTCAAACAGTGTGTCGTCTCGTCTATTTACGTGTAATACGTTTTCGGCCATGCGTTGCGTTTCCCCACTCTTGCGCATGCGCGAAAGTCGAACAAACCGTGTTCAACGCATTGAGTTTCAAAAGCGTGTAATCCGTGTACAACGGTTGTAAACGTATACAACGGTTGTAAACAAGCATTGAGTTTCAAAAGCGTGTAATCCGTGTACAACGGTGTAAATATACAACGGTTGTAAGCGTATACAACGCTAAGGTAAAACGTTTAAACGATTTAACGCTTTCTTTGACGAACGGTTTACACGCATCTACATGTACACAGCACCGTACAGATGAAACCGTGTTATACGTATAACACGTTTCCACGGGTTTTAATGCATTACACGTTTTGGTATGCCAACCTTGTATCGCGTAGAATGCGCATGCTCTGATCGTTCTTCGTGTGTGTATATATATACTTCTAGACTCACTGCAGGGCTTCTAACATTTTCAGTTTTCCGGTTCTGGACCGATTTTTGAACTCTCAGACCGATTGAGATTTGAAAACTAGTCTTAAAAATCGGTCCGAGAAAAATTGCCAGTCGTGCTCTATTTCGCTATAAACCTTGTAAATTTACCGGTTTTGACCACCAAGTAATTTATGACACATATCCGCGGGCCATATCCGTGTTAAACCAGTGTGCAGCTCGCTGTGTATTCAGTTTCTCCAAATATCGATTAATCTTAACACACGCGTGGGACAGGTGTATAGCGGATTAGTGACTGAAATAGACTGGCTTCAGCGTAAAGATAATACGAGAGTTCCTAGACTCGCCATTTCTGATGATGTTAAAATAAAATAAAGAAACCATGCACTGTGTTTATCTGTGTTCGTAATATTTAACCCCAATTAACTGACACGGACTATCGGCCCGGGCTATTCCATATTAAGTTAGGAACTGTTACATTACGCTGTATTAGGCGTCATTTTTGTGTATATAAAATGTACATAGGAATGCCGCAGATCCTGATGAGCCGGCTCACGTGATCTACAATTCTCAAACATTTTGATAAACGACAAGGTACATCTGTCGTGTTAAAAGCGTGACTCATTAGTCATCAGGGATTAGGGATCAATTGAAGTGCTAAATCACACCGCCGATGTACTTTGAACTCGATCTGAGGGTATGTATTCGCGATATTTTATTTAAAAGGGACGAAACAAGGACGCCTCGAAGAGATCGGGGCCGAACAGGTATTTATGTTAAAACGTGTAACCGTTGTACACGTTTCAACGCTTTCATATAGATACACGCTTCCAGGTAAAGCGTTGTACACGTTTCAACTCTTTCACCTCGCTACATATGTATACGCCAAAGCGTGTTATACGCCTTGAAGCTAAACGTATTACACGCTTTAAAAACTAAACGGTTTTGACAATGTGTATTACACGTGTACGTATTACCGTATTATACGTTTAAACGTTTAAACAACGTATACGCTTTTAAACTAAACGGTTTGACAATGTGTATTACACGTGTACGAACCGTATTATACGTTTAAACAACGTATACAACGCTACAGCAAACCGTTGCGTTCGCGTTGCGTTCGCGTTGCGTTCGCGTTGCGTTCGCGTTGCGTTCGCGTTGAGTTTGCAAGTGTTGTCTACGGTGGAACAAAAACGGAGACTGCACTGTACCAGTTTAGTGACGAATACGAAACTGACGTCAGCAACCGCGTGTGTTGATATTGATATGGCTTTATGTTGTAAATCTTGACACGCGGTGTGTTTGATGTCGGCCAGCTGACTTAGGCTTGCCACTTTCATCAGCATCGTGTAAACACACAGTTTCGAAACTAATGATGGAGTTTTATAACTTTCGTGGAATTGCATTATGGGATTTACCATTAATGGCGTCATGCAATATTTTTCACGGCAAAATGACACCGACCGATATGGGCCCGGTAAATGTTTTCAAAAGATAATTAAAATGATAGAGGCCTTCGGTATAGAAAATGTGTACCGAATGTGACACAGGGCCGGAACGAGTAAGGCGCGAGTAAGGCGCGAACTGTTTAGAATACGAATCCAATATTCCAATACCGGATTTTACCCCAAAGACTAACAACTGTGAACAACAACAACAACAACAACAAATATAGG
Organism: Conchocele bisecta; assembly: GCA_029237695.1. NCBI lineage: Eukaryota > Metazoa > Mollusca > Bivalvia > Lucinida > Thyasiridae > Conchocele > Conchocele bisecta. The sequence continues at coordinate 90,437,337 of CM055268.1, forward strand.
AACGTATTTTTTATTTATTTTTTTTGGTCGTTTATGTCGATATTTCGGGTGGAAACAAATGCTCGTGTATCTACATGTATTTATAAGACGCAGGGGCTTTCTGGGATACAAATCTGAGTAAAAAAAATGCGACTTATAATCGCAAGAATACAGTATCTTTGGCTGTGACTGGTGAAATGGGCCTGATGGGTTTTGCGGCCAGTGTAGATCCAGATCAGCCTGTGCATCCGCACAGTCTGATCAGGATCTGCATTGTTCGCCATTCCACTAATGAAGCACTAGTCATGTTCCTAACAAGCAATACAGATCGTTATCATCTACATGAGTGTGCTATTTGATCAGCAGCTACACTGGTCACAAATCCCATTTCTCTCAGTCACAACCAAGTAAAATCCATTTGATCAACCAACAGGTCAATTATGAACTTACCGGTTTCTGCAGTAGCCAACTTCCCGGATGGGTCTCCATCTGCTTCTTCAAACGTTTCCTCCGATTCAGTTGACGAATCTGCACCTGCAGCCTCCGCTTCTGGTGTAACTGCCTCCTCAATATCCCCACTAACTATTTCTACAGTTTCCCCACTAAGCGACTCCTTAATTTCCGCGTTAACCGCCTCTTCGATTTCAGTATCAATCGGATCTTCGAATTTACTGATTTCCGCATTAATCTTCTCTTCGATTTCAGCACTAATTTTCTCCTCAATTTCGGTATTAATTGAGTCTTCCAGTGAGATTTCTCCTGTATCTGGTACGGAAACGGTACTAGTATCTGCTTCTTCATTTTCTAGATTCTCCAGTAGTTTAACTATGCTTTCTCCACTTTCGTCAGTTAATTCAACCTCAAATACAGGTTTGTGGGTCAGGAATTTCACCATTAGTTGCTCTTCTGTCAGCTCGGTGAGCTTCACAATCGTGTCAAAAGCCAAATCTTCCAGACCAGACAGTTTACAAGCATATGCCAAAGGTGGCTGAGACAGAAACTCATCACTGATTTTACGCAAGTTATCTGATAATTTAATGTCATCACAATTTCCATAGTCAATGAATCTAACGTTGTTTGATAACGATGTCTCACATATTATTGCTCGATACCACGTGAGGTCTTCGGAAAACCTAACGCAACAAATGTCACCCGTCTTTAGAGATGAAATTTCTACTGGAGGTAAAGTCTCAGCTTTTGACTGGAGGTTTTCAGTCAATGCGTTCAGTTTGTCTTCTTCACTGGTAAGCTGGATATAAACACCAGTTTCATCGACAGCAGTCACGTAGCAGGCGGTCGTCTCATCAGGAGTTTGCTGCTGTGGGTATTCCAAGGATGTTATCTCTGCTATTTGTTCACTCGTATCAGCCTCAACATGTGCTTCAGTTTTCCCAAGCAATTCTACCACATTTTTCTGATTTTCATCCAGTAATTCAACAGTTTCTGCAGTAGCCGACTTCCCGGATGGGTCGCCATCTGCTTCTTCAAACGGTTCCTCCGATCCAGTTGATGAATCTGCACCGGCAGCCTCCGCTTCTGGTGTAACTGCCTCCTCAATATCCCCACTAACTATTTCTACAGTTTTCTCACTAAGCGACTCCTTAATTTCTGCGTTAACCGCCTCTTCAATTTCAGTATCAATCGGATCTTCAAATTTACTGAATTCCACATTATTCTTCTGTTCGATTTCAGCACTAATTTTCTCCTCAATTTCGGTATTAATGGAGTCTTCCAGTGAGATTTCTCCTGTATCCGGTACAGAAACGGTACTAGTATCTGTTTCTTCATTTTCTACATTCTCCAGTAGTTTAACTATGCTTTGTCCACTTTCGTCGGTTAATTCAACCTCAAACACAGGTTTGTGGGTCAGGAATTTAACTGTTAGTTGCTCCTCTGTCAGCTCGGTGAGCTTCAAAATCGTGTCGAAAGCCAACTCTTCCAGACCAGACAGTTTACAAGCATATGCCAAAGGTGGCTGAGACAGAAACTCATCACTGATTTTACGCAAGTTGTCTGATAATTTAATGTCATCACAATTTCCATAGTCAATGAATCTAACGTTGTTTGATGACGATGTCTCGCATATTATTGCTCGATACCACGTGAGGTCTTCGGAAAACCTAGCACAACAAATGTCGCCCGTCTTCAGAGATGAAATTTCTACTGGAAGTAAAGTTTCAGCTTTTGACTGGAGGTTTTCTGTCAATGCGTTCAGTTCGTCTTCTTCACTGGTAAGCTGGATATAAACACCAGTTTCATCGACAGCAGTCACGTAGCAGGCGGTCGTCTCATCAGGAGTTTGCTGCTGTGGGTATTCCAAAGATGTTATCTCTGCTATTTGTTCACTCGTATCAGCCTCAACGTGTGCTTCAGTTTTCCCAAGCAACTCTATCACATTTTTCTGATTCTCATCCAGTAATTCAACGTCGAAAACGGACTGGTTTGTGAGAAAATTAACACTCAGTTCTTTATTTGCACTCTCTTCAACTAGCTGTGTCACCTGGTCAGCTGACAACTTTGAAATACCGGACAATCTGCAGGCATACGCTAATGCTGGTTCTGACACATCTGCTTTACTCAGTGTTTTTAAGTCATTGGTTGAATTGATCTTGTCACAGTTACCGTAATCGACAAATCTAACAGTGACAGTGCCCGATGATGTTCCACAGACGGTAGCTCGATACCAAGCCTGGTCCTCAGAAAATCTAGCACAGCAGGTATCCCCCTCCTGGACACAAGATATGTCTAATGGACGGAGAGCCACAGCTTCCTCTTGAAGATTCTCGGTCATTGAATTCAGCTTCTCTTCTTCACACGCCAGTTGTAAATACACACAATCAGTTTCTGCGTGAGCCAAGAAACACAAGCTTGTATCAGTAGGCACGGACTGGCTCGGGTATTCGGGTTTGAATATTCCACCTTCGCCTTCCTTAACAATTGCTGCTGTCACACGAGCAACTGGTTCTGATTTGCGCTTCACATATTCACCATCTACAAGAGAGGTGGCAATGTCTATGTCGTCACATGTAAGTTTCACAGCGCCATCACTTAGGAATTCACACAGCAACTCCTCCTCGGTTGTCTGTAGCTCAAACTGTGCGATACACCCTGCAGACCAGCTCAGTTCCGATGGTTTTACGTCGGCAAGACTACAGGAATATGCGAATGGTGGAATCTTTACAAAATCGGATGTCAACATTTTCACATGGCTCAAACCTTTGCTTTCTGAATTGCCATAATCAACGAACCTCACGGTGACTTCGTTGCCAGATTGTTTTGTAACTTCCGCACGATACCAAGCCCCATCTTCTGAATATATACAGCAGCATGGTTGTCCAACCGCGACACTGTTCATTGATGTGCTATCGGCTTCATAAGCAGCGGTCAGTTTCTCCATTAATTCATGGAGAGCATCCTCTTGCTCTGCCAACTGCACGTAAAAGCTCCCTGGTGAGTGAACCTGACTCATGTAAACCTTCACGGGCTGCTTTGGAATCTTCACTGCTGAGTACTTCAAAGCTCCAACATCGGGCGTAATTTTTGAACCAACATCAGAGGTAGTGTTTGAAGTGATAGGAGCAGATGTGCGGACAGACAATCCAAGCTCTTCGCCGACAGATTTCCCATCTGGAAGTATCACACCGACAATAGAAATGTTGTCTTGTATGTTGATGACATTCATAGTCACTTCTATATCCGTCGTCAATTTCAGGAAGCTGTTTGTCAGTTTGTTACTGGCCTTACTTGCGTTTTCAAGTTCACATTGAATAGCCTGTGGTGCTAATTCAACAAGTTCTCTGTTCAGCAAACAAATGTTGTTTTTCGGGACCTTTTCGCTGTTGCCATAATCCACAAAGTGAACCTCTACACAGTCTGGGTATTCTGCAACAACTTGGCCGCGATACCAATTGTCATCACTACTAAACTTGGCACCACAGGCCATGTTAACTGGGAACTCCTGTATGGAAGTATCGCTCTTACAAAACGTCGCTAGCTTGGCCATCACACCATCTAGACTGGTGTCAAAACATTTGAGCTGGCACCAGAAACTGGCTACTGAATCTGTCTGTGTGATGTATGCTTTCTCGGATGATCCGACATTGATGGACACGGCATCTCTGAACCTCAAAATCTCCTGTTTTGGTAATTTATCTGATGTCGTCAATGGCGGTGTTGGTTCCTTCCATGGACGGACAACCGCTGCTTGTATCAGCTCATGGGCGATATCAGTACCTCCAGACTTCAGTTCCACTTCCAATTCCATCCCAGTAGCAGTGGTGACCGTACACTTCACAACATCCTTAACCAGGTCTTGCATGATATCCTTCGCGTCAGACGTCCAAGACCCCGTCGCTAGAGGTCGCACACCTTTAAGTTTACACTGGGCGGCGTGTGATGGCTCATCCAACAAGGCTGGTGTAGCGAGGCGTAGATTCTCTCTCGATACCATATCCGAATTGCCATAATCGACGAACCGCACTTTTGACTCTTTAGCACCTATCTTTTCAACGTACCCTCTATACCAAGCGTCATCTTCTGAGAACATTGCAACAACAGCTTGTCCGGGCTGCAGCGCTGCAACTTTCATAACACACCCGGCTCCAGTCGTGTAAAGCTCCTGAATGCTGTCCACAAATCCAGTTAGAGCATCTTCATCATCGACAGCCTGCACCCAGAACTGCTCGGGATTTTCGATCCACGATACATAAACGTTCGCTGTCGAACCGACTGAAAGTGTTGAATTTGGAAATGGGTTTTCCATGATTTGGTCCTTCTTAGGTGATTGCTTTGAATTGACGAAACTGCAGTGATTCTTGTCACACATTGCCTCGTTGATGTTCACTTTATCGTCAAAATCCTCCAGCTCTACCAGGTGAGTATTGTCCGAGCTTCGATTAATGATCTTAGCCACTAAGTGTTTGTCAACTGCCAGTGCTTCGAAGTCTTCAGTCGCCTTTTCCGACCATATCTTGGAGGAAGGCACCACACCATCCAGGCCACATTTAATCCCTTGTGCTTTTAGTTTCAGAAACTCTGGCTTGAGCTTACACACATCTTCCACCTTCACCATCTCGGTGTTACCGTAGTCCACGAAATGCACCTCGATTTCTGTTTTCCCTGGAGTCTGGATCTCTGCCCGGTACCACTGCTCATCTTCGGAGAACTTTGCTGCACATGGCATACCGATCTCGGGGTTGTCCATCAGCATTTTCCTTTTACCCACACCCTCATAGTATTCGTTCATTTTGTCCATAACGCCCTGTAAGATGTCAGAGTTTTTGATCACTTGGCACCAGAACATATCGGGGTTTAGCGTGTATACAACATAGACATCGACTGTCTCGCGTATATTCATTTTCAGCGTAGTGAACACATCGTCCGTTGGAGAATCATCATCAAACCCATTTACACCTCGGAATCGACTTTTTGGTGGCTGACTGGTTGCATCTCCACCACCCATACCAGCGGCCTTGGACTTATCCCCGAATGTTGGTGTCGGTGTTGCAGGCAAGGCCACCGTATCTGTCTCCCAATCATCTCCACCACCAGCTGTCTGTGGTCCACCGAACCCACCTCCCTGCCTGGATCCGAAACCACCACCGGCATCCCGACCACCACCAAATCCGCCACCTTTGTTGGCCAAACCTCCAGACTCTGATTTTCCACCGAATCCCGCGCCACTGCCGCCAAATCCACTTCTGGAGTCGCTGGACTTGCCACCGAATCCACCTTGGGACCCGAACCCGGATTTGTCACTGCCCCTAGAACTGAAGCCTCCACCGTCGTCATTCCTCCGCCCACCAAACCCTCGACCTCCCTCGCCACGTCCTCCACCACTTCCTTCATTCCGCTTTCCAAATCCTCCACCGTCGTCATTTCTCTTTCCAAAGTCACTCCCACCATCACCCCGACCTCCGAACCCACTGCCTCCACTACGACTTCCGAATCCACCGCCCTCATTCCGTTGTCCGAATCCTCCACTTTCCTCGCATCTTCCACTCCCGAACCCTCTCTTCTGGAAGCTACCGCCTCTCGAATCGTCACCACCGCCCCTATCGCGAGACCCGAACCCACTACCGCCTCCCTGCCTGTCCCCACCACCAAACCCACTCCGCTCAGTGGTCCTCGCGGAGAATCCAGCAGCTCCGTCTCTCGATGCCCTGTCCCCGCCAAATCCACGACTCTGGCCACTGTCTGACCGTCCTCCGCCGAATGACGAGCGTGGATTGGCACTGAAACCAGCACCGCCTCCCACTGTCACCTGCAAATACAGTAGATTGTTTGTTTTTTTAATGGTGTTTAACGGCCTATCATCATTTAAAGCCGGGCCAACAGGTTCGATCCCACATTCAACCTGCATTGGGGAAAAAATCAGAACGGAATATTTACATCAAAATAAATACATATTCAGCCCTGAAATTAGAATAACCTGACCTGGTGCCAGGTCCATACAACACCAAAGTCACTTGGCCCCTTCCCCTAACAGTAATAGGATTACGAATTATCATATTAAAGGGGTATAACCAAATTCAACTCTCACATACAAGAATGCCAAAGACGCAACTGAGGGCCAAACCAGGTCTCTGGTCGGAATTCCGGTATGGAAGAATCCCGATTGTTAAATTACCCATCGCATGCTCCCACCAAATACAGTCAAACCTCACTCACATGTCAGAGTGTATTTAGTCACTGAGCATCTAGCTCAGTGACTAAATACACTCTCACAAGTGACCAATTTCCATATTCTAGACTGGTAAGATATAGGTGTCATTGATTGAAAGTTTCATATCGATATATTGAAACTAAAATATTGACGATACATCAATACAGAGCTGCCAACCCCATGTCATTCACATGAGGAACATGGAGTGAAAAAGGGGCTATTTTCAGGAATACCACATATGTTTTCCGGAACACAAATCAGTACTCGCTTCAATCTTAAATCTTAAAGTCATTTTTTAGAGCCTCGGCCACATGACCAACCGAAAAAATCACACAATTACACTGCTTGCAAGACGCAAATTCATCACCGCACTTTGACAGGACCAAATGGGACCATGTCTCACTGTAATCAGTGATGAACGTCTGTGTTCTCCTAACTTCTTTTGATAAAAAAGACCCAGATTCGTCGAATTTACGCAATGAAGAAATCAATATCACTGAGCGCTTGAAAGTACTATTCCTACACAACAAGAATCAAAATGGTAAGCGCCTAGACGAGTATGATTACGGGTAAATAAAACAAGAGGGCCATGGTGGCCCTAATTCGCTCACCTGACTCCATGAACACCAGAGGAGAATGTGAAATTGAGTTCATATGTGTTTTAAAAAAATTGTGCTATTTTTAGATGGCGGTCATCTTGGATTAAGCGATGACTCATTTTACCAAATCTGAAAATGCTTCACCCAACGATCTTAACTTACGGCCATGTGGTTCCTGAGAAAGACATTCAAAATCTCGAATAAATGGACCTTTTGGTGGCCATCATGGATGACATGATCATCCGATTCTGACAAATATTGCATCAGAGCAATCGCCTCATCAATATCTTCAATTTGATATATGACATGAGCATATTCGGTCAAAAACAAAATTTGACCCTAATTTGACCCCACGGGCCACGCCCATTTTTGACCCCGGGGTCACCATTTTAACACCTTTGAAAGAGCATTCTACATCGATAATTCTTACCAAGTTTCGTCGGAATCCGGCTGGCAGTTCATGAGAAGAAGATTTTTTAAGAATTTGTGCTATTTTTATACGGCGGCCATCTTGGATTAGCGACGACCTCCGTTTTAACAAATCTGAAAATGCTTCACCCATGGACCATAACTGTGAAGTTTGGCCACCAATATGCCAAGCGGTTCGTGTGAAGAAGAATTTTGAAATCTCTAATAAAAGAACGACCTTTTGACCTTTCAGCGGCCATCTTGGATGACATGACCATCCAATTTTGACAAACAAATACACCAGAGCGATCGCCTCATTGATACCTTCGATATGATATAGACATGACATATTTGGTCAAAAATAAAATTTGACCCCACGGGCCACGCCCATTTTTGACCCCTGGGTCACCATTTTAACAAATTTAAAAGAAGAGCAATGTACATTGCTCATTCCTACCAAGTTTTGTCGAAATCCGGCTAGCGGTTCATGAGAAGAACATTTTTTAAGAATTTATGCTATTTTTGGACGGTGGCCATCTTGGATTAGTGATGACCTCCATTTTAACAAATCTGAAAAGGCTTCACCCATGGACCAAAACTTTTAAGTTTGGCTACCATGGGCCAAGCGGTTCATGTGAAGAAGAATTTTGCAAATCTCTAATAAAAAAACGACCTTTTGACCTTTCGGCGGCCATCTTGGATGACAAAACCATCAGATTTCGACAAAAAATGCACCAGAATGATCCCCTTGATATATGATATGACCATATTCGGTCAAAATAAAATTTGACCCCATGGGCCACGCCCATTTTTGACCCCGGGGTCACCATTTTAACAACTTTGAAAGAGCATTGTACATCGATCATTCCTACCAAGTTTGGTCGAAATCCGGTTGGCGGTTCTAGAGTAATTTGTGCCATTTTTAGACGGCGGCCATCTTGAATTACGTAATGACGTCATTTTAACAATTTTACCTAATGACCATGACCATGAAGTTTGGTGACTATAGGCCCAATAGTTACCGAGGAGAAGACGTTTGAAAATGCTCACGGACGACGACGGACACATTGCAGTAACAATAGCTCACATGAGCTTCGCTCAGGTGAGCTAAAAATAGGGACTTATTTGAAGAATTTGGAAATTAAATTATTATTTCCAGATATTCCCGCTCTGTCAATATATCGCTTGTTAGATGAAATATAGAAGTTACACTTACAAAGACTGTATGTGACTATTTAACGTGATGAAATATAATTCATAAATTATACAAAAATATTCACAACATTTACTACCACCAAACTTGCATTTTATATCTATGAGACACGTTTTCTTCCATTTCAGTTTTATAAATAAAATAATGGAACATTAAAATAACTTTATGCCAAGTACTAGATGGCCGCAGCCTGCTTGTCGCGCCCGCCGAGGCATTTTATAGTACCGAAAAAACTTTTAATGCAAAAAAGCTTTAACCCATACAAATACTATCGATTATTTAAAAAATAACAAGAAATGCGTCTTTTAGGTGGCTAATTGTAACCAACCCTATCCTTTACTAAGTCCATAACCCTGTGGGGCTAGCCACATAAGTACCCTAATGTGTGCCCGGACGGACAGATAGACGGATGGTCCAAACACTATATGCCACCCGTTTCTTCGAAACCCGGTGGCATAAAAACAAACTAATTTGACCTTGACACAGGGGCAGCACGGATGGGGCGTGGAATGAAAATATGGATGATGATAACACCCATGTCAGGGTTTCCACTGGAGAAAATAAAAAATTTGCCACTTTTTTTTTTGTAAAGTGCGCGGGAAAATTATTAAAATTTGAATATATTTTTGCGCGCTTTGACAAAAAAAATATACATACATGTACAGTGTATCTACTAAGAACAACTAGAAATGGACGCTGGTCGACAAGCGCATGTGTATCCCCCTCCCCAGATACACAAGTAGTTTGAAAAAAGGGTGTTCGAGTTATGCTCCGGAGACAAAATCAGTGACGGAAAAAACAAAGGGAGATAACTAAAAAATTAGTGATGCAAGAGTTGTCATTCTTGCGTGACACACCTTTAGGGTTGTGGTCTATGCATGTGTGAAGTTTCATGAAAATATTCCAAAGGGTGTTATGAGTTATGCTCCGGACACGAAATCAGTGCACGAAACAACAAAGGGAGATAACTAAGAAATTAACGACGCAAGAGTTGTCATTCTTACGTGCGACACACCTTGGGTCGTCTTCTATGCATGTGTGAAGTTTAAAAAAACTAGAAAATGTGTTCATAGAACACGGATGTCCCATATCGCTTTTAAATAATAAATGCCAGGCCAAATTCCAAGTCAAAATTTTCTTTTTACCTGAGCGTTTAAAGTTTTGAAGCACCAAGTATGTGACCTTGACCCTGGGCTTGGCGGGGCAGGACGAACGTGGATTTTGGCACAGGCGGTAGAGGGACCATTAGAGCAATGCATATATGAAATATGAAGCTGATCCGTAAGAAAGAAACAGAAATTATAAGATATTACCTGAGCGTTAAAAGTTTTTGAAGCACTAAGTATGTGATGTTAACCTGGGCTTGGCGGGGGCGGGGACGAACGTGGATTTGGCACAGGGCGGTAGAGGACCATTAGAGCAACGCGTATATGAAATATAAGAAGTTGATCCGTGAATGAAAAGAAAATTTATAAGATATTTACCTGAGCATTTTAAAGTTTTTGAAGCACAAGTATGTGACCTTGACCCTGGATTGGCGGGGCAGGACGAACGTGGATTTGGCACAGGGTGGTAGAGGACCATTAGAGCATTGCGTATATGAAAGAAATATGAAGATGATCCATGAAAGAAAAACAGAAATTTATAAGATATTTACCCGAGCGTTAAAGTTTTTGAAGCACTAAGTATGTGACCTTGACCCTGGGCTTGGCGGGGGCAGGACGAACGTGGATTTGGCACAGGGCGGTAGAGGACCATTAGAGCAACGCGTATATGAAATATGAAGTTGATCCGTGAATGGAAAGAAAAATTATAAGATATTTACCTGAGCGTTAAAGTTTTTGAAGCACCAAGTATGTGACCTTGACCCTGGGATTGGCGGGGCAGGACGAACGTGGATTTGGCACAGGGTGGTAGAGGACCATTAGAGCAATGCGTATATGAAATATGAAGATGATCCATGAAAGAAAACAGAAAGTATAAGATATTTACCCGATCGTTAAAGTGTTTTTGAAGCACTAAGTATGTGAACCTTGACCCTGGGCTTGGCGGGGGCAGGACAAACGTGGATTTGGCACAGGGCGGTAGAGGACCATTAGAGCAACGCGTATATGAAATATAAAGTTGATCCGTGAATGGAAAGAAAAATTATAAGATATTTAACTGAGCGTTAAAGTTTTTGAAGTACCAAGTATGTGACCTTGACCCTGGGATTGGCGGGGCAGGACGAACGTGGATTTGGCACAGGGTGGTAGAGGACCATTAGAGCAATGCGTATATGAAATATGAAGATGATCCATGAAAGAAAACAGAAAGTATAAGATATTTACCCGATCGTTAAAGTTTTTGAAGCACTAAGTATGTGACCTTGACCCTGGGCTTGGCGGGGGCAGGACGAACGTGGATTTGGCACAGGGCGGTAGAGGACCATTAGAGCAATGCGTATATGAAATATGAAGCTGATCCGTGAAAGAAAACAGAAATTATAAGATATTTACCCGAGCGTTAAAGTTTTTGAAGCACCAAGTATGTAACCTTGACCCTGGGCTTGGCGGGGGCAGGACGAACGTGGATTGGCACAGGGTGGTAGAGGACCATTAGAGCAATGTGTATATGAAAATATGAAGCTGATCCGTGAAAGAAAACAGAAATTATAGATATTAACCCGAGCGTTAAAGTTTTTATGAAGCACCAAGTATGTGACCTTGACCCTGGGCTTGGCGGGGGCAGGACGAACGTGGATTTGGCACAGGGCGGTAGTGAACCATCAGAGCAATGTGTATATGAAATATGAAGCTGATCCGTGAAAGAAAACAGAAATTATAAGATATTTACCCGAGCGTTAAAGTTTTTGAAGCACCAAGTATGTAACCTTGACCCTGGGCTTGGCGGGGGCAGGACGAACGTGGATTTGGCATAGGGCGGTAGAGGACCATTAGAGCAATGTGTATATGAAATATGAAGCTGATCCGTGAAAGAAAACAGAAAATTATAAGATATTAACCCGAGCGTTAAAGTTTTTGATAAGCACCAAGTAATGTGACCTTGACCCTGGGCTTTGGCGGGGGCAGGACGAACGTGGATTTGGCACAGGGTGGTAGTGAACCATCAGAGCAATGTGTATATGAAATATGAAGCAGATCGGTCGAAGGATGAAGAAATTATGAGACATTTACCCGAGTGTTAAAGTTTTGTGACGGACGGACGGACGGACGGACGGGACGCACGTTGCTACGAATGAATACTTGTTGGGTTTTTACTGTATAAAAATACCCAACAAGAGTACCCAACACTATCCTAACCCTACCCAATAAGATCACCGTACGCTTACAACAAGTACCCATTCGTGTGTGCGGACGGACGGACGGACGGACAAGGGTAACACTAAATGCCCCCTCCACTATCGTGGTGGGGCATAAAAATATTCCAAAGGGTGTTCGAGTTATGCTCTGGATACAAAATCAAGAAGCACAAACGAAACAACAAAGGGAGATAAGTAAACAAGAATTCCGCGGAATCAGATGTCTCGCCTTGTCCCGCCTTGACCTCGAACCTGGGCCCGAAAGCAATTTTCACTGGCCCGAACAGATTATACAATTATTGACTAGTGAGCCATAGAATATCAGATTATATTCTATGGCTCACTAGTCAATAATTGTTTTATTATATGATAATTGTCTGTATATAGCACTTACGACCTTATGCTACTAGACAAAAACTGAAAAAGAATTCGAAAAAAAAATGAAACAAGAAACGAGGCAAAGCCACGAAGGCCAGGTTTTTTCCAAGCATAGACACTTGGATAACATAATTATCCCACTTTTTGTAGACTAGATGGCCGTGGCCTGCATGTCGCGCCTTGGGGCGAGGCATGGACACTAAAAAAATAGATATAGTAGATGGAAAAACTTTAACCAAAAAACTTTAACCGGACACACGGACGAACGGACAGACGTATGCCAAAATGCCGACGATATCGCGCTTTCCGCAAGCAGGTGTGACAATGATGATAAACACCCATGTGAAGTATCAAGGTATTGGGTGAAGCAGTTGCAGAGATATAGTACACAAAAAAACTTTAACAAAAAAATTCAAAGTAATTTGAACTTGACATAGGGCACAGGATCGCGCTTTCCGCAAGCAGGTGCGACAATGATGATAAACACGCATGTGAAGTATCAAGGTATTGGGTGAAGCAGTTGCAGAGATATAGTACACAAAAAAATTCAAAGTAATTTGACCTTGACATTGGGCACAGGATCGCGCTTTCCGCAAGCAGGTGCGACAATGATGATAAACACCCATGTGAAGTATCAAGGTATTGGGTGAAGCAGTTGCAGAGATATAGTACACGAAAAAACTTTAACAAAAAAATTCAAAGTAATTTGACCTTGACATTGGGCACAGGATCACGCTTTCCGCAAGCAGGTGCGACAATGATGATAAACACCCATGTGAAGTATCAAGGTATTGGGTGAAGCAGTTGCAGAGATATAGTACACGAAAAAACTTTAATAAAAAAATTCAAAGTAATTTGACCTTGACATTGGGCACAGGATCGCGCTTTCCGCAAGCAGGTGCGACAATGATGATAAACACCCCATGTGAAGTATCAAGGTATTGGGTGAAGCAGTTGCAGAGATATAGTACACGAAAAAATTTAACTTTAACAAAAAAATTCAAAGTAATTTGACCTTGACATTGGGCACAGGGGCCGCACGGTTGGTGGTTAGAATGAAAATATGGATGATGATAAACATCCATGTGAAGTTTCAAGGTAATGGGCGAAGCAGTTGCAGAGATATAGTATAACGAAAAAGTTTAACCAAAAAACTCTAACCAGACGTACGTTAAAAAGTTAACGTTGAAAATGGCTAAGTCAATTACGTAGAAATAATAGGTGAAGGTAAAAAAATGGTCACATGTTGGATAGTTGTATGTGGTAGGCACCCCTTGGTTATGAAGCTGTGAAAGTTTGGTGGTCCTAGGTGGTACAGTACCAAAGAAATGGACTTAAACACGAAAAGTTAACATTGTAAACGCGAAAACTTAACATTGAAAATGGCTAAGTCGACTGCGCGGAAAAAATGGGTGAAGTTAAAAAAAAAAGTAACATGTTGGATAGTGATATGTGGTGGGTACCCCTTGATTATGAAGCTGTGAAAGTTTTGGTGGTCCTAGGTGGTACAGTACGAAAGAAATGGACTTAAACACGAAAACTTAACATTGTAAACGCGAAAACTTAACATTGAAAATGGCTAAGTCGACTACGCGGAAAAAATGGGTCAAGTTGAAAAAAAAAGTAACATGTTGGATAGTGACATGTGGTGGGCACCCCTTGATTATGAAGCTGTGAAAGTTTGGTGGTCCTAGGTGGTACAGTAACAAAGAAATGAACTCAAACACGAAAACTTAACATTGATTGTGGACGCTGCCCGCCGCCCGCCCACCACCGCCCGCCCGCCCGCCCGCCCGCAACCGGCTTTCGCCAATCCAATAGCCTGGATTTTTTTTTAAAAAACCTGGCTAAAAATGGAAAAATAATTTGAAAAAAAAAATGGAAAAAAAAAGTTTAAAAATAATAATGCTTGCTACTGGAGCCCAGATTTTTTTTTTAATAGTCCTATATTTATCTACATATATCTGCACAGGTCCACATAATGCCACAATATTTTCAACACAGTTTACGGAAATGTAATATACAATATAGTAATTTACCTGTATAAATTACCTGTGGTCAAGACTGGACATTTGCACAAGCTAGCACATGCAGCACATGGACAGGTGAATGGTTCTCCCAGTCTCTATTGTTCTCTCTACAGGTAAGGTGTACAGAGCACACGAGAAAAGGTGTACAGAGCAGACGAGAAAACGGGTCTTCATGCATTATTGTCCAGTTTGTAGAGTGCGCAAAACAAAAAATAGATAACTCAAAAATTAGCTACGCAAGAGTTGTCATTCTTGGTGCGCGACACACCTCCGGGTCGTGGTCTATGCATGTGAAGTTTCATGAAAATATTCCAAAGGGTGGTGGAGTTATGCTCCGGACACGAAATCAGTGCGGAGAAACAAAAAAATGGAGATTAAACTAAAAAATTAGCTATTGCAAGAGTTGTCATTCTTGTGCGCGACACACCTTGCGGGTCGTGGTCTATGCATGTGTGAAGTTTCATGAAAATATTCCAAAGGGTGTTCGAGTTATGCTCCGGACAAGAAGTGTCTGCGGCGGACGCGGCGCGCTGTCAAATCCATAGTATCCCCCGACGGAGTCCGGGGGATACAATAAAACATGGTATCATTATGTTTATTTTGTTGTTTTTTTCACACATCATTCATGATAAGTTAATACCAAACTGAATGATCATAAAAATCGGTTTACGTTAACATTGATTGGAAAAAGTTGCAAAAGGACGAAACTACGTAGGTACGAAATCGCCGAAATTGTCCGTGATATTTACAGACTTTTTCATGTTTTCTGACAATAGAGTTAGCCATATTTGGTTGAAATAAATAGTTAGTAATGTAATAAAAAGTATTTGTTTTCGGCATCAAAGGATTTCATTAGAATATATCAATGCAATCATGGGCCTTCCACATCCGCTGTGTAGGCCACGACTCGGTTCGTCAGGTGGCGCCTCGAGTGGGTATACCCACAATCGTAGATATTAGCTGCTAACGATTGGATGCTATATTTATTTCGGAAATGGTATCCCACAAAGTGTCATAAGCTGGCAAAAAAGTGTGTAGACAACTACGAAATTTGTTCGCCACCGGGCGACCCAGCTTATAATTATTGCTAGCCCCGACCCAGAAACGACTCCATCTGGTGCCCGTTAAAGGTACATGCCCACTAAGTAGGCACATACTGTTCTATATATGATTTAAATAAGTGTGTAATTGTGTCACTATTCCACCAGTTCTAAAACTTACGAGTGCCCGCTATACAGATATAATCATTTAGTAATTTAGTAGCGGTGGTATCAGGATATTTTCATATGCAAATGAGGCATGACATTTTTTAATTATTTGTACTAATTAAATGCGTCACCTGAACAACTAATATTTACGACAGACTATAAGGTATGATCATTGCACATCGAAAAATAAATACAGAGAATAAATAGTAATGTCCGTTAACATTTTAAGGAAACACGGTTATCGCCCCTGATATCAGTGTCGAAATTTACTTCTTATATAAAATGTATAATAGTGATAATCCATGGTGGGATAAAGGTGAATGAATGTTTATTTGCCAGAAAATGTCTCAGATGATGTCTCTGATATACAGAACATTTTGTGCTTACTGCGTGGGTATGTACCTTTAAAACGCGTGTTTGTCTGGTTGAGAGTATTCGGAGGGAGTTAACTACACCGGGTTCATGATCAATCGCTGATAGATCTATTGCCAACGTCTTTAGCGACAGTAACCTGTCAATCATGCCACTAAGGGCTGCCTTTACTTACCAGCGATTGGCTGTACTGTATAAATAACTTTGCCAGGAGAATAACACGTGTTTTGAACTGACAATTATAGTAGCCAGAAGCAATGTTTGGCTAGGGGATTATTGAAACTATCGACCCGTGACTTTTATTGTCACCGCGGGTAGGCGTGATTTTAGTGAAGCGCGTAATGTGATGAAAATTTGGTCAAACAATCGGATGTCGTACAGTTTGGCAGGCCTGCAATTAGCAGGGTGGGAAATGGGTGGGAAATGGGTGGGAAATGGGGATTACCTGAACAAATTTGGTTCCAGCTTTTTTTTTAGAATTTCCGATATTTTGCGATATTTTTTTTAAGGCAAAGTGAACTTCTTGCAGGACACATAGGGCGAAAAAAAAGCGACAACTTCGCCCACGTCGCCCGCAAATTTGAACCCTGAAAGTCGCCAAAAACATGCAGCTTTTACCATGATTACCACTGTACACGGTGACGCTAGGGTAATTTAACGGATCAAATCACAGCATGACATCATCGCTGCACGTGACCCGTGTCAATCGCAATAGAATACACACAATGTTTGACATGTTTAGATAAGAAAGCTGTGTTTGTAAACAATTGTCTCAAGTATTGGTTATTATTGATTTATTAATTGGAAAACGTAGTTATAGACAGCGGATAGAGAAAATCCAGGTATGGCTGCCGGGTCGGAAAATTGTAACTAGATATTTTTTTTCGCCACGTTTAGATAAGAAAGCTGTGTTTGTAAACAATTGTCTCAAGTATTGGTTATTATTGATTTATTAATTGGAAAACGTAGTTATAGACAGCGGATAGAGAAAATCCAGGTATGGCTGCCGGGTCGGAAAATTGTAACGAGATATTTTTTTTCGCCAAATCAGATTTTTTTTCGCCACTTTCTTTTTAAATTCGCCAAATGCGAATGTGGCGATCACCAGCGGAAACCCTGCCATGTGAAATTTGAAGTTAATCGGTGAAGTGGTTGCAAAAAACTTTAACCAAATTTATAAAAAATTTAAAGTAAATTTCAAAGTAATTTGATCTTGACATTGGGCACAGGGGAACATGTTGGGCATAGAATACAAATATGGGTGATGATAAATACACACGTGAAGTTTCGAGTGAATTGGCAAAGCTGTTTCAGAGATATAGCGTTCTTGAGAACTTTTAACCTAAATCCAAAAAATTTTTAAGGGGAATTTCAAAGTAATTTGACCTTGACACTGGGCACAGGGGCCGCACGTGTTGGGCGTACAATGAAAATATGGATCATGATAAACACCCATGTGAAGTTTCTAGTAAATTGGTGTAGAGGTTTCAGAAATGTAGCGTTCTTAAAAACTTTAAACTAAATCCAAAACTAGAAAATTGTTTGTCCAACAAAATGCCACCGCTGTTGAGCATTCATGAATAATTATTTTCATAGTCGAAAAAGGGGCATAACTGCGGATGGATCAATGGGACAGTGAATATTTTTACGTTACGCACTCCTGTACTTGCTGGTTGGGATGTATACCGAGTATGAAGAGAATTGGCCAAAAACTGTACAAGTACAATGTAGTACGCCGGATAAGGACACAAAATATTTTCAGAGTCGAAAAAGGGCATAACTGCGAATGGATTGGAAGAGCGAAAATATTCACGTTACACACTCCTGCATTTAATGGTTGGGATGTATACCGAATATGAAGAGAATCGGCCAAAAACTGTAGAAGCCGGGCAAGGAAAATTGTCTACTGAAGGACAGACAGACGGACAAGGTAAACACATAAAAAACGTTTAAGGCTGATGTCTACGGACGGACGTTCGCCAATGTGCCGACAATGTCACGCTGTCCCCAAGCGGGCGCAAAAAAAATCATTTTATGACCATTGGATTGGTTGTTAAATTAACATATCACAGTCCAGTCCAGTTATTTAGCAAAGCAAGAATTCCGCCACGGAAGCGGCGTCTTACTGCCAAGGCATTTGACCGTAACATGATCATGGGCACGAAAAAGGTCAAGGTCATGTTAATGGGGACATAAGTGTGCTCCAAATGCTCACAAGTATCAAGCAAGTGTTCAAATATTGAAGCATTCCTATTAATTAATATTATAAGTTATATGATGATGAAGAAGCTTTTACGAACTTTATGACGCAAAAATAAAATGGCTAAGTGTTTCCGCAAAAATGTGAAGATAAAAAGGTCATGGTCATGTTAATGGCGGTATGAGTGTGTTCCATATGCACACATGATCAAGTGTCCAGTAGCCTATTTCATCAACCTATCAACACTTGATCAATCAGGACCAGTAGCCTATTTCATCAACATATCGACACTTGATCAATCAGGACCAGTAGCCTATTTCATCAACATTGCAAAGTATACTTTAGTAGCAAAGTATACTTTGAGGGAGAAATTTTCAATTTTATGATAAATTTATTAATTTTTATTATACTGAATTTATTACATTATCACAGCCAATTTGGCTGTGATAATGTAATAAATTCAGTATAATAATTCTGCATACTTTTAATCATGAAATATATGCATTTGTAATCTATATGAAATATTGCATTTCAGGAAAAATAAATGATTACTCCCTCAAAGTATACTTAGCTAGTAAAGTATACTTTGCAATGTCGATGAAATAGGCTACTGATATTGAAGGAATCTGCAAAGAAACCAGATTTGTCAGTAAGCGAGGCTTACGGAATACCCACCGCGTGGGCCCAGGTACCCCTAACTACACATATTTATTACAAGACTGTGTGCCTGTGACCTTGACCTTGGGATCAGGGGGGCCCTTAGAGGAATGCATGCGTGAAATATTAAGAATTTTCGATGAAGTTATAACATATTTCTCTGATGTTAAGTTTTGTAAAGAGACTAAGTATTTGACCTTGACCTTGGGATCAGTGGGGGTTGGACAGTCGTGGATTTGGCGCAGCATGGTAGTAGAGCCTTACAGGAATGCACGTGTGAAATATTAAGCATTTTATATGAAGGAAATAGAAGTTATAGCATATTTCTCTGATGTTAAGTTTAGTGATGGACGGACGGACGGACGGACGGACAACCTGACTCCAGCATACCTCCCCCTCCCCACAACTTGTTGCGGGGGGTATAATGAAATGTGAAAGTGAATGGGTTTAACGTCCCACCAACAGCTAGGGTCATATAGAGATGGGACCACAATTTAGTCTCATCCGACAGACCAGTGGGTATTTTGATGACTACGGCGAGGTTGGAACCCACAACCTCCGGGTTGGAAGTCAGGTGTTTTAACCCCTAGGCCACATTCCATCCCACCCAGGGATTCCGCTGGCGATCGCCACTTTCGCAATTGGCGATAAAAATAAACAATTGGCGATAAAAAATTACAAATTTCGAAAACTAATAAAAAAGATCATGTTTTTTTCTTCAAAAATTGTAATTTTTTATCGCCAATTGTTTATTTTTATCCTATTGGTTATTCCTTTTTTTTTTTTTTTTTTTTTTTTTTGAAGTGGCGATTTTTTGATTTTCCCCAGCGGAATCCCTGCCATGCAAAGCAGGCGCGACGAAAACGGTTTAAACCCAATTGTTACCTTCATATCAATGCCACCTGCTTTGGCAGTCAGCGATCGCTGTGTCGGCCGGCTATCGTCACAAATAGTATTGGTACTCGTGCCAAACTTCTGGTTCACGTTGGTTTGGCTGGCGTCGATGAGTTTAACCTTATACACTGTCTCCTGGCCTGCTTCTTGGGCCTGGGACTCGAACGTGGCCGTGAACAATTGCTCGACGACCATCTCCTCGAACTGTACCGTGTGTTCCGGTGACCAGAAGCCTTGGCTCGGGGACACTCCTGGCGAGAGAAGATAGATTTACGATACATTTTTTATTGAATATTTACACCGGCCATAAATTAACCCTTTCAACACCACAGGCCTGTATCGTGGTATTGGCAAAAAGAGATCCAAATGAGCCGGCTTATCAGGATCTGCACTTTTTGCAAGTAATTTTCATATTTTTGAGAACAAAAGCACCCCCTTTTTATAAATGGACTTTTGTGACGATTGAATTGGTGGCAAAATTAACACATTGAAATCCATTCCAGTTACTTAGGGGTGAAAGGGTAAATAATGGAAATGCCCATTTAATGTAAGGTGTTTATATCCCAATGAATTACATTCGCACCTATGTGACGTCGCGCGACGTTGATTGGAAAGTTTGTTTGACGTCATTAATTTCAACGACGTTGTCAGTCAACGTCAAGCTATTGACCGGCAACATCGCAGTTTCATGATTTGTGCCAAAATGAAGTAATACAAGAGATGAGTCAAAGCCACGAAGGCCAGGTTTTCTTAAAGGCATAGACAATTGGATAACATAATTATGCCAGTATGGTGGTACTAGGTGGCATAGTAAGCAGAGCTCCAGTTAAGGTGTGTAATTTGATCAACTTTGGGGAGACTTTCGTTATTTCTTCGCCATCCGACGGTTCGTGAGAAGATTTTTAACAAATTTGTGCTATTTTTAAACGGCGACGAACTCCATTTAACAATTTTGTAATCCCCCTACCTATGTACATACCATGTGTGTGAAGTTTGGCCAGCATCGGCCAAGCCTTTCACAAGAAGAAGTTTGAACTCTCTAATTAAAGAATGACCTTTTGGCCGCCATTTTGGATGACCCAACCATCCAATTTTGACAAAAAAATAACCCAGAGTGATCGTCTCCTCAATACCTTCAATTTGTTATAGCACATGACCATATTCGGTCAAATGTGAAGTTGAGCCCTACTTGATCCCCCAGCCCCGCCCATGTTTGACCCCGTGGGCCACCATTTTAACAAATCTGAAACTGCATTGACTATCGATCATTCCTGCCAAGTTTCGTTGATATTGGCCAGGCGGTTCATGAGAAGACTTCAAGAATTTTACCTTCTTTTCCACGGCGGCCATCTTGGATAATGCAATGACATCCAATTTTACAAATCTGACATGCCCCCACCAATAGATCATCCATGTGAAGTTTGACCAACATTCGACCAGCGGTTCGTGAAAAGAAGACGTTTGAAAGTGTTGACGGACGGACGAAAAGCGGTAACAAAAATTTGCCAAATTTAGCAACTATTCTCGAAACAATCAGAACAGAAACGCTTAAAAAATAACTGGCCACAAATACCATAGGACCCATTTCTCCGGTCGCAACCACATATTAGTGTATAATGTGTACCGACCTACGAGACTACAGAGGACAGCTTGGGCGGGCAGGGTCATGAAGTTGGGTTGGATGGCCTTCAGGGCGTCGCGGCCCGTACATTCGTTGTTGCCGTAGTCCACAAACATCACCTCCGCCAGCCCATTGGACAGCAGACCTGTGGATAGTCACAATACATGTTCCTAGTGAGTCTAGAGTCGCGACCCGTACATTCGTGTTTGCCGTAGTCCACAAACATCACCTCCGCCAGCCCGTTGGACAGCAGGGGCCCGTTTCACAAAACATCGTACGACTAAAATGTTTGTAAGTGCAAATTTAGGATCAGTTCAGTTGATGGATTTACATTTAATGAGCATAGGCTGCATATGCTCAATAAATGTAAATCCAATAATTGTTTACAAGAAAACAGTGTTGATGTGAAATTTACAGATATCACAATTTTGCACTAACAAACATTTTAGTCGTACAAAGTTTAGTGAAACGGCCCCCAGACCTGTGGACAGTCACAATACAATAGCTTTCAGAAGACAATGAAGCATGCCTGGTGGTGCTTTAGTTCAACAAATATCAAGAAGCTGTGTGAAAGGAAACAAAATTATAACAAATTTCCCCCAACGTTAAGTTTATGAAAGCACAAAGACAGTGGCCTTGACCTTGCGGTTAGTAGGGGTCTGAGCATTATGGATTTGTCACAGCATGATAGAGAATCATTAGAGAAAGGCATGTGTGAAATATCAAAACGTTTGGTGAAAGGAAACAGAAATTATAACAAATTTCCCTCAACGTTAAGTATTAAAATTTTTGAAGACAGATGGACGGACAGATACCGACTACGACGCCGGGGGTATGCCATAAGCACTCCTTTCTTTGAAAGGCGAGCTAAATATAGGGGTTTCCCGAAACAAATTGTACCCAAATATTTTATTATTGCAATAAATCAGTGCAACCATACACACCTTAAACATTTGGAAACTGTCACTTGTGTGAAACCAGCTATTTTTCATGTTTCCTGGAATATATTCTGTTCGAATATTTAACTCTTTGCATGCTAGCGGCGAAAATATCCGCCAAACGAATTCGGAGTACCGTATTTAGGCGTGTATTACGCGCATTTTTTCAGCCCCATTTTTAATCCAGAAGTCACCCTGCGCGTTATAAGTAGGAACATAAATTTCAAACATTTTTTCCAACTGATTTCTGCCAGTTTTACGCAAACAAAACAAGCCCGGAAACGGAAATATCAATTTTTGACAGGTGTCCGCTACGACGTTGAAATACGCATAGTGTGAAACAAGAGAAAAGGAATCAATCGATATGAATGGGTGCGGTAAGTATAGATTGATGGTAAATTGGTATATTTTGGGATTTAATATAGCCAGGCTCGTAACATAAGAGGCTACGTGTATTAGAGGAAATGTACATGTTTTCTGTATTTACGCTGGTGTACCGATCTCATATCGGTCAAATGTTGCCTGTCGGGTATTGTTTGGTTGTACATTTTCAAAGTGACGTCACACGTCTGCCATTCTGTGAATAATTAATGAGGACAGATCATCTCAATCCCATAAGCGCTTGATGTAATATTTTAGATGCTAAATCAAGCGTCGCGCACATTCACATCGCATTCGGTAACACTCGGTAATGGTCGTTTTTCGTTGCTAGGTGCCGACTGACTGTTACTATTTTTGTAAAGTATTGACAAGTATTCACGCATCAATACCTTATGACATGTGCGACCAGCATAGCCCCTGATTCATCTGCGCATACACTGATATGGGGCTATGCTGGAATGTTGTGTATTCAGGTAGTACCTATGTATATTGTTAAACCTAATCAATACACAGTGAATACACACTATCTGTACCTACGTATATCCACGGTGGTCCACAGTGTCAATATTTGGCTGGGGGGGGGGGGGGGGGAAGTGGAGTGGGGGGGGGGGGGGGGGGGGGGGGGGGGGGGGGGGGGGGGGGGGGGGGGGGGGGGGGGGGGGGGGGGGGGGGGGGGGGGGGGGGGGGGGGGGGGGGGGGGGGGGGGGGGGGGGGGGGGGGGGGTGGGTGGGGGGGGGGGGGGGGGGGGGGGGGGGGGAATTGTTTATGGCCCATTTCTCGTGTGCAGGTCACTAGTAGGGAGTTATTATCGCCTTGGGGAAGAAGTTTACACATGGCTAGCCTGCTGTGTGTTTGCGATTACGGGTAATTATGTTATACACGAATGGCAAATATGGTGGATTTCTTCGTAAGTAGGTTCAATAAGTTTATTACATGCATCATGAATTTTTATTAAGTAAATAACAATAAATATAACATACTTTTACACAATATAAAGTCTAATTTATGCCATAAAGCGGACCTTTGGCGATATTTTTCTCTTGGAGAGAGCCTAACAGCACACGTTCAGCATTGTGGATGTGAACTCGGAATGCAATTTTCTTATACGTGACGGAATTTCCACCAATTTTTTTAATTATTTTGTTTTTTGTTGCGCGCTATAGACTCAAACTTTTTTTTCCCCGATTTCCCCCCCCCAAAATATAGATGCGCGTTGTACACCAGTGCGCGCAATACACAGCTAAATACGGTATATGTTTTATTTCTCTCTGTAAATATGTCTTGAAATTTCATTAGAATTGAGTCCTCAGGACTCAATTCTAATGAAATTCCAAGACATATTCATGATATTTACAGGGAGAAATGCAAGGAAATATGATGAATTCTTGTCCGCTAGTTTTTAACTATTTATAGCACAAAAGTTCCCCAGCATGCAAAGGGTTAAGGTCAGTATGGTACCCAAGTTTGGCAACCTATTTATAACACTGGTCTATAATTACCGGAGATTGTAGCACGATACCAGCCCTTGTCCTCACTGTACTGTGCTATACACGGCTGACCGAGGTGTGGACTGGCGAGCTGCTCACCATCCGGTGGCTGACCATCGTAGTGGTCATGTAGCTGGTCCATCAGTTTGTCCAGCTTGCTGGACATCGACTCCAACACAACCTGTAATCGATTTCACAAAAAATTGCATAGTATACTTATCTAGCTAAGTATATTTAAAAGGGAGTAATCATTTATTTTCCCCATGAAATGCATTATTTCATATAGAATTAACAACTGCATATATATGATGATTATGTGAGCAGAAGTACTTACTGAATTTATTACATTATCACAGCCAAAATGGCTGTGATAATGTAATAAATTCAGTATAATAACAAGAAATGAGGCAAAGCCACGAAGGCCAGGTTTTTTCCAAGCATAGACACTTGGATAACATAATTATACCCACTTTTTGTAGACTAGATGGCCGTGGCCTGCATGTCGCGCCTTGGGGCAAGGCATGGACACTAAAAAAATAGATATAGTAGATGGAAAAACTTTAACCAAAAAACTTTAACCGGACACACGGACGAACGGACGGACGTATGCCAAAATGCTGACGATATCGCGCTTTCCGCAAGCAGGTGTGACAATGATGATAAACACCCATGTGAAGTATCAATGGTATTGTGAAGCAGTTGCAGAGATATAGTACACGAAAAAACTTTAACAAAAAAATTCAAAGTAATTTGAACTAGACATAGGGCACAGGATCGCGCTTTCCGCAAGCAGGTGCGACAATGATGATAAACACCCATGTGAAGTATCAAGGTATTGGGTGAAGCAGTTGCAGAGATATAGTACACGAAAAAAATAACTTTAACAAAAAAATTCAAAGTAATTTGACCTTGACATTGGGCACAGGATCGCGCTTTCCGCAAGCAGGTGCAACAATGATGATAAACACCCATGTGAAGTATCAAGGTATTGGGTGAAGCAGTTGCAGAGATATAGCACACGAAAAAAACTTTTAATCAAAAAAAATTCAAAGTAATTTGACCTTGACATTGGGCACAGGATCGCGCTTTCCGCAAGCAGGTGCGACAATGATGATAAGCACCAATGTGAAGTATCAAGGTATTGGGTGAAGCAGTTGCAGAGATATAGTACACGAAAAAACTTTAACAAAAAAAATTCAAAGTAATTTGACCTTGACATTGGGCACAGGATCGCGCTTTCCGCAAGCAGGTGCGACAATGATGATAAACACCCATGTGAAGTATCAAGGTATTGGGTGAAGCAGTTGCAGAGATATAGTACACGAAAAAAACTTTAACAAAAAAATTCAAAGTAATTTGACCTTGACATTGGGCACAGGGGCCGCACGGTTGGGGGTTAGAATGAAAATATGGATGATGATAAACACCCATGTGAAGTTTCAAGGTAATGGGCGAAGCAGTTGCAGAGATATAGTATAACGAAAAAGTTTTAACCAAAAAACTCTAACCAGACGTACGTTAAAAAGTTAACGTTGAAAATGGCTAAGTCAATTACGTAGAAATAATAGGTGAAGGTAAAGGTATGGTCACATGTTGGATAGTTGTATGTGGTAGGCACCCCTTGGTTATGAAGCTGTGAAAGTTTGGTGGTCCTAGGTGGTACAGTACCAAAGAAATGGACTTAAACACGAAAACTTAACATTGTAAACGCGAAAACTTAACATTGAAAATGGCTAAGTCGACTGCGCGGAAAAAATGGGTGAAGTTAAAAAAAAAAAGTAACATGTTGGATAGTGATATGTGGTGGGTACCCCTTGATTATGAAGCTGTGAAAGTTTGGTGGTCCTAGGTGGTACAGTACGAAAGAAATGGACTTAAACACGAAAACTTAACATTGTAAACGCGAAAACTTAACATTGAAAATGGCTAAGTCGATTACGCGGAAAAAATGGGTGAAGTTAAAAAAAAAAGTAACATGTTGGATAGTGATATGTGGTGGGCACCCCTTGATTATGAAGCTGTGAAAGTTTGGTGGTCCTAGGTGGTACAGTAACAAAGAAATGGACTCAAACACGAAAACTTAACATTGATTGTGGACGCTGCCCGGCGCCCGCCCGCCCGCCCGGCTTTCGCCAATCCAACAGCCTGGATTTTTTTTCAAAAAACCTGGCTAAAAATTAATAAATTTATCCTTAAATTGAAAATACTTTGCAATTTTGGCAAGATCGAGTACGTTATCTCTCATTATCACACGACTTGCTGGATTGGGGTACAATGTATGATAATGAAACATAATTTGTTTGGATGGGGCCTACACATATAATTAATCAACAAATTATAGCAGTTCAGCTTTTAAGTACAATTTGATGAATAAATTATTGGAGAGCCGAAGCAATCAGTGATTTATTTACCAGCGAGACATGCATCAAATACACACATATTTTGGATTTGCACACCAAAATTCAGAAATTTTATTATTTTTTTCCATAGGACACACCATTTTTTCCCCTAGAAAAGACCAAATTGAAGCACCAACTTAAGAAGCTGAGCAATCTATTTAATTTTTTATTGCAATCGAACATCATTAATAAGCTACGTGCCACGCGGTTCACCGTTTGTTTTATTCAACGACGGCTTCCTTCGTACCGGCTTGTAAGTCAAACATACACAGTCAAACCTGTGTTAAAGGCCACCTGCGATTAGCAATTACCTGTCTGTAGCAACCACACATCATTTATAAGCTACGCGGTTTGTTTTATTCGACAACGATGCCCTCACCTGGAAGTGTGAAGGGTCTCTGACGTAGGTGACCATGACAGGCTGTGTACTGCCAATCGTCGCCTCCTGCTGCGAGAACCTGTCCCCCGACGGCTTCCTTCGTGCTTGCCTGTAAGCCAAACATACACGCTGATATAACTGCCACAGTCTTATATATATGAGACACGCCATGCGATTTTGTACCTTCGGACATCTGCAAAATTTCACTAAATATGTTTACAAAATTTTCATAAATAAAGTCGAAAGTTGACAAAATATTCAGAGTATATTCCGCATGTACTCTGAACATTTTGTCAACTTATGAAGCCATTTACGGAAATATTGTAAATTAGTAAACGTATTTCATGAATTTACGCAGATGTTCGAAGGTACAAAATCACTTGGCACGTCTCATATGTGGCTGTGACTGGAGAAATGGGGCTTATGGGATTTGTGACCAGTGTAGCTCCTGATCAAATAGCATACTCCTTTAGCCTGTTAATTGTTTGTATGCACAGAGCTCCAGATAAGGTGTGTATTGGCATATTTTACGCACTTATTTTAGCAGAATACGTATTGATTATCAAAATGTTTGCTTTTTGCAGCTCAAATAAGTGATTTGTTTATCATTTCTTCCCTATTTAATAAGGAAGAAAATCAATAATACATTTGTAAAAGTAAAATATGCATTGAATTTGAAATCTGGGGGTATAATACTCTTTAGATACCAAACTTACATGTATCTGGAGCTCTGACATCATCCCACCCTCCAGAGGCTATTTGAAACCAAGCAGTGATCCCCCTCCCCAATAAGTTAACCTTCTTTTCAAAGATAACAAATACTTATACAAATACTTTAGTTGGAACAGATGAAGGCGTAATTAATGTGGGAGGAAACCGGAGTACCCGGAGGAAACCCACTTGATCTGGCGACCTCCGTACCATCTCACATACTTCCCCGGCTGAGGATCGATTTCCCCTCTATTTAATAGGGGCCGATCTTCGGTGGCGCAAATTTCTAAGTAATTTAACCCTTACTATGTTGAATTAAATTTTGTCGTCTGCTGGAAATGATTTAATTTCAATATTTCTTGATAAAAACCTGTTTTGGCAGCACATGAGAATCGTCTCCACTGGAGACGATTCTCATATGTCCTGTCAAAACAGGTTTTTTGTTAAGAATTAAGGCAAAAATGAAAAACAGCAGACGGCAATTTCCGTCAACAGCGTAGGAAGGGTTAACCTTGACCTCGGACAAGGCCGCAGTGCAGAGATAATGGGTACGCAAAAACTTTTAACGCAAATCTTTCGAATTAATTTGACCTTGGACATGAAGGCCGCCGCATGGTGTGGTATGGAATGAAAATATGGATGATGATAAGGAAGTTTTAGGTCAATCCGACTTACCATTATAGAGATATTGGATACCCAAAAACTTTAACGTGGACGGACGGACAAACCGACGGAATTACGAAAACTATATACCCCTCGACATACTTCGTATGCCGGGGGTATAAATATGTTTTTTTTTCCCACAATTTTTGTTCACATCATCATTCCTTGCACCATCCTTATATTGAAAGTTGCTATAATCCATAGTAATTTAGTGATATTTAGCCCCTAGACCGCTATCTTATTTTTTTTTGTCGTCTGCTGTTTATTTTCTATTTTTATCATCAAAAACATGCTTTGACAGCACTTTAGAATAATTTTCAACATGTTTTGACAGCATTTCAGAATCATGATTCTGAAGTGCTGTCAAAGCATGTTTTTATCGAGAAATAAGGCACGATATAAAAGCAACAGCAGACGACAATTGTTGTGAGTAGCGGTCTAAGGGTTAGTATTACAATGTTAATTACTTGATTTTCAATGTGTTGCACATTTTCACAATTTTGGCAAAAATCTTGCTTATTCTTTTCACAAAATCCGAAGGCCCAGGCCCCTTCACAATTTCTGGAAAAAAAGGAGCTGACAAGGCTTCATCATTTCATACTCACGTGACATTCCTCGCATCACCCCTGGAGCTGAAACCAGGTGCATCACCAGCACCCTCCCGAAACCCGCCCGACTTCGCCCCGAACCCTGCGGCACCCTTGAAGCCGGTCTGTGTGGCTGGTCGGTCTTGTAGCTGATCCAGGACTGGCTTGCTGAGAATATCCACCAGGTACTTGGGAAAGGCTCCATCTACAACAGAACAACATACAGGCTTAGGCTTCAGAGCTCCAGA
Source organism: Conchocele bisecta (assembly GCA_029237695.1). NCBI lineage: Eukaryota > Metazoa > Mollusca > Bivalvia > Lucinida > Thyasiridae > Conchocele > Conchocele bisecta. The sequence goes on from CM055268.1 coordinate 90,466,654, forward strand.
TATGTTTTATATCTAAACGGAACAAGAGTGCCGTAAGTCACACAATATGCCCGTTGAAGATGGGCCAGACAGCGAAGATGCAGAAATGTGAAGCTGTCACCAAGGCAAGAAACATTAGAATGAGAATTTGAAAATCTATAGGATTATTTCTTCCTCTTGTTGGGATAAACAGGTATATTAATGTAGGTAGAGATGTGTAAAATAGAACTTACATAGAATTGTAAAATTGTATAGAAAAATGTATAAAAAATGGCTAGGTTAAAAAGATGATATATTTGTTAAAAAAAAATATTGTTAGGGATAAAAACATCAAGGTGCACATCTTCAATATGTGTAGAAGACTTGTGTATAGTTTCAGATCGATTGACTGAACGGTTTCAGAGGAGTTGTGTACACAACTCTGTACCATATATAGAATTGTATACAAAAATGTAGAAAAAATGGCTATTAAATTAAAAAGGTGTTATTTTTTGTCAAAAAATATATTTTCGGAATAAAAACACCAAGCAGCACATCTTCAATATGTGTAGAAGATGTGTGTATAGTTTCAGATTGACTTGAGTTTTTCAAAGGAGTTGTGTACACAAACAATGCAGTTTTTCTGACAGCCGCCCGCCCGCCAGTCGTATAAAAAATGATAAAAAAGAAATAAAACACATTTCAAAATTCACTTATTTGAGCTGCATAAAGCAAATAGTGTTTGTTTTTTACAGCTCAACCAAGTAAATTTTCAACTTTATTTTCGCTACTACCGTAAATTTGAAAATGAATGCGTATTTTCACACTGCTGTGAGTATTTTGTACTCCCACTTTTGATAATCAATGCGCAGCTAAATTAAGTGTGTAAAATATGCCAATACATACCTTATCTGGAGGACTGCGGCTTACATGTAGGATTGTGTAAGACCCTGTTACATGTATATGAAATGTTTTGGAATATCTACAAACAAGGGTAGCACTAAATGTCCTGTCCACTATTGCTTTGTCAGCAGTCCAACAACTGAGCTATATGTATTAGCAGACCCTTGGAGTCAAATAAGGACATAATATATGCTGTTCGTACAATGCAAGGTTGGTCTTTTATTGGCTGAATGGTCAATACAAACGTGAAAGTGAACAAATTTAACGTCCCAGCAACAGCTAAGGTCATATAGAAACGGATCCACAGACAGACCTGTGGGATGGAAATACTATGAAAGTATTTTGATACCCAAGGCGAGGTTTGAACCCACAACCTCCAGATTGGAAGTCAGGGGTTCTAACACCTAGGCCACAACCCACCCCTAGGCTAAATCTTAAATTGATATTGGCGGATTCGTAGTGTTAATGGCTGGAACATGGTAAACTTTGAAAGGAAGAAACCGCAGTCGTATTGATGAGAAATAAGATTTACCCGATACTGCATGGTCGCCACCATTAATCCAGTGTAAACAATAGACCATGTGATCCCATACCCTGAGGCATACGCACATTTTTACTCAATACTAACAAACTTACATGGATTTTCTAAGAATATATACGTGGTATATACGTGAATGCTGTCGAAAAAATTATATATTCGAAGGGAAGCACAATTCAAACACAGCTTAGTCTAACAATAATGCTACCAACGGCATGTATCCCCTCGCACTGATGCTTAATTTCCATACTGAGCATTTTCTAAGTATGTGACCATTTTATCTTGGGATTAGCAGGCACCACCAACTTTCAATAGGACTATGCAGAACTAGAATGACAGACGCCCATGAATGCATTATATCGATCGCGATGCTTTCTGTAAAATGGTGCCAAAGTGTAGAGTATTTTCTAAGTCTGTCACCTTGACCTTGGGTTTAGCGGGCACAATTGGGCTTCTGTAGAATGATGCTGCGTGTTGTTACAAATGCATCAATGAAATATTAAAGCATTCCATCAAGGGAAACGGAAGTTACAATGTATTAAGCCGAGCGTTAAGTTTTTGAAACTGAGCATTTTCTAAGTACAATGTATGTGACCTTGACCTATATATTTAATATTTTTGGGTAAAAAATGTCCGGTCCAGTAATATTCCGTCCGGGCCAGTAATAATTGCTGGGTTGTCAGTCCTCGTGGCCATTAATATTTTGGGGACTTTCGCGGAGACTGCATTAAGTTTTGAAACAGAGCGTTTTCTAAGTCTGTGACCTTAACCTTGGGGTAAGCGGGCACCATACGCTTTCCGTAGAATGATGCGGGATGATGTTACAAATGCATCTATGAAATATTAAAGCATTCCATCAAGGGAAACAGAAGTTATATAATGAATTAATCCCAGTGTTAAGTTTTCGAAACATAGCATTTTCTAAGTCCGTGGCCTTGACCTTGGTGTGAGCGGGCCCCATGCGCTTTCCGTCGAATGATGTGGGATGATGTTCCAAATGTATCTATGAAATATTAAATCATTCCATGAAAGGAAACAGAAGTTATTGCAGATTAACCCCAACGTTAAGTTTTGTGACGGACAGACGGACAACCGGACAGACGGACAACTTTTGGATGCCTATATCCCCTTTTTTTCGTTACGCGAGGGGATAAAAAACATGAAGAATAATAACTCTTTAAGTATGTGACCTTGAGGTTAGCGGGCACCACTGACTTCCTGTAGAATGATGCGGGATGCTGTTACAAATGCATCTATAAAATATTAAAGCATTCCATCAAGGGAAACAGAAGCTATAATGAATTAACCCGAGTGTTAAGTTTTGTAAATGGAGCATTCACAAGTCTGTGACCTTGGGGCTAGTTGGCACCATGGGCATTATGTGGAATTATGTGGGATGCTGTTACAAATGCATCTATGAAATATTAAAGCATTCCATCAAGGGAAACAGAAATTATAATGAATTAACCCCAGCTTTAAGTTTTCGAAATGGAGCGTTTTCTAAGTCTGTCACCTTGGGATGAGCAGGCACCATACGCTTTCCGTAGAATGATGCGGGATGATGTTCTAAATGCATCTATGAAACATTAAATCATTCCATGAAAGGAAACAGAAGTTATTGCAGATTAACCCCAACGTAAAGTTTTGTGACGGACAGACGGACAACCGGACAGACAACTTTTGGATCCCTCAGAGCTCCAGATAATTATTTTAGGCAAGAGTTTTTTGACGCCTCAAAATAAACAACGGTGGATTTTTTCTATTGATGTGGGGTTTTTTACTTGCGATATTGAAAATCACAGAGTTTTGGGAGTATTAACGTTTATGTTATTTGTCAATCTGTCTATCGTACTTACATGTTGTTGTAGTTTGTGGTGCTGTAGGCTACACTGTGTATTTAATATAGTGTTGTGTAGTTGCCAGGCCGACCAGGCTGCACTGTACTGTTTGTTTATATATTAAGTTCAATGTCAACAATAAACATATTTACAGTTCCAAAACAATAACCCATACCTTGGGTCTAATACATGTCTGCTAATTAAGAAGCACATAAATGTATATGTAATAATTTGACTAAATATATGGTAACCTTTGCTGTGAAATAAACAGTCCTGAATAAAATGGGATAATCCTTAGACACACCACACCCTCAGTCATGGTGCTTTCACTACATTCCAGATCATAAGCACAAGACTCGCGTAAATGTTTCTGCTCACTTTTGACATGATGATCATCATCGCTTTCATTGTGTCTCTTTAATGACGATAATTGTATGCTAGGACTGCCATATGGGCCCATACGTTGGGTTGCTTGTATCTTGTGCAATATTGACAGCAGAAGCGGTAACACCCATCTTCAAAATTGTGTATTTTCAGCCACGGAAATTGCGTTTTCCACTTTTCAACAGTTGATTTTGGCACTGTTGTGTGACGCGATTTCTTATCAAATTCAGCGCTTTTGACAGTGTAACAATCTCGGCCAATATCGATTTCACGATGGTTTCTGGGGAGGGTTCATCGCTTTGTACTTTCGTGAAATAAGCCCGTTTCTTGAGCAGACTTCTTTTTTTTGCGAAGCCATCATGCGTTACGCATCTGAATAGGCAGGACGTTTACGTTTATTTAACTTAAGCGCCCACGAGGCGATGATTGAAGGACAGACTGGTCGCTACTATATTTACGCTATGAAAGACGCAGAATAATACACACTGTAGATTATTTTATCGACCAGTCTGAAAAATTCACGCCATGTAATCGGGCAGTTGAATCAGCGAAAAACACGCTATATAGCTGAACAGAGATTGACGAAACGCACAATATCTGGACACATTGCGTAACAGTATTTGTTGCTGAGTTGGAAATTAATTCCCTTGCGTTTTTAGACATTTCTACTGCGTATTTGACACAAAAACGCAGCTTAACTGGAGCTCTGATCCCTATATCGCCTTTAAGCTACGCGAGGGGATAATAAAACTGCGTAATTTTAGTACAAATAAGGAGAAAGTGCTCAAAAAGTTTCTTAAACACAGAAACAGTTTGTTTGTTTGTTTATTGGTGTTTAACGGCTTATCAACAGCTAAGGTCATGTAAGGCCGGGCAAACGGGTTCGATCCCAGTTTAACCTGCTGCATTGTGGGGAAAATCCCAAAATCAGAACGGAATATTTACATCGAGAACAAATATATTCAGCCCTGAAATTAGAATAACCTGACCTGGTGCCAGGTCCATACCACACCAAAGTCACTTGGCACCTTCCCCTACAATAGGATTACGAATATTGTAATACTCACATAAGGGGTATAACCAGATTCAACTGTCACATACAAAATGCCAAAGACATATGTGAGGGCCAAACCACGTCTCCAGTCGGGATTCCAGTAAGGATGAACCCCGATCGTTAAATTACCCATCGCGTGCTCCCACCTGCCACCCACAAACACATAAACAGACATTTAAGCACTCCAAAGACATGAACAATGTTGAAATTGGAGATAAATGACCGTAAACTAATCAAATTAAACACATTGAGGTTTAATGGGGGTCCGGTTTAGAGAAGTTCCACTGTACCTTCTTTCTGAACAAGCTTTACTTCAACTCTGCTGTCCACAAGTACTTTCTGCATCTTGTCAGGAGCAGCGGAGGGCAGATTTCCAACGGTGAACTGGATACACTGTTGTGGAAGCTCGCATAAGTTGCCAGACAGGACCTTTACATCTGAAGCGGTTTTCAAAATACTGTCACCAAAATCTGCAAATGCCACTTCTATCTTTCCACTCTGGAGAGCCACAATGATTCCTCTGAACCAGCCACCATCGACGTACTGTGTACAACACACACTACCCACACTTGCGCTGTCCAACACCTGCACGGAGGCTTTCTCATACTGTGTGTTCAGTTCGGTTTGCAGCTTAGCCACCTTTTCTACTGGGGTATGGGTCAGCTGGCCGTAAAACACTGGAAATTTCACAGCAGTAACAACTAACGTCACTTTCGATCCAACGGACACTTCTGGGGGTGGTAACGCAACTTTTGCTATGTTTGGCAATCTGGGGACAGGTTTTGGCTGACTAGGTTGTACGGTTTGTACGACAGCAGAAGCAGGTCGACTTGAGGAAGTTTGCTTGATATTTGCCAGTTCGGTATTAATGTCTTTATCTGTGTCACCTTGAGTATCATACAATTGCAGCTGATACAGATGTCCTTTGAAGGCTTTAACCTTCGCCACTAGCACAGATTTCTCCACAAGGGCTTTGAACTTATTTATCTGGCTTTCATTCCAACTACCTGAATCTGTTTTATTGATGTCCAGTGTGCATAAGATAGATTGTGCCGGAAGTTCCTTGCATTTACTGTCCATGTTCCGCAACAGGCTTGGTGGGACATCTTCAAAAAGTCCAAAGTCTACGGCTGCGACTTGTACCTTACCTGCACCTTGAGCAGACATGATCTCACCTCTATACCATGCACCATCGCTAAACTTGGCCAAGCAGAGGTATCCGGGATAACAGTTTGTTAGGCGGTCATAGTTATGTGCCACCTCGTCGATTGCCTGCATAATCTCATCCAATCTAGGCGCATTTCCTACCAACTGAACAAAGAATTTGCCAGGGTGCTCGGCATGGGTGATGCAAATGTCGTACACACTTCCAGCTTGCATAATCACAGGCAAGTAACTCTTCCATAGAGTATTTGAGGTCTTCTGTTGATCTGCAGTGGTTTTAGTAGATGTCTTTGAAGTAGTACCAATTGCTTCAGTTTCCAAGCTGCTTATTCGCACAACATATCGTGAACCCGACTTGGACAGAACTTTCATAATAGCAATCTTTTCACCTGATGACAGATCGTGAAGTTTACCTTCCAAATCTGGGATGTTACTGCTATCTCTGTACGAACATGGAACAGCTTGTATTGGCACGTTGCATAATGCTGACGGGAGAGTAAACAGCTCAGAGGTAGATGCTTTCTCAGAATTCCCATAGTCGACGAAAAGAACAGAACATGTGCTTCCAGTGATCCTTTCTACTATACCACGATAGAACAGACCGTCTTCGCTGAACGCTGATGCACACACTTGTCCTACAAATGGGTTAGTGATGTCGCCGCTTGATGGCAAATCTTCTGCAAAACATGCACTAATATCAGACATTAAAGACGTCAATTCAGTTTCTTGGCTTTTTAAATGTACCCAAAATTTCTCTGTTGATTCGACAAAAGATATATAAATCTTGTATTCCTGACCAGGTGATAGACTCTGATTGACCATGATCTGGTCTGAACTTGAGGTGGCTCGGACAAATATTGGCGTACTTTGGTCCAATTTGAATAATTTCAAAGTGTAAACTGGATTATCAATGGAACTAGAACTAAATTCAAGGATTTCACCTATGAACTCTCCGCTATGAAGCATCAATTCAATTTTTGTTTTCTCTTCATCAGTCCACGTTTGGTCATTCAATGGTATGCAATCCTGGACAACGCATTTTGTAGCCAACGCTGGCATTGCCAGAACAAATTCAGATGCAATCCGTACATTGTCAATTGATATAGTTTCTACGTTTCCATAATCAATGAAGAAAACTGACAAGCTGCTTGCCGATATTGATAAAACGCGTGCCCGATACCATCCACCATCGACCACAAACAGTGCCAAGCATAGATCACCAACAGACGGGATTGAGGTAAGTGTAGCAGGTTCATTGTTAATATATTCATCAACTCTTTCTGCAACCGTATCCGCCTGACTGCCAACGTCGCCAGCATGGGCATATGCTTCACATGTACGACCCACGAATTCCAGGTGCGTAACGAAAACTGGTACTCGGCTCCCTATTTGCAAGTGAGCCATGTCGTTTTTAGGGCTCGCCAATGAATTATGATTGTATATTCATTTTTAGCAATGGGACATGTTGGGATGAACTCTGCAGTGCGTTTACAGGATAAAACGTGTCATTGAGCAGTTTAATTTTGTCTGAAGCTGGAAATATTTGGCATTTTTGCGTACTTCCACATGCGAGATCCCGCGAAATTAGATGACTTCCGGTGCAACATATCTAAAATGTCTAAAATACGAAAAGGCGACAAGTACCTTATGAAAGCAGTTTGAAAAGTAATCTCATTCAAGAGATTGCAACAAAGAAAGTTTGACTCTTTGTCCACGGTGAGACCCGGGACCCTAAACCAACGTCATATGGCCATTATGAGATAATACATTCTGATATCACGTGGTGCATAATAAACAATTTCATTGGTTAACCTAGTGTATCCAGTATGTTTCGGATGAAAATTGGAAATATATTCCGAGAGTTGCAAAATAGCTGTACACAAGGAAACATAATGTAAAAGTAACAAACGGACATACAGCCGCCATTTGGCGCACTGACAGTGGGTTTGGAGATATATCTTCAACATATTACATCCTGTATTTGGTAATGTATTGACATGACAACAAACACGAAACATACAAAATAAAACTGTTAAACGTACGTGGTTATTTGTTAAATTAATTATTTGGAAAGATTGAGCTAATTCCTCGTATAAAAAAACAACGAAGAACACTTATGCAATTCAAATAATAAACAGACTACGAAATTTCAACCTCGTAATACTTACTACGATGACGATACCACGATGGCGATTGTACGATAGCACGTTGACGAGTGTACGATACTACAATGGCGATATTACGATGCCACTATGGTGATAATACGATGTTACGATGGCAATACTATGATATACGATAATACCATAAAATAGGTCGAAAGTTGACAAACTGTCCTTAGCATATGCAGAATGGAATTCCGCATATGCTATGGGAATTTATAGTCAACATTCGCCACCATTTACATAAAATATCACAGTTTCTGTAAATATTTTTCATGCAAAATCGCACATCTTCTTAGGTACAACCCATATTGGAAGGCTGGTTTTCGTTTCACAAGAAAAGTTGTATGATTTTGTACCTAAGAAGCTGTGTACAAAATGTATGATATTGTCCATAAATGACGTCAAAAGTTGATAAAATGTTGACAAAATGTTGAGCGCAAACAAATAATATTTGTATTCACTATCCAACTATCTATGAGTACCATTTTGCATAACATAATATATACAATATGTATTAAATCTACTGTATAGTAGGAATGTCTCCCAATAACCCCACTATTACATTCGAATATAGTCATTCCAAATGTTCCACATGTTTGCTCAGTTTAGAGAGTTAAGAGATGTTGGCGGCCATATTGGACACCATTTTGATTGTATTACATTTCACAATTTGGATTATTATGATTCGTTAGTTATATTCGGTATGCTTTGGCACATTTTTTTCCTGATTGGTTTAGTTGATTTTGCACTAGTTATGATTTTTGTAATTTTGGTGGCCATTTTGGACGCCATCTTGATTCCTTGATTAAACTCCAGTGGGATTCATGGGGAGTTTTGATATGTTATTACTAATGATATTTTGGTCATTTTATGAAAAATTCAGCTTTAGCTTATTTTTTTCCGATCTCAACCTTAATACTCTTCGCCTACTACAAATTATATCATATTAGTGACAGTGTCCAACCTTTAATTATATTCGCACGTGTAAGCACCAAACATTGTTTTCTTATTATATTCAAGGACGTAACATCTGTATCTAAAAGTATGTGTATAATTTCGCACTACAATATAATTGTCAGTAAAAAAGGAATTTATACATAATTAGACAAATGATCTATAATGTGCTTGTGGTGTCGCCAGATTGCCACACATATATGTTTTGTTCATGGTGTATGACTGGAGACTGTGTCCTTCCCACTATGTAATTACTAATTCGATAAATTAAAGATATTTAATCCATGTCTCTCAGAAACAAATCCGTGTCTAATTCCAGGGTATGGGGCTGTCAAAAGTAGAATTTGCCTGTACAGCCGATGGACATCTAATACTACATGACAAACAATTATTTGACTGTCGAATTCCTACATCGACATTTTTTGTTTTTAATCTAATTTGTTGTGTACACCCCACTCACACCCACCCCACAGCGGAGAATTAACATTTATACAGGAATTAATTATTGTCTCCTTTGCTCAGTAAAGTTGATAGTCAAGTTCTCGACTCAAATCTGTGTTTACCCCTTTCAACACTAGAGACCGTAACCGGGATGAGGCAGATGAGGCAGATGAGGAGATCGCCTCGTCTCTTAGTTTGCCGATATTTTTTAATAATTCCCCGGGGAGATGTCGGGCAGAATGTTCCCTGACCCCCATATCGGGACTTCGTTCACCTAATCTGGTTTTTACCTCTGGTTATGGCCCTGCAAACAGTGTATATATACTAATGAGCCGACTCGTAATGACCCGTCGAGGCATTTGGTGGTCTCAGAGCGTATTCATTTGAAGCTTGAATTAAGGGTTGTGGAGATATAAGGTATGTACAAGCTTTGACGCAAGTCATTTGACCTCGATCTTAGGCATGTGGGCCGCATGCGTGGGCTATATAATGAAACTATGGATGATAATACAGAATTATTTGAAGTTTGAAGTAAACAGAAATTTCAAAGTCATTTGACCTTGACCTTGGGCATGTAGATCACAATGACACATGGGTAGGCTATATAATGAAAATATGGATGATGAATAAGTATTGGATGTTGGAAGTAAATCGGAGTAAATGTTGTGGAGATAATTATAAGGTATGTAAAAACTTTAACACAAATTTCAAAGTCATTTGACCTTGACCTTCGGCATGTGGATCAATTGGGCAGGCAATTGAATGCAAATATGGATGATGAAAAGTATTGGAAGTTGGAAGTAAATTGGAGTCACAATTGTGGAGATATAAGATATGTAAAAACTTTAACTCAGATTTTTAATAACGCAAACTTCTAAGTCATTTAGCCTTGACCTTGTGGCACAGGGGCCGCATGAGTGGGACACAGAATAATTATATGGGTGATGCCCAATAAGCATACGAATCAGCAAATCTGACTTACGGTTACAGAGATAGTAGGTATTTGAAAACTTTAACGCAAATTTTGACAAAAATTTAACGCAAACTTCTAAGTCATTTGAGCTTGACATTGGGCACAGTGGCTGCATGAGTGGGATACAGTATGAATATATGGATGATGACTAATAAGCATATGAAGTTTCAAGTCAATGTGACTGAGGACTGCAGAGATATAAGGTATTTAAAAACTTTTACGCATATTTCGGACGGACGGACGGACGCACGGACGGACTGACGCACGTCCGTCCGTCCGTCCGTCCGAAATCTGCGTTAAAGTTTTTAAATACCTTATATCTCTGAAGTCCTCAGTCACATTGATTGACACCACGGACGGACACACGGACACCCGGAAGTCATTGTGATCACTATGTCTCGCTTTCCGAAAGCGGGCTCGACAATTAACATAGATCCACAATGACTTAGAAGAACTATGTAACAATATCCAGTGTTATTTTATGTGTCAGCCTACATGATAAATAAAATAAATACATGTTTTGATGTAAGTTAACCTAGCATGGGATGAATTTGATGGTGATAATTTATGTCATTACACACATTCAGTTGATGACAGTTACTTCCCTTTATAAACAAACTTTGAAGGCGCAATTGTTTTAATTTGTGTTACTTATTTTTGGCTATTAATGCATGCAACAAACTATGTCAGTGAATACAGAAGGTATGTTGTTGTATAGAAATGTGTATAGATATCTTACATCGGAATAAACACGCTATCCACACTGTTGAGTGTCGAAATAACCAGACAGCTGTGGTTGGCAAGTTGGTGGGGTAGGGCAAATATATAATTCTTTTTATTCAAATCAAAAGTTAGCTACCAGCCCACGCGTGTACCAAGTTTTAATTTCTACAGTAGATTTATGACTGCAGAGGTAACTTAAATTGAAAATAATAACTTGGTACACGGGTGGGTTGGGTATTAAATTCATGAAAGTAGGGAAGAAAATGTCAAGAAAATGCCAATGTCCGGTTTCATGACGTCACGCCACGCGGTATCATGACGTCATCGCATGATGTAAACTGATCAATATTATAATTTTAAAGAGATGAGATGTTGTATTTAACAAAACGGGTAAAATTTATAATTTTTTGAAAAAATAAACTTCAAGCGATTCGTAATTGGTTATTATACGCGTCCCAGAATCATGAATTTATAGAGAAACCGTTATTTTACCCCGGCGATTTTTCAATATTATAAGTAATTATAACTCGAAACATGAAGGTGCATATGGCCCAAACATTATCGATGTCGGACTTACATTGTATAGCCAATTTCGTGTTTCACCACCGGCGCCGGTGCATGTCAAATGTCTATTCCGTAAAGATGTCGGCGTCTACACCGTACATAATCCGTGTGCAACTGTCGATGTAACGTGCGTACATACATATTTTTGCTCGACTGGCTTCCGGAGTCTCTTCCGTACTGTGGTGATTCTTTCTAAGCCATTTTTTACATACATGTATTTGCAATTAAAGTGTGGAAACGAGTGCTACATATTCGAAAAGAGCATCAATCAATGATGCAATATCAAGTGACAGATTCACATTCCATCCAGAATGTATTTATGCGCTGGATTACCACGTTTAGTTCGTGATTGTTGCTAGTTTTAAATGGTTAAACAGTAAAAATTGAAGCACCTACCTGTTACGTTATTCCATGTCCGCCATCTTGTGGGTGTCTCCATTTACCGGCCCGTACAGCTTACAGTACAGTGAACCACGCCAATTATTATGCCACATGATGTCATTAAACTCATGAGATACATCAAGATGTGACATCATACTGATCAATTTAATATATTTTATTTTTCCAAACTGTATTGCTGCGTATACTTCATCCAATTTTCAGAGGTCAAATATGTGTGTATAGTTCTATTGGAGTGATACGATTTGTAAACTATTTCTTAATTTGTTATTGAAAGAAAATGCATGACTGACTGCATTGGCATAACATATTCATTTGTATTAAAGGTACATGCCCACGCAGCAGGTTACACTGTACTACTACTTTTCATTTTCTGTCATGCTTTATATGAGCCATTTGTCTACCCACTAACGAGTTATTTTTAATTACGGCGCGTGTTAATTGGTGTTAAATCGCATTTTATATGCCGCGACCAGAAAGGGTATTTTCCGACCTCGTGCTATTTTTACCAATACGCGTCACGTGACACGGTCAATCATATCACATCTTTGACATGCGCAGTGAAGTATCGGAAGTTGAGAAGAAAAATCTCTGTTCGAGTCCAAATCTAAATCTCCACGTAACTCTTTCCATTTGGTGATCTGGTCGCCAATATTAACCACTCTCTCTCTCTGTACTGCCTGTCCCTCAGACATTTCGCTTTTTTTTTGGCCGACGCCGTTTCATATAATTTCCGTCCTGGACGTTTCGACATGTTGATATTCTTGTTTACATATTGGGAAGCCTACTGGCGTGCGTAGTATACTGCGCATGCGCACCGCAAGCCGTGATGTGAAAGTCGTCGTCCCCGCACATTATCATAGACTGTTATCGCCGCGCGTCGCTAACAGTAAATTGATAATTAATACATGATTATATTTGTATAGCGGGCACTCGTAATTTTTAGAACTGGTGGAATAGTGACATAATTATACACTTATTTAATTCCTATAAAGAACATTTTGTGCCTACTGCGTGGGCATGTACCTTTAATAATGATGCAAATATATAAATTGTATAAAATTGATCGCAACTGTTGAACTTGAACATATTCATAAAATGCACAGTGGATATACTACAGGTAAACAGCCGTAGAGATAGTGTTTTGCCGGTCATATAACCAGTTCTCCCGACAAGACGCGACGACAGGCAGATTCAAAAACCGAACTGAATAATTGTTTAATTTTTAATTGATTCCAGTTCTATAAGTTGTCACCAAAAAGGTGCAACGGTATGATGGAATATATGTATAACATATATGTGAATACTGCCTCATTACTGTATCCTATACGGCACATGGAGTGGCCAAGTCGGCCATCTTTGTGTATTCCAGCCATCAGCCAGTTTCACCTGTTCTGCCATTTGACAAAGAACTAAAACTGTGAAGTAGAACATATGATATAATGTAGTTAAAGCCAGGAGAACGGACTCCTATCAATTATATTACACCAAACTGTAAAATGTGTCAGTTGGACAGATTTCTGCCTGTGTTTTTAACAACATGAACCATTATAATTACCCTCATACACATAATATCGCACAGTGTATCACTTTGATCTGGCCATCCACACAACACATACCATATATACCCACTACTGTACTCTGTTATTAGCCATACATCCAGTTACATGTAAGCAGTTACCTGAGTGTATTGGCACTGGTGTCTACTCCCTTAATATGCGAGTAAATGTGGATTTACATATGGGCAACGTGTACTCTAACATAGGATGTGCGTCAGATTGAAAAGTTTACACATCAAAATGTATTTTGAGATTGATGGGAGAAATGCTCAGATATCTCGTCTTTTGTATAATTTGCTGGCATAATATTTATAGCTTGCCGTTGTGATATCTGTCTATTATGTATTGCACCAAATCTTATTGGGTTTACTGTCATATTATTTGCTGTATGTGTTAAACGCACGAAGTGGTGAAATTGTACGATGGCTTGTACATACAAAGATGGCGGAGATGGCAACACACTGCTCCATATAGTCGTAGTAACAAGACAATATTCACATATGTTATATTCATATATCACATCACTCTTATCATTGAAGTCAAGTGTATCTATCTATCACCTATTACCTTAAGTACCTGTGGGTATTCAATATCAGATAACTCATGTGAGTGATATAGGGCCCTCATCATGGCCCTCTTTGTTGAAATTATTTTCAAATTTTGTTTCACGTACACACGTGCGTATGTCTGTCTATGACACGTGTATGACTTCTGAGAATACCACTTTAATAGCAGGTTTATCTTTAATTGAGACACGCCATGCGAGATTGTACATTCGGACATCTGCGTAATTTCATGAAATACGTTTACAAAATGAACAATATTTTCCGTAAATTTGGTCAACTTTTGACTTTATTTTTAAAAAATATTGTACATTTTGTAAACGTATTAATGAATTTACGCATATGTCCGAAGGTACAAACTCGCATGGCGTTTCTCAATTTACGACGTATCGGGAACGGCAAACAGCGATGTGTTGACATTGGTAGGGTAAGTATTTATCGAGTTGAAGCCATACGTATATAAACCATAAGCCATGGCCGATCCACATTGAAACTATGGACACCTGGCACACTGTTCTAGCATATTAAACGTTCCAATATAAGTCAGATTAAAGAGAACATTTCTCTGGACCATTTCGCAACCCGCTAAAGGTACATACGTATGTGGCTGTGAACATGACTTACTAAAAGTGCAAGTCCTCATGAGACGGCTCGTCTGGATCTACATTGTTTGCAAACACTGTTATATAAGTCTGTAGGGTTGATAAAGTTAAGACGCATGTTTATCGCAAGGTTCGGCTTCTGTGTCTCTGGCGAATCAAATCGTGGCTCGAGGTAATATTATCTACACCGTATATTTTTTTTTTTTTAAATATCAAAGGACTGACCGTCCTGAAATTCTTCGCAGTATGTGTTTGTGGATGACACATACACTAATAATTAATCTAGAGTGGAAAACGTTGGAATTTCACAGCAACAATAACAACAACAACAACAGCGAGTTAGAAATATATTTTTTGAAAACCCAAACTGATAATAGATTTCTATTCTGAGACCTATTCAGAAGATTGTATTCGTGCCCCGAACCATGGAGTTACGATTCGCGAATAATCGAGTATGGCGGTTAATCGTCGTACCCTTAGACTACGGAAACATTTGAAATAGCATAACTTTAGCACAAACAAAGCAAACAAAACATTTATCACACTGAAAAGGCGACCAAGCTAAGTTGTTAGATCTATTTTTATGGCGTAAGACCCGTGTTTTTAAAAACTTCAACCCCGCAAATTATGTGCTGTGACCGACATAAGCTTATTTGCATAAAAGCTGTCAGACCTCAAATTTGGATGTTGGTTGTATAATTCTTCGCTAGCGCTCGAATAAAAACAGTGTCTGTACGCTACGTTATATTCAAGCGAAAAAAATACTTTTCATGGACAATGTCACTATTGAATTATTTAACTCTTTGCATGCTGGGAAACTTGTGGGCTATATATAGTTCAAAACTAGCGGACAGAAATTCATCATATTTTCTTGCATTTCTATCCGTAAATATCATGACTATGTCTTGGAATTTCATTAGAATTGAGTTCTGATGACTCAATTCTAATGAAATTTCAAGACATATTTACAGAGAGAAATTAAACATATACTCCTAATTCGTTTGGCGGATATTTTCACCGCTAGCATGCAAATAGTTAAGTCCCGTATAATAGTTACAAACCTTAATAAATACTTTTGAAATACAGAAATTAGTTCCTGCAAGTTTGTAGCTTTAAGGTAGTAATCATTGATTTATTTATTTATTATCTTTAATTCCTCCAGATGGACAGTATACATGTGTACACATGTTATCAAGTTGGTGTTAGTATCATTTTTATCCCGTCAACGCAGTGCGTATGTGCCGTGAAACACGGTGCCGTGAAACATTTTTGATATCCAGTCAATACAATTTTTGCATTTTACAGCCATTTGTAGATGTTGACGGGATAAATAGAATAGTAGGTTAGTGCCGTGAATGGGAAAACATATCTGGCGCGGCACGGAAACTGGATGTGCTCGGCAGAGCCTCGCCCATCCCGTTTCCTGAGCCTTGTCAGATATTTTTTCCCATTCACGGCACTAACCTACTATTCTCTATGAGAAGTTCTCGTGTATTTACATAATGTTGTTAGTTGGAAACTGTATATGCAATGTTAGCATCAGGACCATATAACCATTACACTGTGTGGTTTGTATTGTTCAGTCGTGTCCATAATGGTGGTTCCTTGTTCAAGATAAATGGTGTGAACAGTCTGGTCCCAATTACGCTGTTCGAATCGTGAGTTTGACCGGGGCTACACTAGTCAGTAAAACCGTTTTATCCCGTCAACACAGTGCGTATGTGCCGTGAAACACGGTGCCGTGAAACATTTGTGATATCCTGTCAATACGACCTAATCACTGCGTATGAATATATGCGGTGGCTGGGGTTATTGTTTTTGCATTTTAAAGCCATTTATAGGTGTTGACAGGATAAATAGAATAGTAGGTTAGTGCCGTGAATGGGAAACATATCTGGCGCGGCACGGAAACGGGATGTGCTCGGCAGAGCCTCGCCCATCCCGTTTCCTAAGCCTTGCCAGATATGTTTTTCCCATTCACGGCACTAGCCTACTATTCTCTATGTCCATGTTAATCACGGCGAGTATCTAAGTGTCAGTTACACTTCTCTGCCAGCAAGACAGCCGTCCATGCACTGTAACACATATTGAAAGCCACCATTAACCCTTTGAACCCGAAAGCCCGCTATATCGGTTTATGCAAACAGTGCAGATCCAGATGAGCCGGCTCGTAACGAGCCGTCTCATCAGGATCTGCACTGTTTGAAAGTAATTTTCATATTTTTGAGAACAACAAATACCCCCTTTTTATAAATGGAATAGTCTGAAAATCATTTTGCGATGATTGGATTGGTTGCAAAATTAACATATCGCAGCCCATTCAGTTACTTAGGGGTGAAAGGGTTAAAAACAGTCTGATGTTTTTGTTGTTCATGTCCACTAGCAGGTTCGCCCCATCCCATTTTCTGTGAATGACACTGAATTGACCAATGTTTGTTTGACGAGAGAAATATATTATTTGGCATTCAGTATACAACGTAATATAAATCGCTCACTTCCAAAGCAATTGAATGGTGTTTATTCTATACAAACAATACATATCTTTATTGATTTCGACGATTACAATACAAAATGTTATTTTGATTTGATTGGTGGAGGAGACCAGAAGCATTGAACGCCGTTCTATATAAATATTCACGATATTACGACACATTCGAAAAGCGGGCAGCGTTTTGGCATTCGATCTATTTTGCCGCGTCACAACAGGGCATCTGTGGTGATAAAGCTAAACATGGGATATATTCAGTAACTGCTCGTGGTTTGTGTATCTGCCGGGGCGTTCGTTACAGCAGTAGATAAAGAGGGGTGTTACTGTAATCCCGTCATCAGTGTCAACAGCAGTTGCCCGTCCGTACCGGGCGGTAATATTCAGGCGTCCACAGAACTGCAGGCCGAGCACTTACAACAGATGTTTACAAACATTTCTAACAAACTTCTGGATGAATATGAGTCACGATTTGAAGCATTCTTATTGACGCTTAAAGTTCAGGCTCAACCACACGACTGCTATGACATTAAACGATTGGGACACACTGAGAATGGTATCTATATGATATACCCGAGGGGTACGCACGGGTTCCGGGTTCGATGCGATATGGAAACTTACGGCGGAGGGTGGACGGTCATCCAGGGGCGCGTTTCCGCTTCCGACTTCTATATGACATGGATGGAATACCAAATAGGGTTCGGAGATCTGGCAACTAACTTTTGGCTCGGTAACGAACAAATTCACGCTATCACGTCACAGGGGTGGTATGAACTGCGCGTTGACATGACGGGCCCCGATGGACAAGAACAGAAGTACGCCGCATACAATAAATTCGAGGTTGGAGACGCCGTCGCGAAGTATAAACTGACGGTAGATGGCTACCATGGCGACGCCGGAGATGGTTTGGCTCGTCAAAATGGTTACTCGTTTTCCACGAAGGATAGAGACAATGATGGTTGGCGGAATAACTGCGCTACAAGTTTTACAGGAGCCTGGTGGTATGAAAAATGCCACGATTCTAACCTGAACGGCGACTATGGCAATATAGAAAATGGTAAAGGAATCAACTGGTATCCGTATACAACGCACTACGAGTCACTGAGTCGAGTCGAGATGAAGGTGAGGAAATGGATGTTTCCTCCAGGTTCTACGGCTGTGACGCCTTAACCAATAATTAACCAACTGGGCCCGGTTGTTCAAAACATCAGTTAGCTTAACGGACTGTTAAATCCTTAACTGAATGGTTAAAATCTCTGTTAAAACAGAGATTTTAACCATTCAGTTAAGGATTTAACAGTCCGTTAAGCTAACGGATGTTTTGAGCAACCGGGCCACTGGATCTACACTGTTTGCAAACATCGCTATCGAGGACTGTAGTGTTAATGGAGAAAAGTGAATTACGACACAGCATACTGTTGGTTCAACTTTAAACCCGCCGATGATGTTGTACGAACACCTATACTGTATACTATATTGTATTTCGAAATAACAGAAAGTGTATCCGCCTCAAAAAGCCACATTCGCCATCTGCTCCGTCTCCATTCCAGCCCGTGAAGGAAGGCTGGTTATTGTTTCACAATAAAATCAGACAAGTCATGTGATTTTGTGACTAAGAAGCGGTTCACAACATGTATGATATTTTTCATAAGTGACGTCGAAAGCTAACAAAATATTCAGCACAAATCGGAGTAGAATTCCGCATTCGCTATGAAAATTTAGTCAACTTAGCAAATTTGCAGAAAATATCACTGTTTCTATAAATACTTTTCGTGACAAATCGCACATCTTCTTGGGCACAAAACCACATGGCTCGTCTCAAATGAGTATAATTTCGTGAACTATGTATTTTGAGGACGGTAATATTTTTATTGTCAATTACAATGTATAAGAAACATGTAAACACAGATTGATAATTTAGCAATAAGATACGCTGGATAGCCGATACCTGGGGAAATTTCACATCATATATCGGTGTCGCTATCCTACGTAGCCCCGCAGGGGACGTATAATTCTTTTTTTGTATTAATTCGTTCCCACGAAATAACAATTCGTTCCCTCAATTTAACAATTCGTTCCCACGAATTAACATTTTGTTTCCTCAATTAACAATTCGTTCCCAATTAACAATTCTTTCCCACGAAATAACAATTCGTTCCCTCAATTTAACAATTCGTTCCCACGAAATAACAATTAATTCCCACGGGAACGAATTGTTAATTCGTGGGAACGAATTGTTATATCATGGGAACGAATTGTTAATTCGAGGGAACGAATTGTTAAATTGAGGGAACGAATTGTCATTTCGTGGGAACGAATTGTAAATTCGAGGGAACGAATTGTTATATCGTGGGAACGAATTGTTAATTCGAGGGAAACGAATTATTATTTCGTGGGAACGAATTCATAAAAAATATCCATGTCCCCTGTGGGGCTCCGTACTATCGTCATAACTTTATTTCGACAGAACTAACAGCGGCTTATAACGGCTCAATTCGTTAGAGCTGGCGATATTATAAACATGTGGTAGTATATATTTCCTGGCATATCTGTGTGACTTCGCATAAAATATTGCTTCTTTAATTTTTAATTGCGGAGATATCGGTTTCCGCGAAAGTCGTCGGTCAGTTAAAATTGCCGTCGGTCCGACGGTAAACCGGAAGTCGCCGGACCGAATGTCCGACTACTATAAAGAAAAGTAATTTTTTTAATTTACTTTTCTATTCTAAGCTTCAATGAAATCACCTTCCTTTGGTATAATGCGCTTCTGGTGCTAGCTAGCTTTTCTTATATGACTGATATACTTAAAAAAACTCTTAAATATCACACAGAATCAATATTATTTTTTATAAAAAAAATTCGGTCTGGTAAATTTTTGTCCGGTCTGGTTTACCGGACCGAATGTCCTATACAAAATTTGGCAGTTTCGCGGACACCGAGATATATTGAAAAATGTAGGTGGAAGCAAATTTCCTCGTAATTACTGAATACATTACATATAAACAGACATGTATATATATCTGTTTTTGTAGGTTATTTTAGCAAAGAAGCAATACTACTCATATGAATACATACATATATGTCGGGTGAACATTTTCGTCCAAATATTTACTTTAGTGTCGTGTTGTCTAATATGTGTTCTATGTAACAAGTTGGTAAAATTGACCATGACATTTTCATTTCAGAAATAAATGCGTTTTTAATTAAAGTTGTGTATACATGTACATGTACTATACACGCGGTGTGGGATCACGTGGTCAATTGTTTTGGTTTTGCCTAATGGCGGCGCCAAGGGATTGTGAGGTGAATCCTATTTTTCATTATTACGACTGCGATTTCTTGCTTTTAATAATGACCCATGTTCTAGTGTAATACATAATAAATGAGGCCTCTAAAGGAAACAAACATGTTTGGTTGTCAGTAGAGTTTCGTTGTATGATGTTTTATGACACTGTGCTTATGCAATAAATATAAACATACATTTGTGCTTGCTCCATCTTCATCTACCTTGAAACATATGCGAGACACGCCATGTGTGTACGAAATTTACAGTATTTTTCATAAATAAAGTCAAAACTTGACAAATTTTCAGAGAACATGACGAATACTCTGAACATTTTGTCAACTTTTGACGCCAATTACGGAAAATAATGTATATTTTGTAAATTTATGTCATGAAATAACGCAGATGTCCGAAGGTACTAACTCACATGTCGTGTCTCATATGTGGCTGTTACTGGAAACATTAT
Organism: Conchocele bisecta; assembly: GCA_029237695.1. Taxonomy (NCBI): domain Eukaryota; kingdom Metazoa; phylum Mollusca; class Bivalvia; order Lucinida; family Thyasiridae; genus Conchocele; species Conchocele bisecta. The sequence goes on from CM055268.1 coordinate 90,487,667, forward strand.
AGGAATGAATGGCCTTTTTGTGGAATTTATCGGAGATATAAACTTAGAAAAGTCGCGGGAATACTGGACGAAGGCCGGAAGGTAAACTTGGAAAAGTCGCGGGAATACTGGACGAAGGCCGGAAGGCCTCGTCCAGTATTCCCGCGACTTTTCCAAGTTTATATCTCCGATAAATTCTACAAAAAGGCCATTCATTCCTTATAATTCCAGCATTTGAAATAAATTCAGCAAGAAAATGCGTTTTCTTAAGAATTATTTTAACTACGCCTCACGGTTACGGAAAGTAGTTCGGCGTGGGAGTTCACTGGGATATAAATTTTGGACAGAGACTTGCTACGGGCCAATCAAATGTTAGGGAATTGTGTAAATATGTTTGTGCTGGAATTATGAGGCGTATGGGTTTTACAACAAATGTAGATCCAGATCAACCTGTACATCCGCACAGTTTGATCAAGATCTGCACTATTCGCCATTCCACCAATGAAACACACGTCATGCTTCTAACAAGACATGTATATCAAAATCAGGTGGAAAATCCCATAAGTCACGTTTCTCCAGTCACAGCCACATATCACGCAGGGCACGGTTATTTGTTGAATTATTAAAGGTACATACCCACTCAGTAGACACAAACTGTTCTTTATATTAGAGACATCATCTGAGACATTTTCTGACAAAATAAACATACATTCACCAATATCCCACGTATTAATTGGCATTATTATACATTTTATATCAGATGTAAATTTCCAGACTGATAATAGGGGCGATAGCCGGGTTTCCTTAAAATGTTAACGGACATTAGTATGTATTCCCTGTACCACCGCGCGTCACTAACATTACTAAATGATTATATCTGTATAGCGGTAGAACTGGTGGAATAAGTGACACAATTATACACTTATGTAATCCCTATAAAGAACAGTTTGTGCCTACTGAGTGGACATGTACCATTAACAAAACATATGTACAGTGGAACTTCTCTAAACCCCCAGGGTGTCCGTGTGAGACAGGTTCCACTATGAGCCCTCCAAGACATGTGTGTGAAATGTGCAATCATGAACAGACAATAGCATCAGATATAAATATCTGTGACAAATATCAGGAAACAAATGTGTTCTCGGGATCCGGTTTAGAGAGGTTCCGCTGTCGAGCGTTCCAAGTCTCATTGATGGTTGGTGAATACGAGACCGGGTGATACAGCAGACTCTGCAGGGTCGTCGGACCTGGGGCCGTTTCACTAAACTTCGTACGACTAAAATGTTCGTAAGTGCAATTTTTTTTATTGAAATACACGTATATCAATGGAACCCATACTATTTACTCACTAGAGAGGTTCCACTGTATTAGCAATATATGGTATCACTCTGCCTTGATTGGAACATGTGTACGTTTTGCGCGTTATGTATTCCTTTCTTCTTTTATATTGCGATGTCAAGTGCATGTACAAATGTATATAACCCAATATAACGAACAGAATGAGGAAACTGCGCTGGTTGATGCTGGTAATCTCAATAAGATCGTTTCTGCTGACGAGTCTCAGATGAACGTCCAGTGTCTAACACAATCCTGATTCCTAGTAACGGTCTACGAGTTGAGAACTTTCAACACACTCAAAGCGAACATGTTTGCCCTGAGCAAATCACATGGCATTGGTCGCGAGCACTGTAGCGCCGGATGATCCGGCGCTACAGTGCTCGCGACCAATGCCATGTGATTTGCACCAAAAATTAGCCCTGTAATTAACCCATTATTTGCTCAATTTTTTTTATGGGGCGTTCCACCTTTTTCACTCGGTATTATGACTATATCATGCCAGACCAATGCCATGTGATTTGCACCAACAATGAGCACTGTAACCCATTTTTTGTTAAATTTAAGGCATTTGTTAAAAATAGCCGATGCCCGACAGGTCCGGACCTGTGGAACATCACGAAAAATTATCTTTTTGGGGCGTTCCACTTTTGTCACTCAGTATTATGCCTATATCATGCCAGACCAATGCGTTCCATTTTGTTCACTCGGTATGATGACTGTATCATGCCAGACGAACTCCATGTGATTTGCACCAAAAATAAGCACTGGCACCCATTTTTTGTTCAATTGAAGGAATTTGTTAAAAATAGCTGATGCCCGACAGGTCCGGACCTGTGGAACATCGCGAACAAAATTTCTGAGATGTTCGACAGGGCTGGCGCTGTCGAAAATTGGATATTTTTTTTAAAATGCTCCAGAAAATAAACTATGAGGTTTGCACCACTATTTCTTCTTGAAACATTATCTAGGCAGATGAATATGAAAGAACTTGTCAAAATAGAACATATTATTTGTTTTCACATTCTTACCGATTTCTGAGATGTTCGACAGGGCCGGCCCTATCGAAAATTGGCTATTTTTTAAAAAAAGAATGCTCCAGAAAATAAACTATGAGGTTTGCACCACTATTTCTTCTTGAAACATTATCTAGGCAGATGAATATGAAAGAACTTGTCAATATAGGACATTTACATTTTTTTCGCATTTTTACCAATTTCTGAGATGTTCGACAGGGCTGGCGCTGTCGAAAATTGGCTATTTTTTTAAAAATGCTCCAGAAAATAAACTATGAGGTTTGCACCATTATTTCTTCTTGAAACATTATCTAGGCAGATGAATATGAAAGAACTTGTCAATATAGGACATTTACATTTTTTTCGCATTTTTACCAATTTCTGAGATGCTGGACAGCGCCGACCCTGTCCAAAATTGGCTATTTTTTTTAAAAATGCTCCAGAAAATAAACATTTAGGTTTGCGAGGGCTTTTAGATGTTTTTTTACCCACTCCTTGGCTCCATCGGATGGCGCGGGTGCTGGTGTGGGTGCTGGCGCGGGTGGTGACGCCGCGCCTCCAGTGAACGCTAGAACTATGGTCGATATAGTCATGCTGATAGCAACGAGGATGCTTGCTATCGTGACACCCTGCTCTCTGAACAGAGTGCGAAGACGCTCATCGAGTGTCGTCTCCTCGTGCAGGACCCTCGAGATTGTTTCGCGGATCCGACTTATTTGTGTGCGGAGAGCCTCACGGCAAGCCGATGCAGCCTGCAAGCGAGCTTCTCTTCCGTCCCGCAACGACCGCAGGCGTTCGGTGATCCGCTCGGTAGATTCTCTATCGCCACCGGCTTCCTCCAGTTTTCTTTCTTCTAGTGCGATATGTTCATCCAGTTTCGAGAGTTTGGAGAGGTTAAGGACCAGTTCGCCCCGGACCATTTGTAGAGCCTTATCGAGTCCACAGAGTTCGCGAAGAGTTAACGGTGGGTCATCGTTAGACCCTTGGTCGAGGTTGAGTATTTCGTTTTCGCTGAACGTGGTCTCCATCGTGTTAATAGCGTCGGTGGCTACTTGAGGGACCTCACTGAGCTCGACCGTTTCTATCGCGGAGGCCGTCTTCGCCATCGTTTCGTCGGTAGACTGTAGGGCCTCTACAGCGCGGGTCGGCATAATTGTTTTACCACGCTTCCAATCTGGGAATCCGAGTTCGTTCCTTATGATTTGGCCACCGCCCGGGTTTCCGGCAATGGTGCCCAGTGCTAGGGGTTTACCGGTCCTCGTGTTGACTATTGGGAGATTTGATGCTGCTTTTAGTCGCAATCAACCGTTCAGATAAAATTTGAACTTGGAGTAGTCGCGACCGACAGATGGGACCAGACCTTTTTCTGCCAAACTGTTGTAGTAGTCGTTTACAGCTCCCTCGAGTAATTCCCGACTTTGACTAGTGGTAGCGCCACCTATTTCCCCCAATTGCGATTGGATTGGAACTGGAGTCTCTATGAAGGGTGTTTCGTCATCGTTATCATCCTCATCGACGTAATCGTCTCTGCCGATTTCATCCATGTCAATATCGTAATCAGCCATATTTATAATTATGTATTAAAGACAAAACCATACGGGTTTAATAGAGTAACTTAGTTTCACTAAATTATGTCTTCGAGTCAATATGGTCGCAAACTCAATCCATACCGCAGACTGCGTGAGCCCCTCGGGGCAAAAGGCGTGAGACAGAGTGTCGTTATTACGAACAACCCATCGACGATCGACCAGAACCAGCAGCTGTTGGTCCGCTTCCCAAACCTCGGAGCTAGCGACGTCATTGTGCCGGGGACTGTTCGCCTCGCTTTCACTATTTCGCTGACGTCGACAGACGCGGACCGAACCGTCATTCAGAACCTGGGTCGCGAGATCGTCAAGAAGACCATGATAAAGATTTCTGGTAATGAGGTGATGTCGATCGATGACAGCGACGTCTACCATTGTTATCAGGACCTGTGGAAGACGTCACAAGAACGCGAAAATGCGGTCTATCAGGGTATTGACACCAGCAAAAATAAGAACGTAACCAAAGTTAGAATCGGGGCTGGTAACAAGGCAGATAACAACTCGAGCGACAACGCGGTCGCGGGCGCTTACGGCAACCGCTTCTACATCCCGCTCGACTTTGAGTTGCTGGAGAGTCACATGCCCTACTATCAGAGTGCTTTGGCTGACCGCTCGAATACGAACTAACGTTCAACGACTACGGCCGAGTTCACATAGCCACCGACATGGCATCGACGTATACGATCGACAATGTTTCGTTGGAGTACGACATGGTCACGATGCCCGAACTCGCGCGATTAATCAGATCCCAGTATGCTGGGCGCGTTGCTATACTTTATGACCGAGTTCTTCGCCACCACAAGATGACGAAAGACAAAAGCGACACATTGTGGAATATTAACGTCAACGTACCCGCCCGCTCGATGAAAGGTATACTGATGTTGTTCGAGGATGCTCGGTTCGCGCTCGGTGCTAGAAAGACCGACACATTATATAACCCCAAAATCACAAAGTTAGAGGTGACGATCGAGGGAGTCCCCAATCAACTCTACAGCGCGGGTCTTCGCGCACACCAGCAGTGGGACGAAGTCAGAAAGCAGTTTGCTTCCGGCTCTAAGCGCTCCCCGGAGGTTGCCAAAGACAGGAGCTCTAGGCCGTCTCCTTCGCGGAGTTCCTGACTACCAAATACGCGTTATGGCTAGACATGCGAGCCAGCGACGACGACCAAATACACGGTAGCGGACGCCAAGTTGAGAACACTAGTGAGGGTGTGACGATCCAGAAAACCAAAGAGGCGGACGGAGCCGGGCCATTGAACGTGTACTTATATATAATTACAGACGCACAACTCAACATCGAAGATGGTCGATACGTCTCAGCACTCTCCTGATTTAATTAATTTTAAGAAAATTAGCAATCATTCTAAAGATTTAATAAAACATCAACACCAATTCACGATTGGAGATTTAACTCTACCTTCAAACTTTAAAGTTTGTGATGCCCACTCTGCCATAATATGTGGGCAGACAGGATGTGGAAAAACTGTTTTCATCCTCGACTTGCTCGAGGGGTCCTACCGCGATGTCTTTCGACACATTGTGATCCTGTGTCCCACTGTGAGGCACAACGATACTTATCAGCGGTGCCCATGGATATGGGTCGACCCTGAGGTATACGTTATTGACCCCGGTGACAGGCTTCACGATTGGTTGCGCGGCTTCTACCAAATATTTCAGGGCAAGCCAACCCTATACGTGATTGATAATTGCTCGGCCAAGGCGGCGATGACCAAAAAGAAGGACATGCTCTCTGAGCTCGCATTTTCTGGCCGCCATGCTAGGCAAAGCGTATGGATCTCCACTCAAAAGTACAACGCCGTCCTCAAGGATCTGCGCGAGCAAACGAAATGGGTCGCCCTCTTTCACTGCAAGGACCGAGACTCATTCGATGACTGTCTTCAAGAGAACGACGTTATCCCAACCCGCGAGGAGCGCCTGGAGGTTCGACAGATGCTTTCGGAAACTAAGCACGCCAAGCTTCTGCTAAAGACTGATCAACCAACTGCTTATAAAGTTATCAATTAATTAATTTTAAGAAAATTGCAAAGTAATAAGCAATTGCAATGCTTATAAATTGCTGAACAATGCTGAACAAATGCTTAACAAATGTTGAACAAATGCTGAACAATGGTTAACAATGTTAACAATTTGGTGATCCGCTGCGAGCTTTGTTGCGAGCATAACGGTGATCATAAGTATCGGGTGGTGTGTTTGGCAATATGTTAAAGTTATGAGACTTGTAAGAATAGTTAAATTAAATTTAAGAACATTAGCAATAATGAACTGCGACGAACTTCTCGATCAGCTAATGGAAGAAACCTCAACTCCGACTGCCGACACGGTATCTTTCCTGAAAGATAATGAAACATCAACTCCGACAGAGCAATCGGGTTCAACAGTGTTGAGTGCAACACCTGCCGATACGAACGAAAATTAAAATGCGGCGCGACGAGAGCGGCTAGCTGCGCTGGTTGCTGGGGGACAATCGGAGAATTATCTCGGTAGGCATCTCTCAGTTTGTCAGGTGGATAAGATGTCAGATGCGGAGATTGATAAAATGTATGCGTTATACGAATCTAGGTTAGGTGCGGAGATGACAAAAACTCTTGGATCAGCGGCTATTCATTTGTACGCAACCGCCGTTAGTATACTTCTCCCTATACCAAACACCGCGGGATTGATTCGCGATCTTTATTGGACACACTCTTAGAACAGCCTGCTGCTCAATTTATCACAACTTTGGAATGTACTTAGCTCCGCTGACAACCGCGTTGACCACGGGTAAACACTGTCAATTTGGACATATATGCACACGAACTATAAGCCCTAATATTAATATTATAAATGATGACATAAGACACACCTGCGAGAGTGACGGAACCACAATCTCCGACTTCAACACTGTTGAACCCGAGCACATTGGGGTTCAATCGGGGATTGTTGCAGCTCCACAGAAGCCCTCAACACACAATCGAGATTGGACGGATCCGGTTTCACGACATAAAAACCCAAAAAGACAGGCAGCTGGGCGGGCGGCGGCTGCCACCCGAAAAGTTAAACAAGATAAAATACTCGCCGAGCTTCGAGAGGCTAAACAGTCGTTGCAATCGGGGACGGAGACAGCAAAACACCCGATGACATCTGTTTCTCTCCCAATCGCGATTGGATTGAAACAGGAGAGGCAGCAATCCCCGGTTGATGTAGCTCCTTACATAAAAATCATCTCGTGGGTTGTTGGTGGTGGTCTGGCAGTTGTGGGCACCCTGTGTGCGCTGAACTACCTTTCGAAACAATCACCAACACTGTTGGGGGTGGTTCCGAAGAAAGTTACGAAACCGATTGCACCCCATTTAAACATTGATCGCGATCCCTTTTATATGCAATAATTATAATTATGGCTGAAAACGATGGTAAAATGATAGTGAATGTGCTTTATCACGCCGTGGTGATATCGGGTTTCAGTATCGGGTATGCTCGACTATCAAAGATGGCCCTAGGAGGGTCCGCTCCCAAATTTGACTTTACTTTGAGAGACGTAGGGCTCGCGACCTTAGATGTAGTGGCCGCAGTTTGGACCCGAGATTATCTAATTAAAGTTGGAATTCTACCTGTTAATATATGGAAATAAATGGCTTCGATCGGAATTATGATAGGTGGTGCGCTTGTAAACGCATTGGCGTTCAGCGGTAGCAACTTTATATTCTCGAAAATGAGAAGCTCGAACGTGGATGAGGAGCGCAAGCGTCACGATTTAGCTGTAGAACAACTCAATAGCGCAAAGGAAGCATGGTCGAAAAAACGAACCGCCCATCTGGACTTTCCAGAATGTTGAAGAAGCCAACCGCGAGTACGTACTGGCATATCCACAGAAAAGTCTCGCGCCGTTGGATCGCGAGCCCCAACTTTCAGATTTCTATGTACCGTCAGAGCCCCAAATAGACCGCGAGATCGCGTTCATCGTCGTGGGAATGGGTGTGGTGGGTCTCGTCGGCTACTATATTCAATCGAGTTTGAAATAAGCAATAATTATTTAAAAACATTTTTTTAAATATATATATAGAACGATGTTAGTTGACAAACTTTATTTGGCTATGATCGATGTAGGTTACACTGCCCTTAAACACCGTATAGCTGGCGCAAAGGGTATGATTCGTCTGGCCCGAGATTCTCTCGAGACGTGGCGCGAGGACGAAAAAGCGGTTACCCTTTTCGCAAAGCGGATGTTAGATTCCTCCCAATCGAGTTCAACAGTGTTGAGGGATGAATTAGATTTTCCCAAGTTCCTTCAGAACTTAACCTCCAATCGTGATTGTACTTCCAACAAAGGTTTATTATTAACGAAGCAGTTATCGGACGATCTGGCGAGGGCATGTTGGAGATTGTCCAATATATTAGAATATTTTGCATACGATGAACACGCGCAAACTTAATACCAAACTATCGGTTCGCCTAGCGCGCAAGCTAGAGAACACATACTACAGCCCCCGCGGCTACTGGAAGGGACTGGCGGCCATCAAGAACCTCGCCGCGGCGACCAAGGTTTCAGAAAACGCTGTCAAGGAATGGCTCAACAAGCAGGCCATCTGGAAGATCTATTTACCCGCGCCTCACAATATTCCGCGGCCGAAATTCGACGTGCCGGTGCCTAACCAAGTTCACCAAACGGATCTCCTGTTTCTCCCTCACGATCGCGTCGGTCGTAAGACGTACAAGTACGCACTGACAGTCGTTGATGTAGCGAGTCGCTATAAGGGGGCTGAGCCACTGGCCACTAAAGAGTCTAAGCAGGTGGCCGAGGCTCGAATATATAAAAGGAGTCCTCTCAAATAGCCGAATCTTCTCCAGGTCGATCCCGGCCGCGAGTTCATGGGCGCGGTCTCTCATCTATTATCTAAGCACAAAGTTTCTATCAGACACGGCCGCGTCAACATCCACGGAGGCCAGGGGATCGTGGAGCGGTTCAATCGAACCCTGGCTGAGAGACTGTTTGGTCACCAATACGCCAAAGAACTTGTAGACCCTCATTCACGATCGACTGAGTGGGTGCCCAGGCTGCCCGCCGTGGTCTCCGCACTGAACGGAGAGGTGACCAGATTGATCGATAAGAAGCCCGTAGATGCCATCAAGTCAAAAAAGGTGACGAGCAAGCCCTCTGCCGTTCGCGCGGGCGACCCGTTGGTTTAGAGGAGCAACGGCTTCCATCGGATGTTGACATCCGGTATCCTCTATCAACCGGGAGAGCTCGAAGGTGGCAGCCGCCGCGCGACTGATCCCGTGTGGTCTCTCAATGTATATCATCTAGATCGATCTATTAACAAACCTAATGAGCCCGTGCTCTACTATTTGTGCCTTCTGACACCCAGCTACCCCCGGATCGTCAGAGTCTTTAGATTGATTTATTAATAAATCGTAAGATGATTGCTAATTTTCTTAAAATTAATTAAATCAGTAGAGAGGTTCTGTATGTATTCCGTCTGGTAACACGCGTCTTTTATCGTAGTACGCCGAGAGTCATAATTTTTGTTCACAGTACGTTTTCATAACGCCGTCTCTCATTTTGAATCCTCTGTTTTGTGCTACATCTATAATATGTTTTCCATCTTCTGTAGTTTCACTTAGTACTCGTTTATAGCTATCCCAATTTAAATTGTTAGTTCTCTTGGACATTCTTTTCGCAGAATTTTTATTAATTAATTCTTTAGAATTATCAAAATTAGTGGAATTAAATTTTTCTACAAAATAACACTTACTAGATAACGCTATCGCCCTATCTCCGCTAAATTCCATTTTGAAAAGTGGGGGCTCTCTTTCGCTCCATTTATCCCAAGCAAACCATTTCTTTTTTTCTTTTTCAAACTCGTCTAGTAAGTTAGGTCTAATAAATTCCTCTATTGTTTTTCCACTAACTCCTATATACATACTATCCGTATCTATCTGTATTAATTCAAAGTCTTCTCTTTTTACGTATTTGTCTAGAAATTCGTATTAAAATTCCAACATTCTCAATTTAGCTAGTTGATAAACCGCTATTCCACAATGGAATGGTCTCTTTAACGCACACCTGGGTTTTCTTGAAGATATTTCGTACGCATCTCCTATCTCTTCCAAATCGTCAAAGAATGCAGATCTTAATGCTTTGTCAACACAGGTTTCGTTTTGTGTATATGACGTATTTAAATGTCTCTCTGTTGCCTCTATCATTTTTCCACAACACGAGTTTCCTAATAATTTCATTATATCCGCTACTGGTTTCTTATTTGGTTCTACATCGCCTGTTCGTCTTGCGGCTGTAACTTCTTTGGCAAACCATTCGAAGGGTTTTCCACTAATATAATCTATAACCCGATGAACTCCAGTTATTTCTAGGCCGTGTTTTAAATACCATTTCAATAGTGGTGCGTACAGCAATACTTTAGTGGCGGTCATAGATCCCACCAATTTTTTTCCATCTCCTCTTGTTCGGCCAGTATCTTTTAAATATTTTAACATGTGTGCTGGAACTTCATCAACCTCTACAAAACGATTTATAAAAAGTGGAGACAATTCAGAAAACTTATCTTTTAAGTTATTGGGAACCTCTATGTCCACCTCCGCAAACCCATACCAGTCTCCAGATAAAACTCTTTTACAAAACTTTGTAATACATTTAGAGTTATGTGGGGTATCTATATGGTATATAGTTTCTCTCCCTCACGGCATCTCTTTATTTAGCGTAGATAAATATAATGCGTTTGCACCATACCCCAAAACGGCCAGGCACGTTTTACCACCCAATCGAGATTGGGTTGGAGTTCTAATCTTTGAAACACCCGCTTCGGCATATCTTGTAAATACTATCGATGGGCCTCCGACTAGAGCACCTTTCATCATTTCGTATGTTTCTGCTTTTGGTGTGTATAGGGCATCCCGCGTATGTACATGTACATCAGCCGCACTGGTGGTGGGTGGTTTAATGGTTCCTCTCAATAAATATTGTATAGATACTGCAGGTAGTGTTACCGCATCTTTGAAAATATCCACACCTCTGTGTTTATAAAATTCACACATTTTTCCCACCGCTTCTAGGAACGGTGCTACATCTAAATCGTTGTATTTCAACCAATCTCTGAAAGTTTTCATATTATTATTTTCTTCGAAAATTCTACGACATTTACTTAATTCTGTTTCATCTATTAACATTTTCCCAGATAGTTTGGAATACCAATTCTCTATATCCTGTAGTATTGGGTAATCCAGTTTGTCTGGAGAATCGAACCACTCGTAAGGAAAGAAAGATTTCTGTCCTTTGCAGTCGTAGGCTTTTATCCAACTATCGTAACTTACACCAGGTCCTAGATAAAGTATTACATCAAGAAATCTAAACTCTGGAGTAAATAGAAATATTGTTGCGTTTGCAAGTTTTCCGACCATTACTTTCTTTGTTGTTGATGCCAGTTCGCCTACTAGATATTTCTTTATTAAGTTTATATCGTACTTACTGCTGTTAAAACCTATAACCGGCACTTGATATATCCACTGTTCGATCTTGGCGATTTGGTTTTTACGTAAATGTTCTGTATTAAACCCATATCTTAACCATACTTCTTCTCTTATAGCTTTTCCCCTGACTTTCAAATCTTCTACGAATTTTTCTATAAGTTTTGCGGGATCTTTATCACAAATATGAGTTACTGTTCCTGAGAAATTATCTCCTATACTAACGCTTACCTGAACGTGCTCAGCTTCGTACTCTAGATTATTACCGAGAGTTTCAAATTCTGGGTTGAGATATGCCTCTAAATCGTATACTATCTGATATGGATAAAGAGCAGCGTCGCAACCGATCTTTATGTCTTTACCCGTTCTTTGAAATTCGCATTCCCACATAACTACTAGGTTGAATTCTTTGCTTCTAATAAATTTATCTCTTCTCATATTGGATGCGCGTTCTTCTTTTCTATGCTTTGCATGAATCTCGCACCCGTGCCAGTAACAGCCGTGATATTGATATACTGTATTGTTTTCTTGACAGTATCAATCTACTGGAGCTCCTAAAATCCATCTTTCACCCCCATGACCACACTGTGAATGTGAATTCCCTCCTGCTTTTCCACAGAGTACATCCAATCGATCGGCCCATTAATGTTAGAACTTTTTGGGTAAAACGCTTTCTCGAACGACGAACGCGGGCGCTCTAAATAATTACCATCACATATTACTTTTGTCTCACCTTTCATACATTTTGGTCCGTGTCTCTTCATATTACTCGCTTTCGTGAATTTCTGTTTGCAATTATCGCAGGCGTAAATTTAAAAAAAGTTTTTTTAGTTTTTTTTATCAGAAATGCGTGATTATTAAGCAGTCCTATTGTCATTGGTTTATTATCGATTGCCTTATAGTGCGCTGGTACCTTTTTCAACCACCATACATCACATTCGGTGGGTTGATATACTTCTATACCGATTTAAAAAAAATCTTCAACCTTTTTCAGATCTGAAAAAGGAATTGGTGAAACCACATTACTACCGAAATATTGCTTACTAAGTTCTTTCGCCTTGTCCGTGCATCTGTCGGGCCTTGCACTTGTCATATGCATAGCTAGACACCTGAACAGACAAAGGTCGTCATTATACTTATCTAAAGAATACATACCTTTTTTATTCTTCAACCATTCTGGAAGTTCTCCTCCTGCTGCTTCTTTGGATTGCAGTCCCAAATCTATTCCCCTACTGCCCTGTGTTAGCTTTACAAAAACCTCTACCCATCTTACAAACTTCCACTTTGTATTTGGTCTGTCTATTTTATCAGACATTATTCGTGTTTGCTCCTTATCTGACAACCATTTTATAACGGTTTTCATTGATGATAGTGGTTCGCTACCGAGATTTTTGTGAAATATTATAGTTATAGGTTTTCCATTTTTAGTTTCCTCCATATGTTCTAGCTTGTAAGAATATGAATATCTGAAATAAAAATTGGTTGTTAGATACGGAGCGAGTTTATCGGACATGCGTTTAGACTCGTCAATGTCAATGTTTTTACGAAAGGATAATGTAACTACCCGTCTTCCCTTTTCTACCTTTTCCAATGTTTCATCATGAGCCCCCAATATTTCTTCACCTTCTGCCACTATCGCTCGAACGATAGATTTTTTCTTATTCTCCAAATTATTTGGTATTGGGTCACCTGTGCGTCTGGAATTGGTGCTTGAAGGTTTTATTACACTAGCCCTTAACCCCGCAATACTTTCTTTTTGAATTCTGTTACCCAACTTCCTCTGCTAGTGAGAGGTCTTTAAAGGCTCCTCGTTTGTGGGCACGGGTAAACCACTTCATAAACGCCTCATTCTTTGTGGCATTTATCAGCTTTGTCAACCCCCTAACTCTCAACCGTTTACTATAAGTAATCCCTAGAGATTCGGCTTCTCTTCTCAAACTTTCGATTTCTGCTCTAGTTTCTGGCGTTATCATATTTTCTGTATATAACCTATGAAATCTATCTGTTCAATTGGAGATGAAAAATTTACATCATGTTTTTTTTCACGTCCAATTGAATATAAACATATACATATATATAATGGAGTGTGTGACTTGTTGTAAGACTTTTACGTGTAAAGAATATATACGAAGGCATCTATCGAGACGTAGAAAATTTCCTTGTGTCGCCCCGCAATTTCAATGCCCCAGTTGCCCTTGTAAATTCGTTAGTGCCCAAACTCTTTGTAGACATAAGCAACTGCACTGTCAGGTGGCTAAAGGTGGACGTGGTAGACTAGAGCTGGTCTACCACCGTAGGTGGTATCATTTTGACTCCCTATATACTACTTGTTGTCTACCTGCAATTATCAATCATTACATACACATGCTGTTAATGTATTCCGGGTAATTAAAGTGTGCGAGCACAATGTACTGATACATGTACATAATAGCATGGACCGTACATACATTATACATATATACATATAGATTTTAATCATTAACCCAGATAATAATAACAAACAACTGAATAGGAAAGCGAGTGAACTACGTACCACTCAATTACAGAACCCCTTTCCACTGGTGCGTTCAGTGAATGGCAGAAAATACGGCATACATACATATCTATACCTACCTATATGCCTGCCTGAATGCTTGCATACAATGATTGCGTTTAAAATAGATCGAAATGTATTTTGTACCGTAACCAGCCGATGCAGACGAATACATGCGCTGGCAGATAGCAAATTGTCGTATCATGCATTGCATGACTACGTATATACTTCTACGGGAACTTCCTGCGCATTGTATAGCCTTGCCTGGTAAAGTTGATATCAAAAGACACTAGCCTGGTATTGTCTATATTTACACCTAGCATTTTCATTAGCGAATTTGCGCGTGTATTCGGTAAATGAACAGCCAGCTATCTGGTAAATTATACACACAGATAAACATACCTTGAGAGAAATCATAATTCCCCTAATATCGACAAAGTATTAAATGGTCCAAAGTTGAACTATAATGTTACTACATGTAGTTTACAAGATTTAAAAACGTGTTCATTATACCACTTTTTTTTGTAAAAAAAAACGGGTATATTGTTTTCGTCACGGGTGTCCGTCCGTCCGTACGTCCGTACGTCCGTCCGTACGTCCGTCACGTTTCTTGTAACTCGAAAAACTTTTTCACCTTCATACCTACGCGCCTGATATTTGGTATGTAGCTTCGTTATCATGTGCAGATGCGCAAAGTGAATTTGGATTTTTGATCCGACCCTCCATCATGGATTATCTCCCCCTTTCGGACTCAGAATTTCCCATTTTTTCCTCGTAACTCGAAAAACTTTTTCACCTTCATACCTACGCGCCTGATATTTGGTATGTAGCTTCGTTATCATGTGCAGATGCGCAAAGTGAATTTGGATTTTTGATCCGACCCTCCATCATGGATTATCTCCCCCTTTCGGACTCATCAATTTCCCATTTTTTCCTTGTAACTCGAAAAACTTTTTCACCTTCATACCTACGAGCCTCATATTTGCTATGAAGCTTCGTTATCATGTGCAGATGCGCAAAGTGAATTCGGATTTTTGATCCGACCCTCCATCATGGATTATCTCCCCCTTTCGGACTCACAATTTCCCATTTTTTCCTTGTAACTCGAAAAACTTTTTCACCTTCATACCTACGCTCCTGATATTTGGTATGTAGCTTCGTTATCATGTGCAGATGCGCAAAGTGAATTCGGATTTTCGATCCGACCCTCCATCATGGATTATCTCCCCCTTTTCGGACTCACAATTTCCCATTTTTTTCCTTGTAACTCGAAAAACTTTTTCACCTTCATACCTACGCGCCTGATATTTGGTATGTAGCTTCGTTATCATGTGCAGATGTGCAAAGTGAATTCGGATTTTTGATCCGACCCTCCATCATGGATTATCTCCCCCTTTCGGACTCAGAATTTCCCTATTTTTTCATTGTAAGTCGTAAAACAAAAATTTCTCACCTTAATACCTACATTTCTGATATTTGATATGTAGCTTCGTTATGATGTGCAAAGTGAATTCCGATTTTTGATCGGACCTTCCATCATGGATTATCTCCCCCTTTCGGACTTAGAATTTCACTATTTTTCCTCGTAGGTCGAAAAACTTTTTCCCCTTAATACCTACGCGTCTGATATTTGGTTCGTAGCTTCGTTTTGATGTGCTGATGCGCAAAGTGAATTCGGATTTTTTATCCGACCCTCCATCATGGATTACCTCCCCCTTTCGGACTTAGCATTTGGGGAAAGTGGGTATATTGCGATGGCGCGCCATCGACTTTTTCTAGTATATAGTTTTCATCCGTCCGCAAGATTAAAGTTTTCAGGTTCCCATTATCTCTGCAGCCGTCGGATGGACTTCAAACTTCCAGCGTATACTTCTTTATCATCATCCATATTTTCATTCTATACCACATCCATGTGGCCTTCTTGCCCAAGGTCAAATTACTTCGAAATTTACTTTTCATCATTCCGTAACACTTTTGGGCGACCTTGTGCGATTAATGTGATTTTTCAATATTCTCTGGACATTAATAACAGAAAATATTTCGATATTCTCTTTTATTACACTCTTGCGACTTATTTGCATGGGTTTTGCTGCGAGGGAAAACCTGTAATCAACTCCTTTCAAATAATACACCGTGAAGAGAACACCCGTCATTGCACCCTCTTTTATTATATACCCACTTTTTTGTAAAAAAAAAGGGTGGGTATATTGTTTTCGTCACGGGTGTCCGTCCGTCCGTACGTCCGTACGTACGTCCGTCACGTTTCTTGTAACTCGAAAAACTTTTTCACCTTCATACCTACGCGCTGATATTTGGTATGTAGCTTCGTTATCATGTGCAGATGCGCAAAGTGAATTTGGATTTTTGATCCGACCCTCCATCATGGATTATCTCCCCCTTTCGGACTCAGAATTTCCCATTTTTTCCTCGTAACTCGAAAAACTTTTTCACCTTCATACCTACGCGCCTGATATTTGGTATGTAGCTTCGTTATCATGTTCAGATGCGCAAAGTGAATTTGGATTTTTGATCCGACCCTCCATCATGGATTATCTCTTTCGGACTCAGAATTTCCCATTTTTTCCTCGTAACTCGAAAAATCTTTTTCACCTTCATACCTACGCGCCTCATATTTGCTATGTAGCTTCGTTATCATGTGCAGATGCGCAAAGTGAATTTGGATTTTTGATCCGACCTCCATCATGGATTATCTCTTTCCCCCGGACTCACAATTTCCCATTTTTGGCCTTGTAACTCGAAAAAAAATTTCACCTTCATACCTACGCGCCTTCATATTTGCTATGCTTATGTAGCTCGGTTTTTATCATGGTTGCAGAATGCGCTAGTAGATTCGATCATCAGAGCTCTTTTCAGATCCATGGATTCTCTTTCGGATCACAATTTCCCATTTTTTCCTTGTAACTCGAAAAACTTTTTCACCTTCATACCTACGTGCCTGTATGGTATGTAGCTTCGTTATCATGTGCAGATGCGCAAAGTGAATTCGGATTTTTGATCCGACCCTCCATCATGGATTATCTCCCCCTTTCGGACTCAGAATTTCCCTATTTTTCATTGTAAGTCGAAAAACTTTCTCACCTTAATACCTACATTTCTGATATTTGATATGTAGCTTCGTTTATGATGTGCAAAGTGAATTCCGATTTTTGATCGGACCTTCCATCATGGATTATCTCCCCTTTCGGACTTAGAATTTCACTATTTTTCCTCGTAGGTCGAAAAACTTTTTCACCTTAATACCTACGCGTCTGATATTTGGCTCGTAGCTTCGTTTTGATGTGCTGATGCGTAAAGTGAATTCGGATTTTTTATCCGACCCTCCATCATGGATTACCTCCCCCTTTCGGACTTAGCATTTGGGGAAAGTGGGTATATTGCGATGGCGCGCCATCGACTTTTTCTAGTTAGTTATATATAGCAACGTATATCTTAGTCAGTCACTGATTTCTATGAAACTGTGGTAAAATAGGAAATGTTCCTACTTATATTGACCGAAACGTATAGTTAAGATTTTAAAGAAGAGCACATGACACGATTGCACAATCGCAGGATTTAAACAATACGTTTACAATACGTATGATACGCTGATTTAGCAATAACTTTTTTCGATAATATTTTACTTTGCGCAAATATTCGTGCAACTGTTTAGTCATTTGACACATCACATGTGACCATGATCATTGTGTAAACGAAATGGCGAACGATCGTTGTGATATTCGATTCTTCAACATTATTGTGTTTGGCTTGTCTTTTATGCTGATCTTTACAGCATTCCAGACAGCCGGCATGGCAGATGTAAGCTTTGGTGAATTATTCATTATTGCAATTGTAATTTAAAGGTGAAACTTTTGAAATGCCATTGTGAATGTTTGTGAAGTTGTCTTTATGTTTTTTTAACTGATTCGTACCCATGTTAAATCGGACCACGGTCGTAAATGGGTAATATTTAGTAGTATTTTGTGGGGACCTTGCCCTAGGGAAATGTATTGCTCTGTTTGCTTGATGGGAATAGACCGGTAATGTGGATATAGCAGTATGAACACAAGTCAAGTATTGATTGAACAGGCCATTTAATAACTAAAATGACTCCGGGCATAACTGCCCGGCGCCGGGCATAACTGCCCGGCAGCAAGTTATGAAAAATCATAAACTGACAAGCAAAGGTGGGGTGTGACACATTTACTGTCACCTACAGAACATACACAATATCAAATAACATAGCATGAATGCAAGCATACACCATCATACAAAACATGTAGCTAACCAACTAGAATACATGTAGCAGTAAACTCCCTTACATTGAACACAATAAATATATAATTGGTGTAGATAGAGGATGGAGGGTGGGTAATAAAGTAACTGCAATTTAATATTTCTCTTTGTATAAACAAACGCGCGAAGAATGCTTAATAGCGCAAAGGGTACTAACATGAAAAGGGGGTTGACGGGACAATTAGTCGCGCAACCCAATATTAATAGTGCGCGCCCCCACAAATATATTTATAACTATAAATTATCATTTGTGGGGACCTTGCCCTAGGGAAATGTATTGCTCTGTTTGCTTGATGGGAATAGACCGGTAATGTGCATATAGCAGTATGAACACAAGTCAAGTATTGATTGAACAGGCCATTTAATAACTTAAATGACTCCGGGCATAACTGCCCGGCGTCGGGCATCACTGCCGGGCAGCAAGTTATGAAAAATCATAAACTGACAAGCAAATGTTGGGTGTGACACATTTACCGCCACATTGTATTCGAACAGGAATGGGCTTGAGAAAAATACAACCCCCACCCAATACATGACGAATGGGCCGAATGATGAAAGAATGGCGGAGTGTAAAACTGCACCCCGAACAACATGCTGCACATAACAACACCAGCATATTATGCAACAACAACACAAAGAAAGCAACCGACAAACAAAACAGGGTCCCTGACCCTATGTCTTGTCTATCTGAATGTGAAACATATGTAATAAACACCACTAACAACCTAGCGACTATGTACACATGTACAGATGCACCGGTACACCTGCAGCTGGATGCCACCTCAAGATACCCTCATTCCTACATGCGGCAACTAGCATCTCCTCAGTACACAGATATAGACTGCTTTCGGGTCGATACCCTCAACAAATAGTCCGGAGAAAAATGCATATGTTTGTGTTGCAGGTGCTTTGAGGTAGGTTCGGGTGCACTGATGTGGTTTATTAATGCATGTGGAGACAGTGTTTACACAAGGGCTCTAGTACACAGCCAAGATCTGCAGTTTGGAATGGATTATTTTGTGTGGCATGACACATGTAAATGAAGTGTGTTGCGGCTCTGCGTCTGTTGTAACGTGATGATTTTTGACCCCACTGTCATGTTTCCTATCCTGTAAGAAAAACGAAATGGTCAACGGGTGTTGACAAGTTGGTGAGAAGACGGCATAATCCAGTCGTCAAAGATATTGTAACTCAATGTATGATTCCAATGTTTAGGCTTTTACAGGCGGTGAGTGAAATGACCCCTAAACGCTATATGTTTAATATACAGTTCTATCTGTGTGTTTAGGCCATATCAGAGATCAACAACAACAACAACATGGCGGATTTTCCTAAAATTCCGCCGTAAATAAAAGTGTGTTTCCTAGGATATGATCATGGAAAATGTACCAAGGATTATACCGGATACGATTTTAAGTGTCTTATGCATTCTGGAGCAAGATGAGGGCCGATTTCACTGGAAAATTACCATGAATCAGGATCGATGGCTTATATTTGCTGATTAAATCTCAGCCTGTGTGTGCGCACCAAATTCAACGCAAACCCAGGAAACAGGTTGGTCAGTGGACGTGATTTGGAAACGGATCCCCAGTGACCTGACAAACCAACACCCGTGCTAGACAGCGTGCTTATCGTGAATGGAAGGCAGCCAGCCGCCAGGCTCGGGACAAAGACCAAAGTGAATCCAGCATATTAAATCCTATGACTGATGTTAATTCTTTAGAATCTACCGGGACAACACAAGCCACGAACCTACCAACCGCAGACTGTGCTGGGCCTGCTCTAGAAGAGTGTTTGAAATCCACTGCACATGTAGACAGTGATGACGAAAGCGAGTTTGAAGCAGAAATCTGTAATAATATGTGTGCACACTGGTCACTGCTCAAAAGAGTCGACAGCTGAAAAGAAAAAGTGTTCGAAGTGTAGTGCCTTCAGATACTGCTCAAAGGAGTGTCAGATATTTGACTGGCCCCGTCACAAAGACAGAGGAGTGCGCGTAGCTTGTGAAAGTGATACGTGCTGTATATAGCTGTACATAACCGTATTTCATGTTGAAACTGTTTTCTATTCTAATTTTCACCAGTGTAACAAAATGTTACAAAGACCTTATTCTTCGGTTCGCCTATGAAAGGCGGGAAATACAGAGAAAAGAAAGAAAGAAGTCCATGGAATTGCTCCACCTATTCACCCTAAAGAATTTCGGACCACATGCCATGTCATGGGAAGGTGATAAATTGCCATCCTATCAGGTCATTCAGGGTCGACCGGGAATTGCCTCGGGAAATACACTCAAATGCGGTAAATGTGATTTTTGTTCACATACTTGTTCGTGTTATCTGAATAATAATCAGGAAATATCAACCTGTGAATAGACAAGTGGCTATCAATTTCCAGACTTCCCACACCCTTCTGTGTGTGACAACCACCACGCATCATCTCTGCGCTGGATTGCGCAATCGACCATTTATGACTAAAGTTGACCCGGTTTTTTCGGTGCGACACCTGCCTATTTCTAAGTTGTATAACAGTAATATCCGAAGGATTCCGATGAAAGAATTAGCTTATATGGGCGGGGAAATATATATATGTAATGACGTATGCATCTCCGAAGAATTGCTTCTTTCTTATAAAATAGAAATTAAAAAAAATAATAACGCAATATCGTGTCATATACGCCAACATACGCCGAGTACTAATTTAAAGAAATTTAACCTTTTATTTATAAATAGAACATGTTTCAGCCACGTAGTATAATTGCGTAAAATGCTTTTATTTGGCACATAGTTAACCCTCCCCCGTCTCGGCCCTGGCAGGTGCGACCGTCAAGGGAGGTAATTGCAATACATCCGGTTGTCAAGAATTGTCTACACGGGCCGCCGGAAGAAATTTACAGATATAATTATAACAACGGTGAAGAACTCTGCTCTGTATTTATGGTATTATTCATAAAGATATCACCCCTTTACGTGTTGTAATGATGTTTTATTGCATTTATATAGTAAAATATGTTGTTTACTGCATTGTAGTTTTAAAAAATGTTCGTGCCCCGTTCATTTCGAACTTTTCGTACTTACTCAACTCTTACGGTGTTGTTGCTTCAATTTTATATATATTTCATGCGAACATTAGCAGATTTCGCATTATTGGTTGAAACAGAACTTATTAATTTAAAACGCAAGATTTATACTTGATATAATGATAGTTGATTACCCTCACCACACCAAACCACTTGGGGCCGAGGTTATAAAACTTTTTATCAATTTCAGACTCTGATTCAAGTAAGCTGATTGGATTCGCCATTCAATGGTTGAGTGTGAAAATCCAATAAGTGTTTGTCAAACTTTTATGCATCAGAACCTTGCTGTTTTGAAGTTCTGCAGATCAATTGCATCTCTCAACTTAATTTGTTCATATGATGTATTAAGTATAAATATAAATGAATGAATACCCAACTACAAAATGTATTATAAAATAACAAGGTTTATATGTTCTGATGTAGTAGCTATTTAGATGTTCTTTTCATTTATTGTTTCGTTCTATTGACAATGCTTCTTCCCCAAAAAGTTCATAAATTGACATCGCCAGTTTCTGGCTTATTGTCATGTTTTACATGCCTTTCCGGATGTTGTTTTATGTTGCTGTTTACTTTGGCATGAACTTCTTACTAACTATTGCTATATCAGTTTTATGTTCAGTTAAACAGTGCATGTAATTTTGTTCAATATGTAATAGTTTTAACGTTATATAATGTAAGGCATTTTAACCGACTGCCATTTTCATAACACATAGCATAAGTGGGTAGGGTGTAGGTCACATTGTCAGAAAAGTAGGTCACAGTGACTTAATATGTTTATACAGTTGTACGTGGTGTTTGTCTGTATAGGTGTGACTGTGTACCAAAGTTTATGAAAATTGGTCATATATCGTTGCAGATACAGACAATAGTCTGAAAAATAGGTCACTGCCACAGGGTCACAGAGGTCAGATCAACATTTCGAAATTGTTGCAAAGGTCCCCAGTACTGGGGCTATCATATATCCAAGTTTCAAGTTTCTAGCTTGATCGGTCTAGTAGGAATTAAATGACATTACAGACCGTCGGACGGACGTGCGTGACGACATAATCCCGGCTTTTTGTTTTTAAAAAGCGCAGGGATAATAATCCATTTTTTTGCGGTAACATTTTTTCTTATTTGCTATTGAAATGTCCACAACCAGCTAGACAGTTAGAAATGTGTACATTTGCTGTAAACTTAGCAAGAAAAAGTGGGGTTAAGATATAGAAAAATATGAATAAAACCTTTGAAAAAACTTGGAGTTTTCGATGTTTGTAACTTGAATAGTTTCACTTATATTTGTTCAATCACAATAAACCAAACATTTTGGTGATTGGTTTAATGTATTTAATAAGAAAATGCATTTTTTCTTAAAGTATTTTCAGTTTTCAAGAAAAGGTTGGTTGTTGCTACTGTGTGTCATTAAAAAAATGTGTTTCCACTTTGCTTGCTTAGAGGCTTTAAAAACAGATTACAGTCAAAACGGCCCCTAGTCATAACTGCCCCGATTTGGTCAAAACTGACCATTACATTGGTCAAAACGGCCCCCGTCCAAAATAAATGATGAAAACGACCCCTATTTGGTCAGAACAGCCCCTACTTGGTAAATATGGCCCCAATAAAAAATCGGGTATAATTTTTACAGATTTTGATAGTATAAAGGTTGTAAAATATAGTATAATGAATAAAAATAACAATGATTAATATAATTAAAAAAAAAACACACACATTGTATTATATTAGCCGTATTCGTTACAATATGTTTTATTATTTTTCGCGAAAATCGTTACGCGTGTCATTAGTTAATAAGTTTTATATGGGACATCAGATAATGATTTCAAATGTAATTGAAGCATAATTATACCTGATTGATTGGCTAGCAGGATTACAGTTTAATTTACGATGATTACAAACAAGTGCGAGAGCAGTTATATAAATGACTGCCTTGGTGCAGATAATATAAGGGGGTGGAGGAGGAATTTCAGTGGGAGGAAACTGGAGTACCTGGACTTGACCACTATGGAGACCATATAACATATACAAATAAATACCATTAACATATATTTACCGCTCCAGTCAAATTTTATTTATGTACATGTACTTATCAATTTCAGCTACCGATAGGAGAACCTCACTGGCAGTCTGCCACTGGTCTCTTGAAGGTGTCGACCCTATACAAGCCGTGTGTCGCCCGCCAGGACGTGTAGTCATCTTGTACACAATCACTTGGGGAACCAGTAGAAAATAATAATATAATGATACATTGAAACCATATTTCCCAGTATTTCCGAACATTTCCCGCCATCCCGGGAAATATGCTTATTTTCCCAGGAAATTGCCAACCCTGCATCTTATCGCTTTAAACAGTGTAGACCATTGATAAATTTGAATGCACAGCTAAACGTATAAAGTCGGCCTTTGCTGGTTACAAAGGCATTTCACCTTGTTTTGTTTTAGATCTTGGCCTATATCATAACAGACATATGATTTTTACTTTCAGAAAAGTGTGCTTGACAGTGCAAAACAAAGTACCAACGGAACCTTCTCTGCAGATGGCAATATAAGGTACTACTGTCTGTTTCACGTTTTTCTGCCGACGAACTTTTGGCTATTACACACATTAAATCTAAAAAAATATTGAAATGTAATCACCTTTTTTTATCAATAACATAAAATGTGTTTCGGAGTCAGTTTCCAAAATGCTTTTCTTTTTACTTCTACCCCAGCTGGTACTTGGACGAGGGCATGGAGCAGGGCGAGTTCCCGGAGGCTCGCGAGGACATGACCGCCTTGGAGAAGGACACTGACAATGACACAATCGACTCGGTGGCAGACAACGAAGGTGAATACCATGAGGAGGTGGGCGTCGACTCGGTGGAGGCCGAAGAGGAGCAGAATTACGATTGCATGTACGGGGAAAAGGAATGTAAGAAGGTGGTGAGCGAAGAGGAGAAGGAGTATTACGAGGACATGCAGGAGGAGGAGAAGGAATAGAGTGTGCAGGTGGGCGTCGACTCGGCGGAAGACTACGGAGGCTGATAGATGTCGATTGTTGAACCATTCCAGAAATGGCAATTGTGGACAGAATATGCAATGTTTCAATTCAACTCCTTATCAAGGCAGATGAATATGAAAGAACTTGTCAAAATGGAACATTTTAATTTTTTTCACATTTTTACCGATTTCTGAGGGCCAGCCCTATCGAAAATTGGCTATTTGGTTAAAAATGCTCCAGAAAATAAACTATGAGGTTTGCACCACTATCTCGTCTTGAAACATTATCTAGGCAGATAAATATGAACTTTTAAATATGAAAGAACTTGTGAAAAGAGGACATTTAATAAAAAAAAATCGCATTTTTACCAATTACTGAGATGTTCGACAGGGCTGGCGCTGTCGAAAATTGCGTATTTTTTTGAAAATGCTCCAGAAAATAAACTATGAGGTTTGCATCACTATTTCTTCTTGAAACTTTATCTAGGCAGAAGAATATGAAAGAACTTGTCAAAATAGAACATAGATGTTCGACAGGGTCGGCGCTGTCGAAAATTGGCTATTTTCAATTTTTTTTAAAAATGCTCCAGAAAATAAACTATGAGGTTTGCACGACTATTTCTTTTTGAAACATTATCTAGGCAGATGAATATGAAAGAACTTGTCAAAATAGGACATTTACGTTTTTTTCGCATTTTTACCAATTTCTGAGATGTTCGAAAATTGGCTATTTTTTAAAAATGTTCCAGAAAATAAACTATGAGGTTTGCACGACTATTTCTTTTTGAAACTTATCATTATCTAGCAGATGAATATGAAAGACTGTCAAAATTATTTTTTAAAAAGGCACATTTAGGTTTCGTTTTTTTTTATTTCGCATTTTTTACCAATTTCTGAGATGTTCGAAATTGGCTATTTTTTAAAATTGGCTATTTTTTAAAAATGCTCCAGAAAATAAACTATGAGGTTTGCACGACTATTTCTTTTTGAAACATTATCTAGGCAGATGAATATGAAAGAACTTGTCAAAATAGGACATTTACGTTTTTTTCGCATTTTTACCAATTTTCTAGATGACAGGGCCGGTCCTACGAAAATTTGCTATTTTTAAAAATGCTCCAGAAAAAAACTAGAGGTTTCACACATTTCTTTTTGAAACATATCTAGGCAGATGAAATGAAAGAACTTGTCATAGGACATACGTTTTTTTTTTCGCATACCATTTCTGAGATGTTTGACAGGGCCGGTCCTACGAAAATGGCTTTATTTTTAAAAATGCTCCATAAACTATGAGGTTTTGCACGACTATTTCTTTTTGAAACATTATCTAGGCAGATGAATAGAAAGAACTTGTCAAAATAGACATTTACGTTTTTTTTCGCATTTTTTACCAATTTCTGAGATGTTTGACAGGGCCGGTCCTATCGAAAATTGGCTATTTTTTAAAAATGCTCCAGAAAATAAACTATGAGGTTTGCACGACTATTTCTTTTTGAAACATTATCTAGGCAGATGAATATGAAAGAACTTGTCAAAATAGGACATTTACGTTTTTTTCGCATTTTTACCAATTTCTGAGATGTTTGACAGGGCCGGTCCTATCGAAAATTGGCTATTTTTTAAAAATGCTCCAGAAAATAAACTATGAGGTTTGCACGACTATTTTTCTTTTTTAGAAAACATTATATCTAGGAAGATGAATATGAAAGAACTTGTCAAAATAGGACATTTAAATTTTTTTTGCATTTTTACCAATTTCTGAGATGTTCGACAGGGCCGGTCCTATCGAAAATTGACTATTTTTTAAAAATGCTCTAGAAAATAAACTATGAGGTTTGCACCACTATTTATTCTTGAAACATTATCTAGACAGATGAATATGAAAGAACTTGTCAAAATAGGACATTTAATTTCTTTTCGCACTTTTACCAATTTCTGAGATGTTCGACAGTGCTGGAGCTGTCGAAAAATGGCTATTTTTTTAAAAATGCTCCAGAAAATAAACTATGAGGTTTGCACCACTATTTCTTCTTGAAGAAACATTATCTAGGCAGTTGAATATGAAAGAACTTGTCAAAATAGGACATTTAATTTTTTTTTCGCATTTTTACCAATTTCTGAGATGTTCGACAGGGCCGGTCCTGTCGAAAATTTACTATTTTTTAAAAATGCTCCAGAAAATAAAGTATGAGGTTTGTAGCACTATTTCTTCTTGAAACATTATCTAGACAGATGCATATGAAAGACCTTCTCAAAATAGGACATTTACATTTTTTTCGCATTTTTACCAGTTCCTTATATGTTCGACAGGGCTGGCACTGTCGAAAATTGGCTATTTTTTTTAAAAAATGCTCCAGAAAATAAACTATGAGGTTTGCACCACTATTTCTTCTTGAAACATTATCTAGGCAGATGAATATGAAAGGACTTTTCAAAATAGGACACTTACATTTTTTCTCGCATTTTTACCAATTCCTGAGATGTTCGACAGGGCCGGCGCTGTCGAATTGGCTATTTTTTTTAAAAAATGCTCCAGAAAATAAACTATGAGGTTTGTACCACTATTTCCTCTTGAAACATTATCTAGGCAGATGAATATGAAAGAACTTGTCAAAATATAACATTTTATTTTTTTTCGCATTTTTACCAATTTCTGAGATGTTCGACAGGGCCGGTCCTGTCGAAAATTGAGTATTATTTAAAAATGCTCCAGAAAATAAACTATGAGGTTTGTACCACTGTTTCCTAATGAAACATTATCTAGGCAGATGAATATGAAAGGACTTGTCAAAATAGGACACTTTCATTTTTTCTCGCATTTTTACCAATTCCTGAGATGTTCGACAGGGCCGGCGCTGTCGAATTGGCTATTTTTTAAAAAAAATGCTCTAGAAAATAAACTATGAGGTTTGTACCACTATTTCCTCTTGAAACATTATCTAGGCAGATGAATATGAAAGAACTTGTCAAAATAGAACATTTTATTTTTTTTCGCATTTTTACCAATTTCTGAGATGCTCGAGTTATGCTCCAGACACGAAATCAGTGCACGAAACAACAAAGGGAGATAACTAAGAAATTAACGACGCAAGAGTTGTCATTCTTACGTGCGACACACCTTTGGGTCGTCTTCTATGCATGTGTGAAGTTTAATAAAGTAGAAAATGTGTTCATAGAACACGGATGTCCCACATATCGCTTTGATAATAAATGAGGCCAAATTGCAAGTCAAAATTTTCTTTTCTACCTGAGCGTTAAAAGTTTTTGAAGCACCAAGTATGTGACCTTGACCCTGGGCTTGGCGGGGGCAGGACAAACGTGGATTTGGCACAGGGCGGTAGAGGACCATTAGAGCAATGCATATATGAAATATGAAGCTGATCCGTGAAAGAAAACAGAAATTATAAGATATTTACCTGAGCGTTAAAGTTTTTGAAGCACTAAGTATATGATGTTAACCCTGGGCTTGGCGGGGGCGGGACGAACGTGGATTTGGCACAGGGCGGTAGAGGACCATTAGAGCAACGCATATATGAAATATGAAGTTGATCCGTGAATGGAAAGAACAATTATAAGATATTTACCTGAGCATTAAAGTTTTTGAAGCACCAAGTATGTGACCTTGACCTGGATTTGGTACAGGGCGGTAGAGGACCATTAGAGCAATGCGTATATGAAATATGAAGATGATCCATGAAATAAAACAGAAATTATAAGATATTTACCCGAGCGTTAAAGTTTTTGAAGCACTAAGTATGTGACCTTGACCCTGGGCTTGGCGGGGGCAGGACGAACGTGGATTTGGCACAGGGCGGTAGACGACCATTAGAGCAACGCGTATATGAAATATGAAGTTGATCCGTGAATGGAAATAAAAATTATAAGATATTTACCTGAGCGTTAAAGTTTTTGAAGCACCAAGTATGTGACCTTGACCCTGGGATTGGTGGGGCAGGACGAACTTGGATTTGGCACAGGGCGGTAGAGGACCATTAGAGCAATGCGTATATGAAATATGAAGATGATCCATGATCCATGAAAGAAAACAGAAAGTATATAAAAGATAATTTACCCAAGCGTTAATGTTTTTGAAGCACTAAGTATGTGACCTTGACCCTGGGCTTGACGGGGGCAGAACGAACGTGGATTTGGCACAGGGCGGTGAGAGGACCTATTAGAGCAATGCGTATATGCGTGTTCGAGTTATGCTCTGGATACAAAATCAGAGCACGAAACAACAAAGGGAGATAAGTAAACAAGAATTCCGCGGAATCAGATGCCTCGCCTTGTCCCGCCTTGACCTCGAGCCTGGGCCCGAAAGCAATTTTCACTGGCCCGAACATATTATACAATTATTGACTAGTGAACCATAGAATATCAGATTATATTCTATGGCTCACTAGTCAATAATTGTTTTATTATATGATAATAGTCTGTATATAGCACTTACGACCTTATGCTACTAGACAAAAATTGAAAAAGAATTTGAAAAAAAAAATGAAAAAAAAAATGGAAAAAAAGTTTAAAAATTAAAAATAATAATGCTTGCTACTGGAGCCCAGAATTTTTTTTAATAGTCCTATATTTATCTACATATATCTGCACAGGTCCACATAATGCCACAATATTTTCAACACAGTTTACGGAAATGTAATATCATTTACCTGTATAAATTACCTGTAAGTGGTCAGTGGTCAGTTGCACATGCTAGCACATGCACAGGTGAATAGTCTGTATATAGCACTTACGACCTTCTGCTACTGGACAAAAATTGAAAAATAATTTGAAAAAAAAAATGAAAAAAAAAAAATGGAAAAAAAAAGTTTAAAAATAATAATGCTTGCTACTGGAGCCCAGATTTTTTTTTCCAGTCAAATGAAAAATAATTTGAAAAAAAAATGAAAAAAAATAATGAAAAAAAAAAAAAAAAAAAAAATGACAAAAAAAAGTTTAAAAATAATAATGCTTGCTATTGGAGACCAATATTTTTTTTTAATAGTCCTATATTTATCTACATATATCTGCAGAGGTCCACATAATGCCACAATATTTTCAACACAGTACCCAATGTAGTGATTTACCTGTATAAATTACCTGGTCAGCAGTGGTCAAGCAGTGGTCAAGCAGTGGACATCTGCACATGCTAGCCCATGCTTAGCACATGGTTCTCCCAGTTTCTATTGTTCTCTCTACAGGTAAGGTGTACAGAGCACACGAGAAAAGGTACAGAGCAGACGAGAAAACAGGTCTTCATGCATTATTGTCCAGTTTGTAGAGTGCGCAAAACAAAAAAGGGAGATAACTGAAAAATTAGCTACGCAAGAGTTGTCATTCTTGTGCGCGACACACCTCCGGGTCGTGGTCTATGCATGTGTGAAGTTTCATGAAAATATTCCAAAGGGTGGTCGAGTTATGCTCCGGACAGGAAATCAGTGAGCGAAAACAAAAAAGGGAGATAACTAAAAAATTAGCTATGCAAGAGTTGTCATTCTTTGGCACGACACCTTCGGTTCGTGGTCTAATTGAATGTGTTAAGTTTCATAAAAATATTCCAAAGGGTGGTCGAGTTATGGTCAATCAGTGCGCGAAACAAAAAAGGGAGATAACTCAAAAATTAGCTATGCAAGAGTTGTCATTCTTGTGCGCGACACACTTCGGGTCGTGGTCTATGCATGTGTGAAGTTTCATGAAAATATTCGAAAGGGTGGTGGAGTTATGCTCCGGACACGAAATCAGTGCGAGAAACAAAAAAGGGAGATAACTCAAAAATTAGCTATGCAAGAGTTGTCATTCTTGTGCGCGACACACCTTCAGGTCGTGGTCTATGCATGTGTGAAGTTTCATGAAAATATTCCAAAGGGTGTTCGAGTTATGCTCCGGACAAGAAGTGTCTGCGGCGGACGCGGACGCGGACGCGGACGCGGACGCGGCGCGCTGTCAAATCCATAGTATCCCCCGACGGAGTCCGGGGGATACAATAAACTATGAGGTTTGTAGCACTATTTAATCTTGAAACATTATCTAGACAGATGAATATGAAGGAACTTGTCAAAATAGGCCATTTACATTTTTTTTTTGCATTTTTACCAATTTCTGAGATGTTCGACAGGGCTGGCGCTGTCGAAAATTGGATTTTTTTTTTAAAAATTCTCCAGAAAATAAACTATGAGGTTTGCACCACTATTTCTTCTGGAAAATCTAGGCAGATGAATATGAAAGAACTTGTCAAAATAGGACATTTCATTTTTTTTCACATTTTTACCGATTTCTGAGATGTTCGACAGGGCCTATCGAAAATTGGCAATTTTGATAAAAATACTCCAGAAAATAAACTATGAGGTTTGCACCACTATTTCTTCTTGAAACATTATCTAGGCAGATGAATATGAAAGAACTTGTTAAAATAGGACATTTAAATTTTTTTCACATTTTTACCAATTTCTGAGATGTTCGACAGGGCTGGCGCTGTCGAAAATTGGCTATTTTTTAAAAAATGCTCAAGAAAATAAACTATGAGGTTTGCACCACTATTTCTTCTTGAAACATTATCTAGGCAGAAGAATATGAAAGAACTTGTCAAAATAGGACATTTAATTTTTTTTCGCATTTTTACCAATTTCTGAGATGTTCGACAGGGCCGGCCCTATCGAAAATTGGCTATTTTTTTAAAATGCTCCAGAAAATAAATATGAGGTTTGCACCACTATTTCTTCTTGAAACATTATCTAGGCAATTGAATATGAAAGAACTTTTCCTTTCCAAATAGGACATTTAATTTTTTTTCGTATTTTTACCAATTTCGGAGATGTTCTACCGGGCTGGCGCTGTCGAAAATTGGCTATTTTTTTAAAAAATGCTCCAGAAAATAAACTATGAGGTTTGCACCATTATTCCTTCTTGAGACATTATCTAGGCAGAAGAATATGAAAGAACTTGTCAAAGTAGTATATTTAAATTTTGATGACTATATCAATGCAGACTTCATGTGATTTGCGCAAAAAAATAAGCACTGTAACCCATGTTTTGTTCAATTTAAGGCATTTGTTAAAAATAGGCGATTCCCGATAGTTCCGGACCTGTGGAGTATATCGAAAAATTATTTTGTGGGGCGTTCCACTTTTTTCCCTCGGTATGATGACTATATCATTCCCGATAGGTCCGGACCTGTGGAATATTGCGAAAAATTATTTTTTTAGGGTGTTCCACTTTTTTCACTCGGTATGATGACTATATCATACCAGACGAACTCCATGTGATTTGCACCAAAAATGAGTACTGTAACATATATTTTGCTCAATTGAAGGCATTTGTTAAAAATAGGCGATTCTCAATAGGTCCGGACCTGTGGAATATCGCGAAAAATTATTTTTTTTGGGACGTTCCACTTTTTTTCACTCGGCAATTTAAGGCATTTTATAAAAAATAGGCGATTCCCGTCAGGTCCGGACCTGTGAAACATTATGAAATTATTTTTTTCGGGGCGTTCCTTTTTTCTCACTCGGTATAATGCCTAGATGAAAGCAAACAAATTCCATGTGATTTGGAGCGAAAATGAGCACTGCAGGATTTTTTTCCTGCAATTTAAGGCATTTGTTAAAAATAGGCGATTCTCGATAGGTTCCACTTTTTTCCCTCGGTATGATGACTATATCATGCCAGACGAACTCCATGTGATTTGCACCAAAAAAACCCACTGTAACCCATATTTTGTTTAATTTAAGGCATTTGTTAAAAATAGGCGATTCCCGATAGGTCCGGCCGGACCTGTGGAATATCGCGAAAACATTTTTTTTCTGGGATGTTCCACTTTTTCCACTCGGTATGATGACTATATCATACCAGACGAACTCCATGTGATTTGCACCAACAATGAGCACTGTAACCCATATTTTGTTAAATTGAAGGCATTTGTTAAAAATAGGCGATTCACGATAGGTCCGACCTGTGGAATATCGCGAAAAATTATTTTTTTGGGACGTTCCATTTTTTTCACTCGGTATGATGCCTATATCATGCCAGACGAACTCCATACCGTAGGATATATATTACATTGTGGAACCAATATTAGAATGGTCATAATGTCGCATCTTAATTTAGTTAATAGCTAATACAATATCGAATATATAACAATCGATATTAGCTTGAACCGAGCTTGCGAAAATCCAAGATGGCCGCCATTTTACAGGAATTTCCTAAAATATGTAAATGAATTAACAAAGACGTGCTATCAATGTGGGTACCAGTCACTAGTTATGAAGTAATACGGCCATCAGTCGTTCAGCTATATGTATCCTGAACATTCCATGTGTTAGAAGCATCATGGCAGTCGTGCACACTTGTTAAGTTCCACAAACAAGATGGCAGTAATTGTTGAAAATTACATTATTTTATATAATTTTTCTCTCTAGATGTATCGTACATGCATAAACGAAGGGAATTTGCCAACCAACTTCGGATAATTAAATATAATGCATCCACCTGTTTACCAGGATATTTTGTGATATCTACATCTTCAATAAATCCAAGATGGCCGCCATTTTCAGGCGCAGATCCAGGATTTCGGGTTGGGGGGGGGGGGGGGGGGGGGGGGGGCGTAACTATTTTGCAATACTTGACTATAGCTCGTTCGATAATATAGTTAAGTATTGCAAAATAGTCGTCCGAGTAGAATCTACATCGCATTTCCTGCGTTCTGGCGCATTTTGGAGCACAAATATTGACACTGTCGCAGTATACATGATCTTTGATTGAAAACGTTTACATTTTGAAACAATAAGAAAACGACCGAAAAATGCATGGAATACATGGCACTTGGCATGAAACGTGCCTTGTAACTTGTAAAAAAGTTTTACTCGGCGAATGTTAGGGGGGGGGGGGGGGGGGTGGGGGGCGCCGTCCGCCACCACCCCCCCCCCCCCCCTGAATCCGCCCATGATTTTATACAAATTATGTTGATTATGCTGATCAGTTGGCACACACTGCCTGTCATGAACAGCTTCGATACAAGGCAAAATAGATGGGCTCACAAGATGATTATACACAATCGTGCTAACAATGGCATATGTCAGAAGATAAGTAACGATTAAATATATACGAAAAACGGTGGCGGCCAGTGTTAATCTGCTAACATAAATTGCATCATTTTGTACCAGTAATTCAAGAAGGGAAATGATAACAATTCCTGACACATATGAGGTGACACATTGCAAAACATTTACTTCTCATATTTTAAAGGAATATAATTATAATTTGTATAACTCAAAGATGGCCGCCATTTTACAGGCATTTTGTCATGTATGTACATGTACATAAATTGGCATACTCACTATATATGGGTC
Organism: Conchocele bisecta; assembly: GCA_029237695.1. NCBI lineage: Eukaryota > Metazoa > Mollusca > Bivalvia > Lucinida > Thyasiridae > Conchocele > Conchocele bisecta. The sequence goes on from CM055268.1 coordinate 90,521,271, forward strand.
GACTATTAACTGTTAATTTATAGGCCCTGACTATATCAATGAGTACATCACGTTCCAGTCCGAAATTAAACGTTGCAATGCTGTTTAGACTGATATGTCCTAATCATATACGTTGGAAGTATTAGTTGTATATATATATATTACATTACTGTCCGCCCGTCTTTAAAATTGTTGTAAAAATATTAGTCAATAATTATACACCCAGAAAGGTCAGATTTTTAATACAACATTTGTTAATCGAGTTGATCTGTTGGACACACCTACTGTTTGTATTGGTAATATATGTCTGCACAAAACACGGTTGCTACCTGCGTATTGTATTGTTTAATATTTATTTAAAGTGTTCATGTAATAGTGTTAATTTTCTATATTTATTATCAGTAAATAAATTAAGTACTAATTTGAATGTTCCTATCAAAAGTATACCAGCCATCCTCGTTTAACGGCAATTGCTCGTTCAGCCAATGTTACTAGTATGCGGTCGTAATAGGAATACAGTAGACATCAACTTGGTGTATGCGTTGTATATTAGTGGCAAGATACTTTACAAATACACAATATAAAACTAATATTCTGACATCAATGGATCGCCCCGTGCAGGCACCGGGGCGGGATCAACTGATCCTGAGAATAGTGCTGCAGTAGCCATTGCTTGTCGTAAAAGGCGACTAAACTGGCTTAACGATTGTGTTCATACTTTCCGGAACCCACTATACCGGATTTGGCCCTCATGTACATTTTTTGGCTTTCTTGTATGTGAGAGTGAGTCAGGCTATGCCCCATATATAAAAGTAAGATTAGCGCTAATCCTATTACTTTTAGGGGATGGAATAAATGATGCTGTGGCGAGGGCCTGGCACCAGATCAGGTTGTTCTAATTTCAGGACTGAATATATATTTTGATTGTAAATATTGATTTCTGAAGTTGGGATTTACCCCCCTCGGACAGGTGGATACGGGACTCGACCCCGTTGACCCGTCTGCGTGTAGACTCCCTGAGGCTTGTACCTCTATGTCAGAAAAGCGGACGTTAAACCCTATTCACTCACTCACTCACTCTATCATCTAGGCATTATGCTGAGTGAGAAAAATGGAACGCCACGAAACAAAAAAATTCACGATGTTTCACAGGTCCGGACCAGTCGGGAATCGCCTATTTTTATAAAATAAAAGCCTTAAATTGCAGAAAACAGATCCTGCAGTGCTCATTTTTGCTCCAAATCACCTGGAATTTGTTTTCTATCATCTAGGCATTATGCCGAGTGAGAAAAATGGAACGCCCCAAAAATAATAAATTCACGATGTTTCACAGGTCCGGACCTGTCGGGAATCGCCTATTTTTATAAAATGCCTTAAATTGCAGAAAACAGATCCTGCAGTGCTCATTTTTGCTCCAAATCACCTGGAATTGGTTTTCTATCATCTAGGCATTATGCCGAGTGAGAAAAATGGAACGCCCCAAAAAAAAAAAATTCACGATGTTTCACAGGTCCGGACCTGACGGGAATCGCCCATTTTTATAAAATGCCTTAAATTGCAGAAAACAAATCCTGCAGTGCTCATTTTTGCTCCAAATCACCTGGAATTTGTCTGCTATCATCTAGGCATTATACCGAGTGAGAAAAATGGAACGCCCCGAAAAAAAACATTCACGATGTTTCACAGGTCCGGACCTGACGGGAATCGCCCATTTTTATAAAATGCCTTAAATTGCAGAAAACAGATCCTGCAGTGCTCATTTTTGCTCCAAATCACCTGGAATTTGTTTTCTATCATCTAGGCATTATGCCGAGTGAGAAAAATGGAACGCCACGAAAAAAAAAAAATCACGATGTTTCACAGGTCCGGACCTGACGGGAATCGCCCATTTTTATAAAATGCCTTAAATTGAGTCACGTGCTAACTGACAAATCCAATGTCTCTAGCTGACATTATGCATTCCAAATCATTACGACCACATGGACCACTGCCCATTTTTATAAAACCAAAACACAGAATCTGCACCACTCCACCTCAATCATCTCTACATCCTAAAAAAAATGGCAGATTAGCATCATGGCCGAGCTAATAAAATGCCTTCAACAAACCGATAATTTTTTGTGGTGCTAACCTAGCATTATACCGAGGAGAAAAATTGAACACCCCGAAAAAAAAAAACATTCACGATGTTTCACAGGTCCGGACCTGACGGGAATCGCCCTATTTTTATAAAATGCCTTAAATTGCAGAAAACAAATCCTGCAGTGCTCATTTTTGCTCCAAATCACCTGGAATTTGTCTGCTATCATCTAGGCATTATACCGAGTGAGAAAAATGGAACGCCCCGAAAAAACATTCACGATGTTTCACAGGTCCGGACCTGACGGGAATCGCCCATTTTTATAAAATGCCTTCAATTGCAGAAAACAGATCCTGCAGTGCTCATTTTTGCTCCAAATCACCTGAAATTGGTTTTCTATCATCTAGGCATTATGCCGAGTGAGAAAAATGGAATGCCACGAAAAAAATAAATCACGATGTTTCACAGGTCCGGACCTTACGGGAATCGCCCATTTTTATAAAATGCCTTAAATTGCAGAAAACAAATCCTGCAGTGCTCATTTTTGCTCCAAATCACCTGGAATGTGTCTGCTATCATCTAGGCATTATACCGAGTGAGAAAACTGGAACGCCCCGAACAAAAACATTCACGATGTTTCACAGGTCCGGACCTGACAGGAATCGCCCATTTTTATAAAATGCCTTAAATTGCAGAAAACAAATCCTGCAGTGCTAATTTTTGCTCCAAATCACCTGGAATTTGTCATCTAGGCATTATGCCGAGTGAGAAAAATGGAACGTCCCGAATAAAAAAAATGACGATGTTTCACAGGTCCGGACCTTACGGGAATCGCCCATTTTTATAAAATTCCTTAAATTGCAGAAAAGCAAATCCTGCAGTGCTCATTTTTGCTCCAAATCACCTGGAATGTGTCTGCTACCATCTAGGCATTATACCGAGTAAGAAAAATGGAACGCCCCGAAAAAATAAAAATGTCGGGAATCGCCTATTTTTATAGAATGCCTTAAATTGCAGAAAAAATATCCTGCAGTGCTCATTTTTGCTCCAAATCACATGGAATGTGTCTGCTACCATCTAGGCATTATACCGAGTGAGAATAATGGAACGCCCCGGAAAAAATAATGTTTTCCATTTTACCATCTAGGCATTATACCGAGTGAGTTGGAGCAAAAATGAGCACTGCAGGATTTTTTCCTGTAATTGAAGGCATTTTATAACAAGAAACGAGGCAAAGCCACGAAGGCCAGGTTTTTTGCAAGCATAGACACTTGGATAACATAATTATACCCACTTTTTGTAGACTAGATGGCCGTGGCCTGCATTTCGCGCCTTGGGGCGAGACATGGACACTAAAAAAATAGATATAGTAGATGGAAAAACTTTAACCAAAAAACTTTAACCAGACACACGAATGTACGGACGTACGGACCGACGTATGCCAAAATGCGGACGATATTGCGCTGACAATGATGATAAACACCAATGTGAAGTATCAAGGTAATGGGTGAAGCAGTTGCAGAGATATAGTACACGAAAACAATTTAACAAAAATATTCAAAGTAATTTGACCTTGACATTGGGCATAGGGGCCGCACAGTTGGGGGGTAGAATGAAAATATGGATGATAATAAACACCCATGTGAAGTTTCAAGGTAATGGGCAAAGCAGTTGCAGAGATATAGTATAACGAAAAACTTTTAACCAAAAAACTTTAACCAGACGTACGTTAAAAAGTTAACGTTGAAAATGGCTAAAACAATTACGTAGAAATAATAGGTGAAGGTAAAAAAAATGGTGACATGTTGGATAGTTGTATGTGGTAGGCACCCCTTGGTTATGAAGCTGTGAAAGTTTGGTGGTCCTAGGTGGTACAGTACCAAAGAAATGGACTTAAACATGAAAACTTAACATTGTAAACGCGAAAACTTAACATTGAAAATGGCTAAGTCGACTGCGCGGAAAAAATGGGTCAAGTTGAAAAAAATGTAACATGTTGGATAGTGATATGTCGTGGGCAACCCCTTTGTAATTTGAAGCTGTGAAAGTTTGCTGGTCCTAGGTGGTACAGTACCAAAGAAATGGACTTAAACACGAAAACTTAACATTGTAAACGCGAAAACTTAACATTGAAAATGGCTAAGTCGACTGCGCGGAAAAAATGGGTCAAGTTCAAAAAAAGGTAATATGTTGGATAGTGATATGTGGTGGGCACCCCTTGATTATGAAGCTGTGAAAGTTTGGTGGTCCTAGGTGGTACAGTAACAAAGAAATGGACTCAAACTTAACATTGATTGTGGACGCCGCCCGCCGCCCGCCCGGCTTTCGCCAATCCAATAGCCTGGATTTTTTTTTAAAAAACCTGGCTAAAAATAGGCGATTCCCATCAGGTCCGGACCTGTGAAACATCGCGAAATTATTTTTTCCGGGGCGGTATAATGCCTAGATGGTAGCAGCCAAATTCCAGGTGATTTGGAGCAAAAATAAGCACTGCAGGATTTCTTTTCTGCAATTTAAGGCATTTTATAAAAAAAAAATTCCCGTCAGGCCGGACCTGTGAAATATCGCGAATTTTTTTTTTTGGGGCGTTCCATTTGTCACACTCGGTATAATGCCTCGATGGTAGCAGACAAATTCCAGGTGATTTGGAGCAAAAATGAGCACTGCAGGATTTTTTTTCCGCAATTTAAGGCATTTTATAAAAATAGGCGATTCTGTCAGGTCCGGACCTGTGAAACATCGTGAATTTTCTTTTTCGGGGCGTTCCATTTGTCACACTTGGTATAATGCCTCGATGGTAGCAGACAAATTACAGGTGATTTGGAGCAAAAATGAGCACGCAGGATTTGTTTTCTAAGAATTGAAAGGCATTTTAGAAAAAAGGCGATTCGTCAGGCCGACCTGTGAAACATCGTGAATTTTTTTTTTCGGGGCGTTCCATTTGTCACCCGGTATATGCCGATGGTAGCAGACAAATTCCGGTGATTTGGAGCAAAAAATGCACTCAGGATTTGTTTTCTGCAATTTAAGGCATTTTATAAAAAAGGCGTTCCCTCATCCGACCTGTGAAAACATAATGAAAATTATTTTCCGGGGCGTTCCTTTTTCTACTAGATGATAGCAGCAAATTCCGGTGATTTGGACAAAAATGAGCACTGCAGGATTTGTTTTCTGCAATTTATGGCGGCATTTTATAAAAATAGGCGATTCCCGTCAGGTCCGGACCTGTGAAACATCGTGAATTTTCTTTTTTGGGGCGTTCCATTTTTCTCACTAGCTATAATGCCTAGATGATAGCAGACAAATTCCAGGTGATTTGGAGCAAAAATGAGCACTGCAGGATTTGTTTTCTGCAATTTAAGGCATTTTATAAAAAATAGGCGATTCCCGTCAGGTCCGGACCTGTGAAACATTATGAAATTATTTTTTTCGGGGCGTTCCTTTTTTCTCACTCGGTATAATGCCTAGATGAAAGCAAACAAATTCCAGGTGATTTGGAGCGAAAATGAGCACTGCAGGATTTTTTTCCTGCAATTTAAGGCATTTGTTAAAAATAGGCGATTCTCGATAGGTTCCACTTTTTTTACTCGGTATGACGACTATATCATGCCAGACAAACTCCATGTGATTTGCACCAAAAATGAACACTGTAACCCATATTTTGTTCTATTTAAGGCATATGTTAACAATAGGCGATTCCCGATAGGTCCGGACATGTGGAAGATCGCGAAAAAAATATTTTTTGGTGCGTTCCACTTTTTTCACTCGGTATGATGACTATATCAATCCAGACGAACTCCATGTGATTTGCACTAAAAATGAGCACTGTAACCCATATTTTGTTCAATTTAAGGCATTTGTTAAAAATAGACAATTCCCGATAGGTCCGGACATGTGGAATATCTCGAAAAAATTTTTTTAGGGAGTTCCACTTTTTTCAATCGGTATGATGACTATATCAATCCAGATGAACTTCATGTGATTTGCACAAAAAATGAGCACTGTAACCCGTTTTGTTCAATTTAAGGCATTTGTTAAAAATAGGCGATTCCCGATAGGTCCGGACCTGTGGAATATCGCAAACAATCTTTCTTTGGGACGTTCCATTTTTTCACTCGGTATGATGACTATATCATGCCAGACGAACTTCAGTGATTTGCACCAAAAATAAGCACTGTAACCCTTGTTTTGTTGAATTTAAGGCATTTGCTAAAAATAGGTCCGGACCTGTGGAATATCACAATATTTTTTTTTGGGGCGTTCATACTCGGTATGATGACTATATCATGCCTGACGAACTCCATGTGATTTGCACCACAATTCCATTATTATAGCACAATAGAGTATCATCAGCTGAATGCATGTATGAAATAGCAAGGCGTTCCATGAAAGGAAACAGATGTTATAAGAAATTTACCCAACGTTAAGTTTATGAATGTGCTAACTTTGTGACCTTGACCTTGGGGTAAGGGTTGGGTGGTGGGTCATGCTACAGCGTGATAGAGGGTCGTCTGAGGAATGCATGTATACAATAACAAGGTGTTCCATGAAAGGAAACAGAAGTTATAAGACATTTACCCCAACGTTAAGTTTGTGGACGACGCCGACGCCGCCGGGGGTATGCCATAAGCTCTTCTGCACTTCGTGCAGGCGAGCTAAAAATGGCTTCTTGAAAATCAATAGGCTGCTTCGGCTTGCTGTGATAAACATGTATACCAAATTTGGTTACAATCCGTGAAATAGAACTAGTTATTGCGTGGACAAGCTGTGCCCGCCCGCCGCCCGCCTGCCGCCTGAAGGCAAACAGAAATTATAGGTGATGTGAGAAACTCTTGCAAAACTTTCAAATAAACTAGAAATGTGGCCTGTCGGCCCACGAATGCCCCCGCTGGCAGCCAAAGAAAACAAGGCATATTTGAATGTGGATTTGTCACAGGGTGGCAGAGGACCATTGGAGCAATGTGTGTGTGAAATGTGAAGCAGATCCGAGCAAGGAAACATAAATTATAAGCCATTTACCCGAGCGTTAAGGTTTCAAACGCACCAAGTCTGTAACCTTGACCCTGGGCTTGGCGGGGGCGGGACGAATGTGGATTTGTCACAGGGTGGCAGAGGACCATTGGAGCAATGCGTGTGTGAAATGTGAAGCAGATCCGAGCAAGGAAACATAAATTATAAGGCATTTACCCAGCGTTAAGGTTTCGAACGCACCAAGTCTGTGACCTAGACCCTGGGCTTGGCGGAGGCGGCACGAATGTAGATTTGTCACAGGGTGGCAGAGGACCATCGGAGCAATGCGTGTGTGAAATATGAAGCAGATCCGAGCAAGGAAACAGAAATCATAAGACATTTACCCAACGTTAAGATTTCGAACGCACCAAGTCTGTGACCTTGACCCTGGGCTTGGCGGAGGCGGCACGAATGTGGATTTGTCACAGGGTGGCAGAGGACCATTGGAGCAATGCGTGTGTGAAATGTGAAGCAGATCCGAGCAAGGAAACAGAAATTATAAGGCATTTACCCAGCGTTAAGGTTTCGAACGCACCAAGTCTGTGACCTTGACCCTGTGCTTAGCGGGGACGGGACGACTGTGGATTTGTCACAGGGCGGTAGAGGACCATTGGAGCAATGCGTGTGTGAAATGTGAAGCAGATCCGAGCAAGGAAACATAAATTATAAGCCATTTACCTGAGCGTTAAGGTTTCTTACGTACGTACACTATATGCCCCTCACCATTCGGTGGCGGGGGCATAATAAACGGACGAACAGACAGGCCGAAACCTATAGGGCACTGCCGATTGTCGGCCCTAATTAATAAAGCTATAATCGCCATAGAAAGTTTTTGACAACTTTCGATGTCATTTACAGCGTTGCTAATCAAGATATAAATTTTTCGATGTGTGCGGCTTTTCAAAAAGAAACGGAACATTTACATCAAGATAAATATATATATTAAGCCATGTTTGTTTGTTTGTTGGGGTTTAACGGCCTATCAACAGCTAAGGCCATTTAAGACGGGTCAATGGGTTTAGTACTAAATCCCATATATTACCTGTACAAGCACATGTTCAAGTACATACACAAATGGGGGGGGGGGGGGAAGTATTCAACCATGAAATAATAATGAGAATAACCGGACCTGGTGCCAGGTCCATACCACACCAGTCACTTGGCCCCTTCCCCTAAAAGTAATACCGGTAGGAATACTCCTACAATATAAGGGGTATAACCAGATTCGTCAAAGACATACTGAAGGGCCAAACCAGTAGCCGATTTCATAAAAATTGCTAGCAAAGTATACTTTGAGGCAGTAATCATTTATTTTCCCCGAAATGTATTACCGGTATGTCATATAGAACTAAGGACTGCCTATATTTGATGATTAGAAGTATGCCGAATTATTATACTGAATTTATTACATTATCACAGCCACAATGCCTGTGATAATGTAATAAATTCAGTATAATAAAAAGAATTAATAACTATCCTTAAATTGAAAATTTCTCCCTCAAAGTATACTTTGCTAGATAAGTATACTTTGCAATGTTAAGTATACTTTGCAATGTTGGTGAAATAGGCTACAGGTCTCGAAGATGGTCTCCCAAAACAAATTGTATGAAAATACATTGTTATTCTGATGAAAACAGTACTGCCATATGAACCATAATTATTGGCATGCTTACTGTTGTAGGGAAACCATATATGTGTATGTCTTTTTTAATGTCTTTTCCCATACAAATGGTGTCCGAATATCTGCCTGGTACTTTATAGGAAAAAAATGTGAAAATACACATGTGTCACAAATAGTAAATCTTTATTGTATATATCGTAAACAAATACAAATGTACATGCAAAAGCACAACTATAACTATTTAAAACAAAGTGAAAAGATATACATGGACAACAAATAACAAGGAGTGCAGTAAGTCACAAAATACGCCCGTCGAAGATGCAGGCTTGTTAAATTACCCATCACATACTCCCACACTCCCACCTGCCACCCACTCCTCTTGTGATAAAAGGTATTCTAATTTAAGGCGGAGATGTGTAAAGTAGAAATTAGTATTAACGTTTTCGGCATAAAAACACCAAGGTGCAGATCATCAATATGTATAGAATACGTGTGTATAGTTTCAGATCGATTGACTGAAAGATTTCTGAGGAGTAGTGTACACAAACTCTGCAAATGGTTTGTCCACCGTCCACCCACCCCGCAGTAAAACATAATAGTACATTTTTTTTATTAAGATGTTCGTATAAAAACGTAGTACAAATTTGACATTGATTTTAGGCACTATGCTGCATCTACGTCTCATGGGCTACAGAATAAAAATATGGATGATGAATAGGAAGGATATAAACTTTCATGTACGGTAACAAAAATATAAATTAAACATTTTAACAGAAACTTTACAAAATCAGTTGATAGTGACTTTGGACAACAGTGTTGCATGGGTGGGCTGTAGAATGAAAATACGGATAACAAAACAAGCATATTAATTTTAAGACAATCCAACATACAGCTGCAGCACTTGTAGATACATATAATGGATAACAAATCTATTGTCAATTGCCCATGGACAAGTTCGAACAGCTGCTGTAGCCGATTTCACCAACATTGCAAAGTATACTTTTCTAGCAAAGTATATTTGAGGGAGTAATCATTTATTTTTCCTAAATGCATTATTTATACAGAACTAATGATTGCATATATTTGATGATTAAAAGTATGCAGAATTATTATACTGAATTTATTACATTATCACAGCCAAAATGGCTGTGATAATGTAATAAATTCAGTATAATAAAAATTAATAAATGTATCTTTAAATTGAAAATTTCTCCATCAAAGTATACTTTGCTAGATAAGTATACTTTGCAATGTTGGTGAAATAGGCTACCGGTCCAGTTAAATAAATGTCCCAGTAACTGGTCCAGCTGGGCAGAATGAAAATTATCTAATTTCTTTAAATGTAAACATTTTCTGTACTTTATCATACATGTGGGGGGGGGGGGGGGGGTGTCAAATAAAAAAACTTTGCGCATCTACTCAGCATAAGGAAGCGACATACCAAGTTTCAGGTCTGTAACTATTACGGTTTAAAAGCTTTACGACTTACAAGCCAAAATTAGAAAATTCTAAGTCGAAAATGGAAAATGGGGAGATAATCCATAACCCTGGGGTCCAATCAAAAATCGAAATAAACTTTGCGCATCTACTCATCATATGCAGCCTATGCTCAATAAATGTAAATCAAATAATTGTTTAAAAGAAAACATTGCTAATGTGAAATTTACAGACTATCATAATTTTGCACTTACGAAAATTTCAGTCGTATAAAGTTTAGTGAAACGGGCCCCAGATAAATATTTAAAGATTCGCAAATATGTTCCCTATAGGGGCGAGAAAAATTATTCACCATATAAACTGGCGTGGGACAATGATATTCCACCTTCGCGATCAGAATTAGTCGTCAGAAATGAGGCGGTTCGAAAAATTCTGATAACATATTCTGACACTCTGGGGAAATAATCTTGTCCCACACCAGTAGCCTATTTCATCAACCTATCAACACTTGATCAATCAGGACCAGTAGCCTATTTCATCAACCTATCAACACTTGATCAATCAGGACCAAGTAGCCTATTTCATCAACATTGCAAAGCATACTTTAGTAGCAAAGTATACTTTGAGGGAGAAATTTTCAATTTTATGATAAATTTATTATTTTTTATTATTACTGAATTTATTACATTATCACAGCCAATTTGGCTGTGATAATGTAATAAATTCAGTATAATAATTCTGCATACTTTTAATCATGAAATATATGCATTTGTTAGTTCTATATGAAATAATGCATTTCAGGAAAAATAAATGATTTCTCCCCCCTCAAAGTATACTTTGCTAGTAAAGTATACTTTGCAATGTTGATGAAATAGGCTACTGGTCCTGATTGATCAAGTGTTGATAGGTTGATGAAATAGGCTACTGGTCCTGATTGATCAAGTGTTGATAGGTTGATGAAATAGGCTACAGTGCTTATGATGGATACTCCTAGTCTCATTTTCCACTATCATGGGTGAGACAAAAACCAGAGCTCCAGATAAGCTTTGTCTAAAAAGTACTATACCCCCTGATTTAAAAAATCATGGCGTATTTTACTTTTACAAATTAATTATTGATTTTCTTCCATTACAAAATAGGGAACAAATGATAAAAAAATTAAAAGAAATTGAAACATTCATTTACTTGAGCTTTTTGCAGCTCAACTAAGTCAATTTTCAACTTTATGACAGTATTTTCACTACTCAATTTGAAAATCAATGCGTATTTTCACATTGCTGTGCGTATTTTGTACTCCCACTTTTGATAATCAATGCGTATTAAGCCAAAATAATTGCGTAAAATACACCAATACGCACCTTATCTGGAGCACTGAAAAACTATCTAAATGACACAAATAAAATTATGGCCAGGTGGTATGAAGAAAACTATGTACCCCTCATCAAACTACATGTACAAGGTTCAGTCATAAAGTTCTCAGATTTTCTTGATAAAAAGTTTACTATACCCGACACTTTAACAATTTGTTCCCACAAATTTAACAACAAATTGTTGCAACCCCCCCCCCCCCACCCCCCCCCCCCCCGTTCAGCCACGGAGTTTACATAGATCACAGTTTACTACCAGTTAGAGCTGAATCCCCCCCCCCCCGTTCAGCCACGGAGTTTACATAGATCACAGTTTACTACCAGTTAGAACCTGAATTTAAATGCCGCAAAACACATGAAAGTGCATTTCGAAAAGCTCGAAAATAGGACAACCCCCTAGTTGCGAACGGTAACTCTTGCAATCTACTCCTGTACCGGACGGTACGGGAGCAGATTGCAAGAGTTAGCTTCGCAACGAGACAACCCCCCCGTTCCCCAAATGCTGGATCCACCCCTGCAAATGAACCCGAGTTATAATGGCACGCACAACCGATTTGACCAAATGGTTCTTTAGTTATAAGCAGGGTCCTAGAACTTTATGAATGCACCTCAGTACAAATGCATACACGAGTGTGTCATATGTATATGTGGCTGTGACTGGAGAAATGACTGCAATCAATGTAGATCCAGATCAGCCTGTGCATCCGCACAGTCTGATCAGGATCTGCAGGATGCACAGTCTGATCAGGATCTGCACTGTTCGCCATTCCATTGATGAAACACCTGCCACGCTTATAACAAACAAACAAATAATAACAAACAATACTTTGTGCAGGCGAGCTAAAAATGGGGCGTATATGTTTTGCGACCAGTGTAGATCCAGATCAGCCTGTGCATCCGCAGAGTCTGATCAGGATCTGCACAGTTCGCCATTCCATCGATGAAACACCTGCCATGCTTATAACAAACAATGCAGATCAAAATCAGGCTTCAGGGGTGTACTATTTGATATGGAGCTACACTGTTCGCCATTCCACCTACCCCAGTTCTCCAGTCACAGACCCATATCATTATTAACATTAATATCATGATGATAACTGAACATTGTAATTAAAATGAAGTTGGACAGCTAAAAATTTCTGCAACCAGGTTGATTAATACTGACCAAATATTACTAGTAAGCACATGTTAACAGCACAATATATTATACATGCACATGGTAAGTGATATACAGAACACACACAATACACACAGAGCTCCAGATAAGCTGTGTATTTACTTAAATATCCAATTAAAATTGCCAAACACCCAATTGAAATCAGAAGTAGCGAGTATCAAAAAGCAATACAAATTTTGTGGTACCTTTGTCATGCTGCAGAACACAATAAACAGACCACAAATATAACATATTGTTCTTATTTTCCATGAAAACACATCTTGGTATTTCATTAGAATTGTCTCCAAGGAGACAATTATAATGAAATGCCAAGACATGTTTTCATTTTGAAGTAAACTATTCAATAATTGCTGTCTGTTGATGTGTAAACAGTAGGTGATTTTATTTTACCCAATTAAAATTTTGAAATACCCAATTGCTTCAGAAATGATGGAGTGACAATACCCAATTACTAATTCCTTATCTGGATTCCTGTACACATGATTGATATCTGCTGATAATGGCTGTTTATGATTGTAAATATTACCAGGGTATCAGATGTTATCATCAGAGAACAAGAAAATGCGGCCTGTCAGCACACGAATGCCCCCGGTGGCAGATTGGAGAAAATGTGGCAAAGTTAATTACAGGCTGTCCATTCACTTTCGGTTCCAAATATATAGGAATATAGGAATATAGGGATTTTTTTATAATTTTTTTTAAAAAAAATATAGGGATGAAATATAGGGATTTTTGCCAAAAAAAATAGGGATTTATAGGGACAAAACTCAATATTTTCCAACTTTACGACATGTATGCGTGTACGTAAAGGATTTTTTCGAGCTTAAAAAAAAAAAAAAAAAAAAAAAAAAAAAAAAAAAAAAAAAAAAAAAAAAAAAAAAAAAAAAAAAAAAAAAAAAAAAAAAATCTAGATTAATGGCCTACTCCTCCCCTTATAGCCATTCCGTATCCTCTCCTCTGTTTTTTAAATGGTTTACAATGTCACGTATCTTAGATCTGACGTCGCAGTGACAGTTTTGTTTAAGTTTGCAACAGATGAACTGTAACATATACTACTATACGTCCTTTTGAACTCAGCAAATTATATTGTGACACTCGTCGGTGAAATAAAAAAAAAATTGTAACCACACCTTACTCTTTTCAAAAATATTTAGGAGACCCACAAAAAAACAAACTAGATAGATTGGTAAAAACTGACAAATGCTATCTGACAAGGCTTAGATTCAGAAATATAATGAAAAACTTTAACGTAGATCTGGATGCCGGAATGACAAAGTGGCAACAACATGCCCCCCCCCCCACCCCCCCTCACCCCCACCAAAATTTTATTTTAGGGAACATAAAAAATTACTTATTTTCTGTACAAGACAGAGATGTCCCACTGCAGCTATGTCAATAAACGAGGTAATGTGACAGTAACCATGGTAACTACGTAACTATTCGGATAGACGAATAGGCAGTATGGACGAATAGACAAGTGTAATTCTAAACTATCATCATGGTGGGCCATAAAACATTCTCATAGCTACTATACTGTGCAGGTGCTCACTTTTATGTATTTTAAAATTAAAAATTTGAAATTGCTATTGTGTCCTAACTGAAACTGAATTGGTCTATGTTGCGCATGGTACTACACGAATGTACCCAGACATATTCTAGACATGGTATGTTTATTGATTGATATCCATTTTTCAGCCGGATGACTGTTTACTGTGCAATTTCATTAAAGCTGAATCTAGCAAAGTGATGGTAACTTTCAGTATTATGTACGAACTTTACGTGCTGTGAATTAAAATCAAAACATTCAAGCGTACGTTGATGTAGAACCACACGCGACAGACAACTTCAGCCTAGTAGAAGCCAAATATAAGCATCATAATCATAACAGCTGTTTCCTTTCATGTAATTACAACTTACAAAACTGCCAAATTCTCCTATCTTTAAAAGATATATTTCGATACAAGGATTTGTAGCATCAAATTGCTTTAGGAGTATTTGTCACATGACATTTAACAATTTTCTATTTACTCAAATCGGCTAAACAATATAATCTTTTAACACAGGTTGACTAGGAACTAGAAATTGAAACATAGTAGATACCAAAAAGTGCTTTGGTGACACCTGTGTAGTTACAATGTTTTAATATTTCACCGACGAGGAGCAGTTTAACGTCATGCTCAGGACGGTCCTTTCAGGTAAAAAAAGTAATGTTTCCTGTTACCAGGTTCCAAAGACAACTCACAGACTTAAAACACAATGTTACATCATCTCAATCAGCTACCGGTAAACTAAGGATGGCCAATTTTTTAAATGTTTGCTGAAATACAGAATTACACATCTTACAATGAGATATAAAATGATCCAAACAAAGAAAACTGGTAAATACGATCATAATAGTCAAATGCATCTCTAACCTTGCACTGTGTTTAGAATAAACCAGTAAGTTGAATATCAGACTTGATTTTGAGCATTTTACAAAAATATAGGGATTTATAGGGATTTTGGGAAAATATAGGGAAAATATAGGGATTGCCAAATTTATAGGAATTTATAGATAATGGACAGCCTGTAATTAACAAAAAGTGATAAGTATTCATAAGCACAGTTGTGAAGGTCGAATGGTGAAGGTCATATTAAGGGCAGCAAGATTGTGGGATATTTGTGCACATGTATGATGTATTGAAATATTAAAGTAATCCTTCAAGGGATATAGAAGAAATGACAGAATTGAGAAACTCAGACAAACTTTTTAATGTGTGAAAATGTTCAAAGTTGTCAAGGTCAAAATGTCATATTAAGGGTGAATAATGTGTGACGGTCAAAAGGTCATGGTCATATTACGGGCAGCATTAATGTGTGGCATTTGTCCACAGGTTTGATGTATTGAATTATTGCTGTGTTGAATTATTAAAGTAATCCTTCAAGGAATATAGAAGATATGACAGAATTGAGAAACTCCTGCGAACTTAATGTGGGAAAGAATTAAAAGATGTGAAGGTCAAAAGGTCAAGGTCATATTGAAGGCAGCATGGGTGTGTGGCATTTGTCCACAGGTATACTGTGTTAAAATATTTAAGTAATCCTTCAAGCTATAAAAAAAGTTATGACATAATTGAGAAACTCTGGCAAACTTCTTAATGTGTGCCGTACCAGACGGAGGGTCACACAGTCCAAACACTATATGCCACCGGCTCTACCAAGACTGGGGGCATACAAATCAGACGATATTTTTTTTGTTTTTTTTTTTTTTTTTTTTTTTCGAAAATTGTAATTTTTTATCTCCAATTGTATTCTGGTTTAGAGAGATTCTACTGTGATACAAACTATTGCTATATTAATGGAACAGACCGTCGGCATGGCGATAGGATGGTATAATATACCGGTACTGTTTAAGACATGCAGAAAACAAACAGAAAAGATGTAGTTATAGTTTAGTCACTTTATAGTTTGAAAATACAAATAATAAAGTGTTTACTAAACATTTATTTTTTTTTTTACTACAAATATTTTTGTTTTCTACATGTCTAAAACAGTACCGGTATATTTTACCATCATATAACAATAAAGCGACTAAACATTTACTACAAATTTGTTTTTTTACCTGTCTAAAACAGTATATTATACCATCCTATCACCATGCTGACGGTCTAATTATAATTGAAGGTAGAATATGTTAAAAATCTGTTCCATTCTCTTGGTTCTTTGTGCTCTCCATGACATCGCTGTGTGTGGGGACGACGAGACGGGACCGATTTCTGTGCCAGCGAACAGCGCATATTACCTCCCCTATAATCATCATCAGCACCAGGCTTATAGCTGCAAGGACACACACATTGAAAATGAAACAAGGTGATTGCCGGGGGAATTTACAGTGGAACCTCTCAAAACCGGACACCCTGGGACCTCCCAGGGTGTCCGGTTTGGAGATGTTCCACTGTAAATCAGACATGTGAGCACTTCACGACATATTCTAGTGTTTTGCAATCATTAAGTCGTAATAAGAGATACATAACAGTGAAACACATCTCAGGTAAACATATATATTTTCCCGATTGTCCGGTTTAGAGGGGTTCCACTGTAGTTACTGTCCTGCCAGTAAAAAAATAAAAAAGACGTGAGGAAGCTACTGCTGATGCTTGCAAAGATCTGATTAACATATAAGGATATTGTTACACGCCAGTAGTAGTGCGTATATACACGACCCCATGTAGACCCTTCCTAGGACGTACATGTGTTGTTACAGCTGCCGTACGCAGTACGCTGTAGGCTACACTGTATCAAACTCAGCTATTTAGGGTAACCTGTCTCTCCTTGGACGAAGCCCTTACTATGCGCATACTACCATGTACCCCAGTATCATCAGACACGCATTGCGGACTACCAATCACTGATTGACCGGCAAATGTGGTAGAGTCGGCCTAGAGAGTTGTCAACAAGTCTCTGTGTAGCGTGCAACCTGTGTCAACCAGATCTGGTTTAGTTGTCGCTCATCAGCAGACTGGCAGTCCAGGGAACGTCGAAGGCGTTAATTAAACTTTAACAATTTATTTACTCTACTTCAAGTGACGGTTCAAATGAGTAGTAAGTTTACACCGAAAATAAGTGTCCGTGTAGATAGACCTCGTTGTTTACAAATATTTATAAAACCCGCAATGAACGGTAATAAGCTTGATAATAAAAGTAAGGGTCATGACTGCATGACAATATTATCCGTCTATTATAATAGTATCCACATGTTACTGAAATGTCACCATGTGCATGCAATTAACCACTCATTTATCAATGACGTTGAAATATTTACAATTAAATGTCCAAATGACTGGCAAGATCAATGTTTACTAAAATAATGAATTGTTCTTGCTATGAGAACTGTACAATGCTTATTATCTTACAAGTAATGCTAAAGCAGGGCTCCAGATAAGGAATTAGTAATTGAGTATTGTCACTCCATCATTTCTGAAGCAATTGGGTATTTCAAAATTTTAATTGTGTAAAATAGAATCACACTACTGTTTACTGTTTACACATCAGCAGACCACACATATTGAATAGTTTGCTTCTAAATGAAAACACATCTTGGTATTTCATTAGAATTGTCTCCTTGGAGACAATTCTAATGAAATACCAAGATGTGTTTTCATGGGAAAATAAGAAAATATGCTATATTTGTGGTCTGTTTATTGTCTTCTGTAGCACGGTAAAGATACCACACATTTTTCATTGCTTTTTGATACTCACTACTTCTGATTTCAATTGGGTTTTTGGCAATTTTAATTGAGTATTTATGCAAATACGCACCTTATCTGGAGCAATGCTAAAAGACCTCATTTTCTAACGAGTTTTAACGTGGAGGTGTTATCTGTAAGATCTATTGTGCGAATGGCAGATTTTGCTCGCCTTATATACCCATGCATGGTCACAGTGACCAAAAATTGGTCGCTTGCTCAAATATTGGTAATTCAGCCCAAATAATGGTTGTTTGCCCAAATACTGGTCACTGACCAGAAATTGGTCACTGGCCAATAGTGGCCGTTAGCCCAAATATCGGTCACTGGCCAAAAATTCACGAGCCGGAAATGACGTCAAATTATGAAAGTGACATCACAGATTATGCTCTTAGTGACGTCAGCAGATACGAATTTGATCAAATAAACAACCAAAACTGACAGATAACACTCCAACAGGGCATGGAAAACACAATTAATAAATAGTATATGAAACATGTACTAGAACAATGTTGTTGTGTGTACGCTTAATCTTTAGCGGCATGATAAACTCCTTTACTCTAATTTACAAAGACAAACAATCCCACAATTCACGAATCAAAATGGCAGACAGTAAGATCAAAATGTTAGGCACGGACAGAAAAGCTACAGGGATTGTTAGTTAGTCATTTAGCGAAACAAGAGCTTACAACCTACGTCAGGTTAAAGTCTAAGTGACATTGTGTACACACGTTAACACAGCGGGCTAAACATACAACAATGTTGGATTCTGGATTTGACAGACAAGTGTGTGAATTGCTGACAAACAATCGGAGCTGGATAAGAACCGACAGACGTGATTCTGAACATGCGTGCTTGGTCTGTGGGTACAATTCCAGATCATATCATGTATGTTTTCATTTCACGTCTTGTCAAAGCAGCACTAATAAATAACTTGTCCTACAAGCTGTGTGGTGAGAATGAAAGTTCATTCAGTGTCCAATTTGTAAGTCTCCTACATATGCCGGAGCATATCAATATATACAAAAGTTGGACAAATGTTGAAAACTGTTAACATCTTCGACTCTTTGTAAACAACCTCTGAATCGTGCCTCACTGTCCACTAAAGTGCAGGTATTGACAGGTTGGACCACAACATTTTCCGACCATATGTTCCAAAAATTAATTTCGACCCATGAAGATAGCAAATATCAAACACAAAGATCATGACAGACCGCGCCGCCACCTTGGTTCCGCAGGATTAAACTTAAGCCAATTGTATCACTAACAAACATGGCTAATATGTTACATCATATTCCACTCATGTAGCCCTGGCAGATTGTCACCAGCCTGAACAAGATGCAAAACAATTGGTCTGTTTAAAGTTTGCGACAAGTCCGAAGGATTCCACGCACTTTAAACAGACTGTTTCCCATACCACAGTAAATGCAATAGTCCATAACTTTATTCCTTACATAAACAATATAATCTGATTGTTGTTCAATAAAAAATATTGCAACCATAGACTTCAATGGGTTCAAATGGAAAGTGATGCAATACAACAATATAATACCTTTATTCACTCAAAGCCACAAACGTGTACAAGAGGATACCGTTTACAATGATAGGTACAAAACGTTTTATTGGTACAATGATAATGAGGTTTTTATAACCAGTAGCCTATTTCATCAACATTGCAAAGTATACTTTAGTAGCAAAGTATACTTTGAGGGAGAAATTTTCATTTTTTTTTTAAATTTATTAATTTTTATTATACTGAATTTATTACATTATCACAGCCATTTAATGGCTGTGATAATGTAATAAATTCAGTATAATAATTCTGCATACTTTTAATTTTAATCATGAAATATATGCATTTGTTAGTTCTATATGAAATAATGCATTTCAGGAAAAATAAATGATTACTCCCTCAAAGTATACTTTGCTAGTAAAGTATACTTTGCAATGTTGATGAAATAGGCTACTGATGACCGCGACCCGCATGTCACGCCCGCCGAGGCATTGATAGTATACCGAAAAACTTTAACAAAAAACTTTAATCCGGACGCACGTATGTACGCCAATGTGCCGACTATATCGCGCTGTCCGCAAGCAGGCGAGTCAAAAATTGCCACGTTTATTTAATCCGTTTGAGGTTTGTTTTTGAAATAGATGTTTGAATTACAGTGTGTTTGGTCTACGATAATAAAATAGTTTCATGTATTTTTTTCTTGCTTCCTGATCATACCCATAGTGCCTGCACTCAATAAGGAAATGAAACTGTCATATTTGTTGCACCTTTTTGACTGCCAGCCTATGATTGGAGGTTCAAAACCGGGTCAAAGGTTTCCTAAAGTCTTTCCATTAGGTGAATGAGATATGGCTCTATTTCAAAAGTTGTCTTATACATGTATATCCTATAGATACTACCACGATAAGATATGTCTATGTTGGAAAGCCATGGCTGAATAAATTGGTTCTGAAGCTGGCTTCTGTAGCCTATTTCACCAACATTGCAAAGTATACTTTTCTAGCAAAGTATACCTTGAGGGAGACATTTTCAATTTTAGGATAAATTTATTAATTTTTATTATACTGAATGTATTACATTGGCTGTGATAATGTAATAAATTCAGTATACATGTAATAATTCTGCATACTTTTAATCATCAAATATGTGCAGTCGTTAGTTGTAAATGAAATAATGCATTTCGTGAAAAATAAATGATTACTCCCTCAAAGTATACTTTGCTAGATAAGTACATGTATACCTTGCAATTTTGAAATTGGCACCTGGTATGATGATTCAGTCAGATAAAATAGACGTGATTTTCTGGCTAGTCCATATGCCAGGAACACTACTTTCCGATAGAATAGACTTTACTTTCAGGGATTCCGCTGGCGATCGCCACTTTCGCAATTGGCGATAAAAATAAACAATTGGCGATAAAAAATTACAATTTTCGAAAAAAAATAAATATCATTTTTTTCTCTCGAAATTTTTAATCGCCAATTGTTTATTTTTATCCTATTGGTTATTCCTTTTTTTTTGTCTTTTTTATTTTGTTTTTTTGAAGAGGCAATTTTTTTATTTTCCCCAGCGGAATCCCTGCACTTTATGAATCCATCTGCAGCAACATCGGAACAGGTCCGGCAGGTGCGGCGACTGTCGGATCAATACTTTTGACATATTTGGAATTCAAATATATACAAACATAATGTACATATTTTTTCAGCATTTTTTCTCATTTCTCAGAAGTGTATGTTGTTACCACTCAGTTGAATCGTCTCGGCGAGATGGTTCAACTGAGTGGTAACAACATACACGTTTGGTGGGTAGCGGGTGCAGGTAGCGGGTGCACCCGCTAGATTCGCCAGACCAATCTTATGATGCTTCCGGCGCTCCTGATCGGAGTCATATTCGATTCATGCTGTAAATAAAGCAGCCTATATACAATGAAATATGACGTAGGATAATTTGCTCGACTTTCCAGAGATTAATTTTGCCCAAAATGGAATTGTTCTACATTTAATTGTGATATTGATTGCTTTATTTTACACATACATACCTAGACACAACCACCAAGTCCACATCAGCGGGAAGGACAGCATGGCTGTAAGTTAAAAACCACAATAATTACATACATGTATTGTTACATGACAGCTGTTGTTCTGCACCACTCACAGCCATGTTCAAACCTACAGTGCGTGCTGTTTGACCATGTCGGTAGACAATGCTCATTCCAGGGCCAATGCCAACATATACGTAATGCATGTGTCTCGGGACTTACTAGAATGCACCATTACGTCACCAGACCAGTTCACAATGGTAGCACTGAAATTTCAAAATTGATGCGTCTGCATCATGCGATGTGTACTGCGGCTCCGGAATATGTATGTGTAAATCAGCTGTTTGAATGGAACAGATTATCCAAGTACCAAACGTACTGAATATATGCTCAAGTTACATGCAATTTACGATGGAAATGTAACAATAACGTTACACCATGTTCAGCCATGGCCTATGGCCTATGGCCTTGGGGTTCAAACAGTTACCTCGTGCCAAGGCAAACATTTACCCACGGCTGGAACATTTGCCGTGGCACTCTGGATCTGTTTGAACCCGCGGCCGTGGGGTTCAAACAGATCCCGAGTGCCACGGAAAATCTTTTCCCACGGCTGTACATGGTCGAACCTTATATTTCGACAATGTCGATTTATAAAAAAATTCTGTAAATGCACATGCTGAATTGTGCTCAGAAATGTTTGTTGTTAACTTCGGACATTGTATAAAGATAATATGACAGATATTCAAAATCAATTTCGAAAAATTGCCATACGAGACAAGCCATACCATAATATTGCTGGTCTCGTATGGCACTTTTTTTAAATTGATATATGATACGATTTTGAACCTAAGAAAATGTGCAATTTTTCATGAAAAATATATACAGAAACTGATATTTTCTGTAAATGATGCCAAAAGTTGATGAAATTTTCATAGCAAATGCGAGTTTGCTCTGAATATTTTGTCAACTTTCAACGTCATTTACGGCAAATATAGTATATATTTTATGAACATATTCTTACGTACAACATCATTAAGCCGGCTTGTCTCATACTGGTAAGCAGTATGACAGAAATATTATAAATACAATGATTACAATCACTGCATGAAGAGTACCGGTTGTAAAACTGGCCACTTTCCCTCCCAGTCAGAAATCCCCCCCGGGGGGCCCCCCGGGGGGAGTTTTGACCAGTCTAAAATCCCCCCGGGGGGATTTTCAACTAGTCAACTCCACCCCCCCCCCCAGTCAGAAATATCCCCCCCCACCCCCACACCAACCCGATTTATTTTTCAAGAATGTAGTAAGAAAAAAAAAACTAAGACATAAGGTAATAGTGATAAATTCAGATGTAGGGGGTGGGGGATATGGGCCGGTTGGGTTAATACTTATTGTGCAGCTGATTAGAGGTGGGGGGGGGGGAGTTTGGTGGCGGCAAAGTCCCCCCCCCCGCCACCACTTAATAATTATTGTGCAGCTGATTTGTGTGCATGGTAATGAGTTGAGAGAATATGGGCCGTCACAAAGTAAAGTCCCCCCCCCCCCGCCTAATACTTATTGTGCAGCTGATTTGTGTGCGTGGTAACCAGTTGAGAGGGGGGGGGGATATGGGCCGGCCCAACCGGCCCAAAGTCCCCCCCCCCCACTCCCCCCCCCCCCAATTACTTATCTTGCAGCTGATTTGTATTCAATGTTGACAAGTTCAGATGGGGGAGGGGAGTTTGGGGCCGGCCCCAAAGTCCCCCCCCCCCCACCCTATACTTATCGTGCATCTGATTTGTGTTAGTGGTAAACAGTTGATAGGGGGGGGGGAATATAGGCCGGCCCCAAAAGTCCCCCCCCACCCCCACCTAATCGTCCATCTGATTTGTGTGCGTGGTAATGAGTCGAGAGGGAGGAATATGAGCTGGCCGATGTCCCCGCCCCTAATACTTATTGTGCAGGTGAGTTGTGTAAATCGTAAAAAGTTGAGGGGGGCAGGGAATAATATGGGCCGGCCCAAAGTCCCCCCCACCCAATTGCCCTTATCTTACAGCTGATTTGTATTCAATGTGACAAGTTCAGATGGGGGGGAACGAGTTTGGGTCCAGCCAAAAGTCCCCCCCTCCCCACCCCTACCTAATACTTATCGTGCATTGATTTGTGTGGCGTGGTAACATTTGAAAAGGGGGGAGAGTATAGGCAGGACGAAAGTCCCCCTCCCACCTAATACTTATGCTGCAGCTGATTTGTGTGCGTGGTAACCAGTTGAGAGGGTGTGGGGGGGGGGGGATATGGGCCGGCCAAAGTCCCCCCCAATTTATATCTTGCAGCTGATATGTATTCAATGTGACAAGTTCAGATGGGGGGGGAGGAGTTTGGGCTGGCCCAAAGTGCCCCCACCACCACCACTTAATAATTATTGTGCTGCTGACTTGTGTGCATGTTAATGAGTCGAGAGGGAGGAATATGAGCTGGCCGAATGTCCCCCGCCCCTAATCCCTAATACTTATGTGCAGGTGAGTTGTGTTACATTGTAAAAAGTTGAGAGAAAGGGGGGGGGGGGGGGGGGGGGGGGTGGGGGGGGGGGGGGGTATATGGGCCGGCACCAAAGTACTTATTGTGCAGCTGATTTGTGTGCGTTGTTAACCAGTTGAGAGGGTTTATATGGGCCCAAAGTCCCCCCCCCCCCAATTACTTATGTTGCAGCTGATTTTTTATATTCAATGTGACAAGTTCAGATGGGGGGGGGGGGGGGGGGGGGGGGGGGGGGGGGTGTTTGGGGCGGCTGAAAGTCCCACCCCCCCCCACCACCATTTTAATAACTAGAAACTAAAAGGTACGCTTGTCGACAAGCGCATGTGTATCCCCGCTCCCCAGATACACAAGTAGTTTGAAAAAAAAAAAAGGGTGTTCGAGCTATGCTCGGAGACAAAAATATTCAGTGAGGATAAAACAAAGGGAGATAACTAAAGAATTAGTGATGCAAGAGTTGTCATTCTTGCGGGACACACCTTTAGGGTCGTGGTCTATGCATGTGTGAAGTTTCATGAAAATATTCCAAAGGGTGTTCGAGTTTTATGCTCCCAGACACGAATCGTGCACGAAACAACAAAGGGAGATAACTAAGAAATTAACGACGCAAAGAGTTGTAATTCTTAGTGCGACACACCTTTGGGTCGTATTCTATGCATGTGTGAAGTTTAATAAACTAGAAAATGTGTTCATAGAAACACGGATGTCCCACATATCGCTTTGATAATAAATGAGGCCAAATTGCATGTCAAAATTTTCTTTTTACCTGAGCGTTAAAGTTTTTGAAGCTACCAGTATGTGACCTTCACCCTGGGCTTGGCGGGGGCAGGACAAACGTGGATTTGGCACAGGGCGGTAGAGGACCATTAAGAGCAATGCATATATGAAATATGAAGCTGATCCGTGAAATAGAAAACAGAAATTATAAGATATTTACCTGAGCGTTAAAGTTTTTTGAAGCACCTAAAGTATATTGATGTTAACCCTGGGCTTGGCTGGGGGGCGGGAGAACGTGGATTTGGACAGGGCGGTAGAGGACCATTAGTGCAACGCATATATGAATATGAAGTTGATCCGTGAATGGAAAGAAAAATATTAAAAATAAGATATTTACCTTTGAGCATTAAAGTTTTTTGAAGCACCAAGTATGTGACCTTGACCCTGGGATTGGCTGGGGGGGCAGGACGAACGTGGATTTGGCACAGGGCGGTAGAGGACCATTAGAGCAATGCGTATATGAAATATGAAGATGATCCATGAAAGAAAAACAGAAAAATTATAAGATATTTACCCGAGCGTTAAAGTTTTTGATGCATTAAGTATGTGACCTTGACCTGGGCTTTGGGGGGGGCGGGGGCAGGACGAACGTGGATTTGGCAGGGCGGTAGACGACCATTTAGAGCAACGCGTATATGAAATATGAAGTTGATCCGTGAATGGAAATAAAAAATTATAAGATATTTACCTGAGCGTTAGTTTTTGAAGCACCAAGTATGTGACCTTGACCCTGGGTTTGGTGGGGGGGCAGGACGAACGTGGATTTGGCACGGGCGGTAGAGGCCCATTAGAGCAATGCGTATATGAAAATATGAAGATGATCCATGAATCCATGAAAGAAAACAGAAAGTATAAGATATTTACCCAAGCGTTAATGTTTTTGAAGCACTAATTATGTGACCTTGACCCTGGGCTTGACGGGGGCAGAAACGAACGTGGTGGATTTGGCACTGGGCGGTAGAAGGACCATTAGAGCAATGTGTATATGCGTGTTCGAGTTATGCTTTGGATACAAAATCAGACACGAAACAACAAAGGGAGATAAGTAAACAAGAATTCGCGGAATCAGATGCCTCGCCTTGTCCCGCCTTGACCTCGAGCTGGGCCCGAAAGCAATTTTCACTGGCCCGAAACAAAATATTATACAATTATTTGACTAGTGAACCATAGAATTATCAGATTATATTCTATGGCTCACTAGTCAAATATTGTTTTATTTTATATGATAATAGTCTGTATATGCACTTACGACCTTATGTCTAGACAAAAATTGAAAAAGAATTTGAAAAAAAAAAATGAAAAAAAAAAAATGGAAAAAAAGTTTAAAAAATTTAAAAAATATAATGCTTGCTACTGGAGCCCAGAATTTTTTTTTTTAATAGTCCATATTTAATCTACATATATCTGCACAGGTCCACATAATGCCACAATATTTTCAACACAGTTTACGGAAATGTCATATAATTCATTTACTGTATAAAAATAATTACTGTAAGTGGTCAGTGGTCAGTTGCTCTGCTAGCACATGTCAGGTGAATAGTCTGTGATAGCACTTAACGACCTTCTGCTACTGGACAAAATTGAAAAAATTTAAATTTGAAGAAAAAAAAATGAAAAAAAAAAAAAAAATGGAAAAAAAAAGTTTAAAAATATAATGCTTGCTACTTGGAGCCCAGATTTTTTTCCCAGTCAAATTGAATTAATTTGAAAAAAAAAATGAAAAAAAAAAAAAATGACCAAAAAAAAGTTTAAAAATAATATGCTTGCTATTTGAGACCAGATTTTTTTTTTTTGTTTAATAGTCCTATATAATCATTTCATATATCTGCAGAGTCCACATAATGCCACATATTTTAAAACACAGTACCCATTTGTTAGTGATGGTTACCTGTATATTTTTTAAATGAAAAATGTCAAAAAAAAAAGACAAAAAAAAAGTGGTTCAAGGACAGTGGTCCAAAGCAGTGGACATCTGCACATGCTAGCCATGCTTAGCACATGGTTCTCCCAGCTATTGTTCTCTCCCTTTACAGGTAAGGTGTACAGAGCACACGAGAAAAAAAGGTATACAGAGCAGACGAGAAAAAACAGGTCTTCATGCAATTATTGTCCAGTTTTTCGTAGTGCGCAAAACAAAAAAAGGGAGATAACTGAAAAATTAGCTACGCAAGGGAGTTGTCATTCTTCCGTGCGCGACACACTCCGGGTCGTGGTCTATGCATGTGTGAAGTTTCATGAAAAATATTCCAAAGGGTGGTCGAGTTATGCCCTCCGGACAGGA
This sequence comes from Conchocele bisecta, assembly GCA_029237695.1. Taxonomy (NCBI): domain Eukaryota; kingdom Metazoa; phylum Mollusca; class Bivalvia; order Lucinida; family Thyasiridae; genus Conchocele; species Conchocele bisecta. The sequence goes on from CM055268.1 coordinate 90,548,287, forward strand.
AATCAGTGAGTGAAAACAAAAAAGGGAGATAACTCAAAAATTAGCTATGCAAGAGTTGTCATTCTTGTGCACGACACACCTTCGGTTCGTGGTCTATTGATGTGTTAAGTTTCATAAAAATATTCCAAAGGAAGGTGGTCGAGTTAGGTTAGGTCAATCAGTGCGCGAAACAAAAAAGGGAGATAACTAAAAAATTAGCTATGCAAGATTTGTCATTCTTGTGCGCGACACACCTTGGGGAGGTCGTGGTCTATGCATGTGTGAAGTTTCATGAAAATTTATTCGAAAAGGGAAGGGTGGTGGAGTTATGCTCCGGACACGAAATCAGTGCGAGAAACAAAAAAAAGGGAGATAACTCAAAAATTAGCTATGCAAGAGTTGTCATTCTTGTGCGCGACACACCTTCGGGTCGTGGTCTATGCATGTGTGAAGTTTCATGAAAATATTCCAAAGGGTGTGTTCGAGTTATGTCTGGACAAGAAGTGTCTGCGGCGGAGCGGACGTCGGCGCGCTGTCAAATCCATAGTATCCCCCGACGGTAGGTAGTTCTGGGGGATACAATATGTGCAGCTGACTTGTGTTCATGGGTAATGAGTCGAGAGGGAGGAATATGGGTCCGCCCCAAAGTCCCCACCCCAATTATTATCTTGCAGCGGAGTTTCTATTCAATGTTTTTTTTTTTTTTTTTCCCCCCCCCCCCCCCCCCCCCCCCCCCCCCCCCCCCCCCCCCCCCCCCCCCCCCCCCCCCCTTTGACAAGTTCAGTTGGGGGGGGGGAGGGGGAGTTTGGGCCGGCCCAAAGTCCCCCCCCCCCCAACACTTAATAATTATTGTGCAGCTGACTTGTGTTTATGGTAATGAGTCGGGAGTAGGGAGGAATCCGCCAAAGTTACCCCCCCCCCAATTACTTATATGCCGAAAGTTCAATTTATTCATGGTGACAGTTTCAGTTTGGGGGGGGGGGGGGGAGTTTGTGCAGTGATTGTGTGCAATAGTGAATAAGTCAGAGAGGGGGTTGGGGGGGGGGGGGGGGGGGGAATTATGAGTGGGCCGAAATTGTCCCCCCCCCCCAACCCCATCCCTTAATAATTATTGTGCAGTTTGACTGTGTGCATAAAGTAAAATTGCTTGAAGGGGGGGGGGGGGGGGGATGTTGGGCCGGCCCAAGTCCCCCCCCCAGCTAAATATTATTGTGCAGCTGACCTTTGTTGTTGGGCGGTAACCCAGTTTTGAGAGGTTGTGATATGGGCCCAAAGTCTCCCCCCTTTAACTTATCTTCCAGCTGATTTGTATTCAATGTGACAAGTTCAGATTGTGGGGGGGGGGGGGGGGGGGGGAGGGCCCGGGGGGAGGGCCCCACCCGCCTGTCGACATGCACACACATCAGCAGCAAGATCATCATTAGGTGGGGTGGGGGGAGGACTTTGATAACAATTCTTAATAATCCACCCCCACCCCTCTTAACGGTCACCATAAAATACAAATCAGATGGCAATATAAGTAGTGGGGGGGGGGGGAAAGGGGGGAAACTTTTTGGGCCGGCCCCATAATCCCCCCCCACCTCAACATTAGGGTGAACGTTGTAATTAGTATAGTAATTTTAGGTGAACGTGGGGGTTGGGGGTGGGGGTGGGGGGACTTTGGATGGTCCATATCCCCCCTCAAAACTTGTAATTATAACTATAAATACAAATCGATGGAAGACAAGTAGTATCAGGGAGGGGGTTTGGGGCCTTTGGGCCCATATCACCCCACCCGCCTGTCGACATGCACACACATCAGCGGCAAGATAATTTTATTAGGTGGGGTGGGGGGAGGAACCTTTGAATAATAATACAATAATCCACCCCACCCCTCTGAACTCATCACCATAACTACAAATCAGATGCAAGATAAGTAGTAGGGGGTGGGGATTTTGGGCCGGCCCATAATCCCTGCCCCTCAACTCGTAAACATGCAAATCACAAATCAGCTTGCAAGTATTAGGTGGGGAGGGGGGGGGGGGGGGGGGGACTTTGGGATGGTCCTACCCCACCCTCAAAAATTATAACCATAAAAATACAAATCAGATAAGTGTAGCAGAGAGGGGGGGGGGGGCGGACTTTGGGCCGGCCCATATCCCCCCCCCTCTAAACTCTAAAATAATTATATATTTTATATATATATTTTTATGACCATATCGACCATAAATACTACTGTTAACTTATTTTCAATTTTTTTCTTCCTTATTTTGTTCGGAAAAAAAAAAAAATTATTGGTGGGGGGGGGGGGGGGGGGGGGTGGGGGGGGGTGGGATTCAGACTGGTGGGTGGGGGGGGGGGGGGGGGGGGGGGAATTGACTATAGTCTGTTTCACGAAAGCTGCCCAAATTTTACGGGGCTATATAGACAGTTCAAAAACAATATTTTTTTGATTATATTAAATTTAAAGGAAAATTTAAGAATGAGCCTTCTTTTATTTCGTGAATTCGGTCAAATATTGATTTTATTACGAAAAATTGATTTGTCTATGGGAATTTAACATGGGGGAAAAAGCGGTAAGGAAGCTTGGATAGCTAGATAGCTTGGATATGATCTAACTAAGAAAACAAAAAGTTAAATTTTTAAAATATCGGTCCAGTATTTCTAAAAATTCAAAAAGATTTGTCCCCATGTTTTAAATCACCATCGACATCTTCACTCCGTGAAGATGTCTATGGGGATTTAAACTGAGGAAATTTTGTTTTTCGCAATTTAAAATCATATTTGACCAAATTTCACGAAAAAAAAGAAAAGAAGGCCCATTCTTAAATTTTCCTTTTAATAATTTAATATTATCGAAAAAAATATGGTTTTTGATTGTTTATATGGCGAAAAATTTGGGCAGCTTTCGTGAAACAGATATACTTGAAAGTCCCCCCCCCCCTGTCCCCCGGGAGGGGGGGGGGGGTGGGGGGGGGGGGGGGGGGAGTTCAGGCTGGCCCAAAGTCCCCCCAGCGGGGATTTCAGGCTAGCCCAAACTCCCCCGGACTTTGGACGGGGGGGGGGGGGGGGGGGGGGGGGGAAGGGGGGGGGGGGGGGGGGGGGGTGGGGGGGGGGGGATTACTGACCATTACTCCGTATGTCTCATACTCCAGATAAGCTGCGTATTTGTAATAAATACCCAATTTCTGTAGCATGATAAAGATACCTAACAACTTTTTCATTGCTTTTTGATACTCACTACTTCTGATTTCAATTGGGTTTTTGGCAATTTGAATTGGGTATTTACGCAAATACGCACCTTATCTGGAGCTCTGTGGACCCACGGTCCAAACACTATATGCCTCTCGACTCTACTGAGGGCAGGAATCATATTAATTTTTTTTGTTATTTCTGGACCAATTTTGCATTTGTTTTAGTCGGATCATTTCCGAACCAGGTTTTCACAGTGTTGTTTTTCAAGACAGATTGCTATAATAGAGCAATTCCCCAGGGTACAAATCCCGAAAATTCACACCAAATTTCCAAAACTTACCTATCACGAGGAAGGCCGACGTGTTATAACGGTAACCGTGACGCATAGTCCCAGAGCCATCGGTCAATAAACAGGCCATATTAAATAGCACGGACAGGCTGAATGTCAACCAGCATAGTGGATCAGGTTTACTGCAAACATATTGATTATGGCTTAAGCTTCTACGCTGTTGATGGAAAATGCCGTATGCTGTTTTTCATTTTTGCTTTAATTCTTAACAAAAAATGGTTTTTGACAGCACATGAGAATCGTCTCCACTGGAGGGGACGATTCTCATGTGCTGTCAAAAAAAAAAAAATTAACCAGGTTTTTGTCGAGATATATAGGTAAAATAATAAAATTTATTACCCAGCAGACGACATTTAATTCAGCGTAGTAAGGGTTAATGTGCGTTCAACAGCAAGGTTATTTTGTTCCAAATGAGTGGCTTGGTAGAAAACTTAATAGCATATATATATATTTTATATAATCATTTATATATATATATATGTATGTGGGAGAAAAACAGTATAACACTAAACAATAACCCTGTTTTACTGCTTTATTGATTTGATTTTAGTTTTTTTCTTTTTACGTTTATTTATACACCCCTGATGAAGGCCTAACAGCCGAAAGCGCTTGGGATTTCATTTTTTTCCATTTTTATTAGCACTGTTGAACGATTTTGTTTTCCATACCATATATATATATATATAACACTGGTGTTATCCAGTGTTATATACGAGACAAGCTATGTGAATTTGTAACAAACAGGCATGAGAATAATCAGATGATCAGCAGTCTGAAATTAACTGAAAATACATGCATGCTCAGAGCTACAGTTACATGTAAGGTGCGTAATATGGAGGTAAATTTCTTATTTCTCCATCAAAAATGGCAAGTTGGGAGTGTTTAGAATCGTCTCAATGAGACGATTCTCAAGCACTCCCAACTTACCATTTTTGATGAAGAAATAACAATATTTCACCCCAGGTTGGTCAAATTACGCACCTTAACTGGAGCTCTGATGCTGAAGCCCCATACATGTATACCTCTTGCAAATGTGTCATATTTGAGCAGATAAGACCAACTCTGAAACATGTCGTAAATTAAAATCCCGAAATATCTGAGATCAGCCTTGTTGTTGTTCTCTTGTCAAATGCCAAGATGTTAAACCTATTTCGTTCATAATTTTATGAATGCACACGATCATAATTAAATTATTTACCTTGCAACACGACAGAGATTTTTCATTTTGAACATGGTCCGTACTGAGCCTATTACATTCAGCATACACTTTTGGGTGTATGAAAATTTTGCAATAATTTCTTTCCCATTTTTCTTATTTCTCAATGAAAGTATATACTGTTACCACTCATTTGAACTGTCTCGATGAGACGGTTCAAATGGTGGTCACAATATATACTTCTGATGAGAAATAAAGAAACAATTACCGTACAATTTACGATCACTAAAATTGTGTATCCTCAGAATATAATTGGTTAAGTCATAAAGTAATGTATGTCATGTACATACATACCTCGTTGTTTGTCTGAGTAGTCACAACACTTAGCAAAATCCACCCATGTCTTGAAATCGAATGGCAGATATCCATCAAATACAGTCAACCTGTAAAAGAAAGTTACAAGTATAGATTGGCAACCTCACTAACATTATTAGCTCAGGAATAAACTAGAGAATGTGTTCATAGACCACCGGGGCCCGTTTCACTAAACTTTGTATGACTAAGAAGTTTATAAGTGCAAAAATAAAATTTATTTTCGTAGCAGTGTTATGGTGCCATTTACATGTATAGCCTTCTCCTGCAGAGTAACTAATCAGATCTGATTCACACTTTAGCCATTAAACTGACATTACTGCCCGCAACTAATACATTATCTTTAATCATTGAATTGGTAAGCCAGTATAGTCAGCCCACCAAGTAATCAACAGCAATTGGTTTTCGATTCTCGTGACATTTTAGAACGTTTTTAAAGACTGAAATTTTCACTCCTTTAGTATTTATAAAATAACTTTCATTTTCCCTGATAGAAATAAAATCATTACTTCACTTTACATATGTTTCTTATCATCAAATAGATTATAGTGGGTTGCTGGTCAACCCGGTTTTTGTACATACAAGCAGTCCACAATTTGATGATCAAAAACATATTTAAAACATAACTGAGGACTTAATTTTCCTTCCTTTACATTATAAATACAAAAGGTTTTGTGCGAATTTCAGTCTTCGAACATAATTAAACGAAAACCGAGTGCCTCCGATTACCGGGTGGCTGACTATATACGAGACATGCCATGTGATTTGTACCTACGGACATCTGCGATATTTCATGAAGTATTCTGGAAGTCGGCGTGACGTATCACCACGAGTCACGTGACCCGATATGTTTGGAGACAAGTCGATATATTTTGCTCTAAAATACATCATTTTTATGTCAGAATATTTCACATTTAGAACTACGAAAATACTAAATGGTGAGAAGAAATTTTTTAAATTATATAGGAAACGGGTCATATTTCCGTCTGCGCTCCTCGACAGGGGAGATAATTATAGCCTGTAGGTGCGCGAAATGGACGAAGTCCGACTTTCAGTATATGTACAGAAAATGGCGGTAGCCCGATTTACCCAAATTTTCATTAAAAATAACATTTATGATTATATTATATACGTTTTCAACAATATATCATTAGTATATCATACAATAAGCACATTTTGACCGAAAAAGGGAAGAATAAAGCACATATTTCCATGGGAAAGCGATTAATATACATGTAGCATTATTATAAAGGGAGACTACCGTGATCGACTCATTAATTATGTCTCAGTTGTCTAACTTTAAGTTGCCATCGATCATGATTTCATATGGCACACTAGTCCAACTGTCTAACCGGTCACCTCCATAGTATTGCAATATTTATTTCGCTGAGTAATTATATGCCAAAATCTTTTTGAAATAGTTAAAAACAAAGTATAATGCATTGAATAAATGTTTTTATTAGCACAAATGACTTCTGGACATAGTTTAGTTATTGCAATTTAATTTACAGAGATGCATTTCAAAACTCACACAGGAAGGCATAATGGAGAAATAGAAAATTTTGCATATTCTTAATATTCATCTACAATAACAATAATAAACGATCTTGTATTAAGAACATTGATGAAAATAAACCTTAATATGCATTCAATATATATATTTTTTTTAATTTGTTTATGGTTTGGACTTTGGATACATGTATCTTGTCAAATAGCTTGAATGTTTTTCACACCTCTATGTAGACCAAGCCCAATATTGTATTGGCCAGAACACAGTGTATTTTAATGGGGTAGCTCGTTATCTATAGTTGATTATGTACAATATGGGAAACTGTGTAGATCCTGATTAGATTGTGAATGCATATTTCCCCTACAGGTATAGCCTCAACAAGTGGTTATGCACAATATGGGGAACCGGGTAGACCCTGATCAGACTGTGATTGCAAATTTCCCCTAGAAAGCATAGCCTCAACAAGTGATTGTTATAAGATGGCTACACATCCTGGCGGGTGACACGAGGCTTGCTTGTATACGGTATACAGTGATTATGTACAAGATGGAAAACAGTGTAGACCCTGATCAGACTGTGATTGCAAATTTCCCTAGAGGTATAGCCTCAACAAGTGATTACATATGTATGTACAAGATGGCTACACGTCCTGGCGGGCGAAAACTGCTAGTATACGGTCGACACCTTCACACTGTCTCCTTGTATGTCAACATTAGAGAGGTTCTACAGTTTTTTTTTATTTGTATTTCCATTAAAAATCATCATTCCCATTTAGCATGTTTAGCCATTATAAAGTGGATTATCTTCCTTGGCTTGCTAGTATTAAGTTTTATCGCGGTACTCTCCCTTTATTTCATATACAAATATTTCCATTTTGCATCAAAACATTACAAGAGTTGTCAGAGGACAACGAAGCGCGCCCGGTGGCAGCAAAGGAACCGAGGGCACATTTGAAAACACAATGTGCTGGATAAGGGAAACAAAATTTATGAGCCATTTACCAGAGCGTGTTAAGGTTTCGAGCGTACAAAGTATTTGACCTTGACCCTGGGCTTAGCAGAGGACCCTTGGAGCAACGCGTGTGTGAAATATGAAGCAAATCCAAGCAAGGAAACAGAAAATATAGGCCATTTACCCGAGTATTAAGGTTTCGGGATGCACAAAGTATGTGACCTTGACCCTGGGCTTAGAAGGGGCGGGACGGACGTGGATTTGCCACAGCGCAGTAGAGGACCGTTGGAGCAATGTGTGTGTGAAATATGAAGCAAATCCAAGCAAGGAAACAGAAAATATAAGCCATTTACCCGAGCGTTAAGGTTTCGAGATGTACAAAGTATGTGACCCTTGACCCTGGGCTTAGAAGGGGTGGCACGGACGTGGATTTGCCACAGCGCAGTAGAGGATCCTTGGAGCAATGCGTATGTGAAATATGAAGCAAATCCAAGCAAGGAAAGAAAAATCCAAGCAAGGAAAATAGGCCATTATAATTTTTGAAAACGGACAGACGGACGGACAGACAGACGCCGAAGGTATGCCATAAGCACTTCTTCCTTCGGAAGGCGCGCTAAAAATGGGCCCTGGTATGAGGAAATTAATGACATACATTATGTAAGTACAGTCCAAACATCGTTATTATGATGTGTATAGCTTTATTTATTAACACATATAGTAATTATATGAAGATTTGGGTAGATTTGGTAGAAAATGGGATATTTCCAGTAAAATTACTTCAGAAGTTGATGCAATTTCAGAGTACATGTACTCTGAACATTTTGTAAACCTTGACGCCAGTTACGGAAAATATTGTGAATTTTGTAACGTTATTTCATGAAATTACGCAGACAGCCGAAGTTACAAGATCACATGGCGAGTCTCATATATGCATATATGCTCATATACATGTAACAACCTGAAAATGCCGAAGACGATGCTGCCAACGCTGTAATAGAGTGAATATAGCACAAAAGTACACTTCACAATGTTAAAGAGGATCTGTATGGATGGCACTTTCGTTCCCATGGTGTGTATTGAAGTAGAATGTCTTCAGTCTCTCGAAAAACTGCATATTTATCTGTCAGTATCACTTGGCACACTTTCACTTTAGGACTCGACAGGTGTTTGTTTGTAAACAATGTTAGAGTTACTTCCCTTGCTCTTACTTCCGGTTCAGAAACAAAAAAAGAACAAAGCATTATTTTTTTTAGTGAATGTTTATTGCAGCAATATTATTCGGGTTGCGTTTAATATATGATATCACATTATATATTCAACAGACACATTCGTAAGTTTATCAGGAAATGTAGTGAAAACGTGTCATGTTTCACGTAAACAAACTTTCGCGGAATTTTCTTGTTGTACTTCCCGCCATCTTTGGAACCGCTTCACTCGAAGCAGCAGACATTTATTATTACGCTCAGCCGAATTTGTGGGTTTAGATAAATTAATTTCACGACATTCTTATAAATAAAAATTGCCATATTACGTTGTAAATGGTATGCTACCTTTCTATGAGAATTATTTATTAGCAAAATTATCAAACATATTGATTAAGCAACATTCTTGGAACTACTTTTTGGAACATTTTGAGAAGTACTTTGGTCGATATGACAGCACAGTCTCGTTCGATTAGAAGAGAAAGAAAATGGTAAAGACAAGGCATACGCCAGATACTCACGAACAATCGGACCACAGCTTTGTGACCTTTGGTGAAAAGCGAAACAAAACTACTAAATCAACAAATGTCAACGTACGTATTTTCCAATTTGATCACCAATCACTTAATTTATGACAAACTGACCAGTTGTCGACTCGTACCAGTAATCGTGAATTGTTTTTAAAAACAAAACAATAACATCATTGATGGTCTTAGTTATGTCAAGCATGATTATGTGATTTATATAATACATGAATAGCAAATGCTTTGGCTACTGGTGTTGCAGGGACCTAACAATCGGTAGATTGGACTGGATGCTATCCAGGATATCGCGATTTGTGCGACCTATTCCATAACTTCATAAGTGTCCGCCAAATATGAAACTACACCATCACCATTTCAGTGTATTTCAAATTGTTTTCAGACTGAAGATGGGAGTGATGACAGCGGTGTTGTACAATTTCGACCTGAAGGTCGATCAAGTGGCCGGAGAAATGTGGTTGCTTCCTCGTCAGGAAAAATGTCACTGAGAACGTCCTCGAAACGGTACAGTGGAACCTGCAAAACATATGTGCAGAATCATTATAGGCTGGTCTAGATCTACGCATCTGTCTTTGTTAGTCTTTACACTGCTTTTCACTGTAAATAATTATTACGGCACCGTAACTCTGGGTACGGATGATACAGGCAGGGATTCCGCTGGCGATCGCCACTTTCGCAATTGGCGATAAGAATAAACAATTGGCGATAAAAAATTACAATTTTCGAACAAATTGTTTATGTAATTTTTTTTATCGCCAATTGTTTATTTTTATCCTATTGGTTATTTTTTTTTTTGAAGTGCCAATTTTTTTATTTTCCCCAGCAGAATCCCTGACAGGAGTATTCCGCAATTACTTCCGCAAATACATAATCACCTACTATCAATGATATGTGGCCCCCGTTTGAGATAAGGAACTTTAGTTTAGCATATTTCCCACAAATTATGTGGATCTTGGTCCTTGTGCATTTAGACATAGCACTATGGCTTTACTACCGTTACATAGCAAAGTTATTAATAAATTATAAAAGTCAGACGGTGAAAAATAGAAGTTAAACATGATATAGAGACATGGCATGTTAGTCTATTGCGCATTCACAAATAGAATCAAATCATTCACTGATGGAACTAAATTTACAAATAGTCATTGCCATTGGATGACAAATATATAGGCCATGATCAGCATGGCTGCACAGGCTGATCTGGGAGTATGCTGGTCGCAAAAGTCGTATGTCAGCTACATGTACATGTATATGAATTGTCTACTTTGTTACAGAGTGAGTTATGTGGAAGACATCACTGAAGATGGTGAGTATGTGTAGGATCGGATTGTTAACACATCACTTTTGAACTGGATCATATTACAAAAGATCTCCAGAGATAAGTTTTGTATCTAAAGAGTATTATACAACCATATTTCAAATTCAATGCATATTTTACTTTTACAATTTTTTTTGTTTTCTTATTAAATAGGGAACAAATGATAAAACAAATGAAAATCCACTGATTTGAGCTGCTCAACTAAGTAAATTTTAAACTTTATGACAGTGTTTTCACTACTCAATTTGAAATTAATGCGTATTTTCACATTGCTGTGAGTATTTTTTACTTCCACTTCTGATAATCAATGCGTATTCTGCTAAAATAAGTGCTTAAAATACGCCCCTTATCTGGAGCTCTGCAAACATTTGTCGATGTGCATGCAATGAATGTTATTCCCACTTTCTATCCTGTCCCCAGAGCTCCAGATAAGCTGCGTATTTGCTTAAATACCCAATTAAAATTGCCAAAAACCCAATTGGAATCAGAAGTAGCGAGTATCAAAAAGCAATACGAATTTTGTGGTACCTTTATCATACTACAGAAAACTAAACAGACCACAATTATAGCATATATTTCTTATTTTCCATGAAAACAGATATTGGTATTTCATTAGAATTGTCTCCAAGGAGACAATTCTAATGAAATGCCAAGATGTGTTTTCATTTCGAAGCAAACTGTTCAATAATTGCTGTCTGTTGATGTGTAAACAGTAGTGTGATTTTATTTTTCCCAATTAAAATTTTGAAATACCCAATTGCTTCAGAAATAATGGAGTGACAATACCCAATTACTAATTCCTTATCTGGAGCTCTGGTCCCTATGCATATCAATGAATCCATCCATAAAGATCTCGTACCTTAAGACCTTGACAAATTCTTAATTTCCACTTGTCCAGATTGGGATTCACTTGAACTAATCCAATCCTTCATATATATTTTAATCCGTTAATATCCACCATTTGAACCGTCTTGTCAAGATGGTTTAAATGAGTGGTCACAACATATACTTTACCGTAATTGAGAAATAATAAAAATAAAATATTTAAAAAAGTTCATACCTGTAAAGGTGTATTTCGCATGTAATGGGTTATACTAAACTACAAAATGATCCCTCTATCATTTATAATAGAAACAGGCCCAAATTCTGAAAGTACCCCCTTGTATCTGTAACTGCACTGCAGAGTATCCAACTGGACGGTCAGCACGATGTACACGTCACAACGTCATACACGACGATGATTATGACGAGCAGGCTGACAGTACTGTGGTCGACCAGTCAGAGCCCCTGGATGGCAGCGGGGGGCGGGAACCTGTCCACAGGGGTCGTGGGCGTGGTCGACTACGGGCCACACCCGAATCTCCGGGCAGGCCTTCCGAGTCACCAGGTAATCAGTGGTCGATACAACCCTATTGAACCATAGAACCAGCATTTGCAAGCACTGACTGTAGACCCAAATGATCCAGCTCGTAACGAGATGTCTCATCGCGGTCTTCAATATTGGCGGCCATTTTTTCGCACTCTGTATCCTTGTCCGCACAATAACTAGAGTTCTACTTGACAGATCATAACCAAGTTTTGGCACACATGTTTATCATGGCAACAGGAAGAGCCCTATTGATTTAAGTGCATTATCTCCCCTTGTTGACTGGTCTTGTCTCGACGGGTGTATATTGCTACCTTTCATACATTTGTTTATTTTAATGGCTCTGTGTCTCGAATAACTAACATGATGCTTTCACTCATGCACAGTAATTGGCATACATCACCATTTGATGTGATCAAATCCTCCAAAATATTTGGGATGCAAATTTAGCTTGTGATATTTAACTCTTTCACCTCTAAGTAACACTCCAATGGTCAATAAAATTATTTTCAGACTAGTCCAACATGGTGTGTTTTTCTAAAAAAATATGAAAATTACTTGCAAAAAGTGCAGATCCTGATGAGACAGCTCTTCTCATCTGGATCTACACTGTTTGCAAATACCACTATACATGCCTGTGGTGTTGAACGGGTTAAACCAGTACGCCATTTTTACATTATATTTGAAAATGATCCTTTCCTCAAATGTCCATCTTAATCCCCGTTTGTGTTCTGCAGAGCGACCAAAGCGGGAACGGCGTAGAACTGCCGACTATGTCGTTTCACACCCAAGTCCACGGCAGTTGAAACAGGAGCTGCTACAAATGGCCGATGACGATGGTATCCGGAGAAGTTCCCGTACACGCAAGTTGATGTACGATACATTCGAAGAGGCGGTTCTAGGACGGACGTCGTACGTGGAAATTCAAGCGAAACGGAAACGACAGCGAACTGAGAGCGAAATGGAGGCAGATGTACATAATGCTGAGGTATTGCGGGATTATCTTTGACCATAATTGGAGGGAAAATAATCGTCCTGTCTGTCCCGTACATTTATTTTTTGGGAGTTGTTTGTAAGAGTTGCAAAAAGCAAAGTGAATTTTTAAATTTGTTTTATTTTTTATAATTTGTTTCCTATTTAATAAGATAATCAATAATACATTTGTAAACTTAAAATACGCAAATGAATTTGAAATATAGGGGTATAATACTCTTTAGATACAAAACTTATCTGGATTCTACAAACAGTGTTATTACGGTATTTTCACTACTCGATTTGAAAATCAATGCATATTGTCACATTGCTCTGAGTATTTTGTACTCCCACTTTTGATAATCAATGCGTATGATGCTAAAATAAGTGCGTAACATGCTCCAATATCCACCTTATCTGGAGTTGTGGCGTGTGTTTGCAGCAGGACATGTACAGCGGGGTAAAGAGGAAGCGGGTCGAGGACAAAGAAGGGCTGTATGACATTCCGGCCGGGCACCAGTCAGGGGAGGAGGGCTCAGACGATGATGGTTCCAGTGATCACTCCACTGGTATGTTGCCTCATGTTATATGAGACGCCATGTGGTTTTGTACCTAAGAACATGTGTGATTTTGTCGAGCCTGCTTGCTGACAGCGCGATATAGTCGGCACATTGGCATACGTACGTGCGTCCGGGTTAAAGTTTTTCAGTATACTATCAAAGCCTCAGCGGGCACAACATGTGGGCCGCGACCATCTGGTTCATGAAATATATTTACAGAAACTGTGATATCTTCTGTAAATTTCACATTGGCTATGAAAATTTTGTCAACTTTTGATGTCATTTACGGAAAATATTGTGAGTTTTGTAAATATTTTTACCGAAATATCACACGTGTTCTTGGGTAAAAAATCACATGGCTTGTCTCATATGTGTCTGTGACTGGATAAATATGGCTTACAGGTTTTGCGACCAGTGTAGATCCAGACCAGCCTGGTTACCATTCCATCAATGAAACACCCGTTATGCATTAAACAAGCAATACAGATCGTTATCAGGCTACATGACATTAAATAGCAAAGTCATGTGTATCTGACTGGAGATATGGGGCTTATGGGTTTTGCGACCAGTGTAGATCCAGATCAGCCTGTGCATCCGCACAGTCTGATCAGGATCTGCACTGTTCACCATTCGATCTATGTAACACCCGTCATGCTTCTAGTAACGAAAATAGATCTTTATAATTTGACAGGAGTTTGCTATTTGATCAGCAGCGGCTAAAGGTTTTAACTGTAATAACTGGAGACTTGATATTTGGTATGTAGCCTCCTTATGGTGTGCAGATGCGCAGTGTATTTCAATTTTTTATTTTACCCCACATCGTGGATTATCTCCCACTTTGGACTTTTAACTTTTGAAAAGTGGGTATATTGCGATGGCGTGCTATTGGCTTTTCTCTAGTTTTGTGTCTGAGAAAGCACTAGCTACCATTCACTTGACTCGATTCCTTCTTCAGATGATGATGACGATGAAGAGAATGAGGAACCCCAGCCCACACAGCGTGGATACTTCCTACGCGAGAACAAGCCGCGCACACAGCTCTACAACATCGACGTCCAAGGTTTGTCACATGTAGATGTCTCAGAACCTCAAAACTTAGCTATTTGAATAGTTTTACTAATTTAAAAATTAATTTCTATTAAATTTTAATAATTTACAACTGTTTTATTGTCGAGCCCGCTTGCGGAAAGCGAGACGTAGTGATCACAATGACGTCCGTCCGTCCAAAATCTGCGTTAAAGTTTTTAAAAATAGCATCAAATGCCTCGTTAAAATTCACAATGTTTATTTAATTATCTAATTCCAACATAGGTTTAGCTGCACACTGCTGTAGAGTAAATCACAAACTTAATAATATATTTTGCTGTAATTGAACAACCAACAGCAAAGTTAGACACAGCTTTTACACATCTAACAATATACAGCAGTTTTATCTACAATTTTTAGCTAGTGAGTCAAAATTACGATTTCTGTCATTCTGTGAAAAAATCTGAAAAATGTGGGTATTTGACTCATGGTGCGGAGATAGATAAAACACTGATACAGTCTACATTCGTTTACTGGAAGTCGGTTACGTCAAAATCTCCGGTTATGTCGAAGTTGTGTCCAAGTCGTGTCTAACTCCTATTATTTGCAATATAACTGGCTACTGTTTCTGGAGGTTGCACTATTATCATGTTTGACTAATATTTTACCCAGAACGTAAGCGGCGGTCCCAGATCCCGATGTTCAGCACAGATATGGAGACACCCCAGTCACCGGTACATCGAAGACGCAAACTGCCGACATATATGTCACCCGCCCGGCGCAAGGTCAACCTCAGCAGGTACCGTAATATCCCTCAATATTCGGACACCATTTATTTGGGGAAGCACATGAAATATATGGTTTCCCCACAACAGTGAGCATGCCAATATTTAGTATGGAAGTACTGGTTTAACCCTTTCAACGACACAGGCCTGTATGAGTGGTCTTGGCAAACAGTGTAGATCCAGATGAGCCGGCTCGTGCCGAGCCGTCTCATCAGGATCTGCAATTTTTACAAGTAATTATGCCACCGGGTTTCGAAGAAACGGGTGACATATAGTGTTTGGACCGTCTGTCCGTCCGTCCGTCACACTTTTCGGTTAACCACTTTGTCACAGTTTCTCAAATATGCTACAGGTGGCATCCGCGTTCGACAGACGCATTTCTTGTTTTTCATATTTATTGAGAGAAAAAAAGCCACCCCCTTTTCATAAATGGACTAGTCTGAAAACCATTTTGTGACCATTGGATTGGTTGCAAAGTTAATATGTGTGTTTGCATTCAGTCGTATTGCTATGGACTCCAGATAAGTTTTGTATCTAAAGAGTAGTATACCCCCATATTTAAAATTCAATGTGTATTTCACTTTTACAAATGTGTTATTGATTTTCTTCCTTATTAAATAGGGAACAAATGATAAAAAGTAAAACAAATTAAAAAATTCACTTATTTGAGTAACTAAGTAATTTTCTATTTTATTACAGTATATTCCCACTTTTGATAATCAATGTGTATTCTGCTAAAATAAGTGTGTAACATACGCCAATACGCACCTTATCTGCTAAATTTACACAATGACTGACATCAATTACAAAATTGAGTCTTAGCACTGTCAGCATTGGCCTCTTTGGGAATTATTTAATTGTCAAAAAAAATTGATGTAACTTTCAAATCGACATCTCGCTATCCAAGTGAGCAAATGAAAATACAAACATGTCGTTGGTAACTTTATTACCATTTATTTCAGAATTTCAGCAAATGAAAAAGATTTGGACGGCAACATTTATATCGTTAGTTTAACCCTTAGACCACTATCTTATTTTTTTTTGTCGTCTGCTGTTTATTTTCTATTTTCCACTTTTATCATCAAAAACATGCTTTGACAGCACTTTAGAATAATCAGGCATGAGAATCTTCAGCTGATCAGCTGATTTCAGTGGATTTTGTCATAATTTGCGTTTTCAAAATGATTCAGAATCAATCGGGTATGCTCAAATTTGATACTTATACAAGTGGGGTGAGGGGGTTTCAGTGGATTTTCAGCGATATTCATTTCAGATGTTATCGTGTCTGAATAATTTACAACATGCTTTGACAGCACTTCAGAATCATTTCCAATGGAAATGATTCTGAAATGCTGGCAAAGCATGTTTTTATTGAGAAATAAGGCAAGATATGAAGAAAAAATAATATTTTTGATATTTAATTATCCAAAATCAGTTGGCTGTTTTTCGACAAAGATTAAATTAACCATTGTAGGCGTAGGCGGGCATTCCACGGGGCGTCTAGTTCAACATCGTCCAGTGAGTCGAGCAGCAGCGATGAGGAACGATTTCAGAGACGCAAAAGCAAGAGTATGATGCGGGCTCGCAGCAGGTATGCAGTGCTCGGTACTCGCTGAAATCTTTTGATAGCCCAAAATAATTTTATATATTATAGGAATGAATGGCCTTTTTGTGGAATTTATCGGGGTATAAACTTGGAAAAGTCGCGGGAATACTGTTTTCCAAGTTTATATCCCCGATAAATTCAACAAAAATGCCATTCATTCCTTATAATTCCAGCATTTGAAATATATTCATCAAGAAGATGTGTTGATTTTCCGTTTTCTTAAGAATTATTTTAACTGCGCCTCACGGTTACGGAAAGTAGTTCAGCGTGGGAGTTTACTGGGATATCAATTTTGGACAGAGACTTGCTGCGTGTCAATCAAATGTTAGGGAATTGTGTAAATATTTTTGTGCTAGAATTATTGACGTAATCGTCAAACGGCTAGTGATAGAGAAAGGTAGGACATTACCACAAAGACGATAATTTATCAACCAATTACAGGGATGCAGCTTTACTGGTTAGTTAGGGACCCAGAACAGGTCCGGCAGTAGGTACTTCAAATTTTTGAAGAAAAAAAATTCTCGAAAATTGTAATTTTTTATCGCCAATTGCGAAAGTGGTGATCGCCAGCAGAATCCCTGATGACATTGTCGGAGAGTATGGAATTGGAGATTTTGTGTTGTCGTCGGTGAAATTTGTGTAATCGGTGTAATATTTGCATCTCCAGGTATTCTGTTAATCTGAACATTTGGTATGCAATTCTTATGTAGTCTATGAAGAAAGATGCAGCACAGACTGATTTTCATTATATTAAATAACCCCTTCAACCCGTCGGACAACAAAGCCAACGTTGTAGATCCAGATGAGCCTGCTCGTCAAGATCTGCAGTGTTTGTCATCGTTTTTAACATTTTGAGTAATAGACTAACTAGTGCAAAATTAACATGGAAGACACAATGTTTAGGGGTGAAAGGGTTCAATACTAATTATTCAAGCTGGTCATCTTCATTCTGAATATAGGCTAGGTCTTATAAAAGATGAATCTTGAACATCCCTGACATCCGTCAATGAACATATCTATTCCAGGTGTCTGCCAATGAACCTTGACCCGGATGACGTGTCCTCATCGTCCCTACTCCGCGACAGACAGAAGGTGGGAGCCAGTCTCGCCGACGTCGACCCCATGAACATAGACAGATCCGTGAGTATTTTATGAAAGCTTCGAAATGGCTTAAAGTTATATACAGTAAAACCTCTAAACCAGTCACTCTGGGAGGTCCCCATGGTGTCCGGTTTAGAGAGGTTCCATGTAAGGCTGATTTACATGTGGTTTGAATGGTGAAAGCATTTTGTAATTTCATTGCGATTCAGTGAGTTCAGTGCACTGTTTTTTCCCAATTGTCTGTATATGACTGCTGTAATAATATGACATTCAGGTAAGCAATCACTCGAGCATCAACATTAGCACGTTCAGTTTTATATTGGCCGTTGTAGGAAGTATTGAGATGGAGTAATTTGCTGTGGTCGAGCCAAATTTGATCTCCAATCAAACTGCTGTAGTATTTACATTCAACTGAAATAGCTGAGGAACCGTCATGTTCAATTAGGGTTGTAGTGAGGTGAGTTATGTATTCCCGTTCGATTGGCGTGCTGAAAGCGATTTTATTGTTTCATTTGCTTGCTTAGGGTGTCAGAAACGAAAAAAAAATTGGTGGCAATTTTACTTTTTCGATTTGGGTGTTTTACGGCCCATCGAAATACCCCACCCACTTATTTACTATTGTGGAAATATATTTTCCTCAAATTATGGTACAAATGCATATGTGGTGTCTATTTATATGTTTTCATGGTCAAAGAACACGAATAAAATAAATTCAAAATGATTCGTCCAATGCGTTGCTCATTAATATGCAAATTAGGCATAAAAATCAATAAAAAACAGTGTTTTCCTGGATTTATTAATTTATTTATAATAATTCACTAATGAATTATTGTATTACTATATTTATTCTAAAGACCGGCTCTGATATTGCCTTGAAATCGCAATGCATATTAAATGAATATGGACAGCTAATTAACATTAAATATTATGCAAATTATGTGTCGCCATTATGCAAAAATCATACGGTATTCCTCTTGAATTCTTTGTGTTTGTATTGTATTGAGAATACATCGCGCTTATCAGTTTTCATAGGGTATGTTCTCGATTAAAAATGTTTCAGCCTTCTCTATATATACACATGTCCTCATTTATGGTCAACTACCTTATATGGCTCCTCATATATTCCACATGTCCTCATGATCAACTACCTTATTTGGCTCATCTACATGTATATATGTATAGGTCCTCATGGTCAACTACCTTATATGGCTCATCTATATGTTCATAGGTCCTCATTGTCAACTACTTTATATGGCTCCTTAATATAGTCAAAGGTCCTTATGGTCAACTACCTTATATGGCGCATCTATATATTCTTATACGCATGTCAATGATGTCATCATGGTCAACTACCTTATATGGCTCCTCTATATATTCATATGTCCCTCATGATCAACTACCTTATATGGCTCCTCTATATATTCATAGGTCCTCATTGTCAACTACTTTATATGGCTCCTGAATATATTCAAAGGTCCTTATGATCAACTACCTTATATGGCGCATCTATATATTCGCATGTCCTCATGGTCAACTACCTTATATGGCTCCTCTATATATTCATATGTCCTCATGATCAACTAACTTATATGGCTCCTCTGTATGTTCATAGGTCCTCATTGTCAACTATCTTATATGGCTCTATATTGGAACAGTCACTACACTTGCACAATGGTGTGCATGGGACCATATTCTTCTGGCACGAACAGTTTCTTTTCCCATGACAAGATCCTTTGCATCCACACTTTACCAGCTCCAATACTGCCAGAGGAGCTGGGGCGTTAAGACATTTCACAGCCGACAATTTTCCATCAATGCCTGATTCCCATCCATTCTCTTCCAATGGAGGAAGTTGTGGCATAGGTTCTCTATACGATTTATCTCTAGCTGAGATGAAGTTAGCTCTCTGTATATGTGGCTTGAGGGTACCGAGCGTCGGTGGAAGTTTCTCACTTTCAAGGTTTTTCGTACGGAATAACTCCCAACGAAGATCTTGTACAGTTTTACATGAGCTTTTCGGAGAATAAGCCTCACAAACAAACTGATCCAGGTTGGCAATGTCATTTTCTGAAGGGCTATCAGCAGTTCCAAGCTGCTGAAGAGATCGAACAATATCGCTGTCACTGGCTAGAGACAGTACCTAGTAATCCACGACTTTTTGGAGACATTGAAGAACTTTCCTCCCCAGTCTGCACCTGTGAAATTGTGCAGTCCAACGAGACCCTTTGTTTTTTCTGGTCCAAGGGCAACACATCTCTCTTTCACATCAATGACTCTGAAGTATTTCCCTCTGCCGGTTAGTAACTTCAAATGGCCTGGAATGTTTTCAGTTGCCGCAACATCCATTAGCAGCAGGAAAACATCTGTGTCAGGAGACCATACATACACATCTCGAACTGACTGACTTTGTTCTGTCACATCAATGACATGAAGCGGAATTTGAGTATCTGCTTCTTCGTGACCATGTGTCATCATATTAGGATGAACAAGATTTGGTTTGTTTGTGTGAACTGATGTCCCATACACGACAACCAATCCAATTGTTTTTTGGGCAAAGTATTCCAGTAGACGCTTTCCCAGGTATTCCGTTAGCTGAGCCTTCGTTTCACTGTGCGATAAAAGAAGTTTTATAGACACATTCCTAATGTTCTGGGAATCGTGTATTAGAAACTTTACTGGTTCAGTGTTGCCCGCTCTCTTCACTCTTGTCTTTTCCTTTAATGACGCAGTTGTGTACCTATCAAAAATTACTCTTCCCTCTGAGTAACCGTTTGTCATCCTGGCTATTCTTGTAACAAATGCATCACCAAAGTCTGATATCTTCTCCATCCCTGGTGACTTTTTAATCCCCTGAACTACGGCTTGTGCATCAATTATAATTACTTTCTCTCGTATTGTTTCATATTCACATTCAGATGGTGTATCTGTATACACTTCGTGTTCATCCACGTCACTCTCAATTTGCGACGATCCGCGTTCATTCACGTTCACCGCAGAACTTGATAGTTCTTCTGGAATCGTGTATCGTCTGTAACGCGATGCATGGTCTGACATACATCGACATTTGCTTCTGAAACTGTGACTGGCGGATACAAGTGGAGTTTTGTAGCTTTCGATTTCTTTCATGAACGCACTCTTGTCAGTTGGGTAATAGTAACGTTCCATCTGTTGCAAACAATGACGTTGGTGTTACAGCCAGCTCATAGTTGCCTATCGTGTCACCCAGTTTGTCCACTAGGTCTGGACGCGACTGTTGTACAACAAGGAAACGAGCCAGTAGTTGTCTGTCTTCGCGAAGCTTAACTACCTTGTTGTTACCAGCGACATTGGTTTTCTTCAAGCATGTACTGAATGTTTTCAGTTTCATCTTTGTGATTCGGTCCCAAACAGAGAGTGATGATGCACTTTTCAATCTGTTTTCCACAAAGTCCTTGTATCGTGTAGTCCCTTTTTCGTCTCTCTCTACAATGTCTACTGTTGCATTGTCGGGCACCGTCATTATAGATACTATGTTCACCAGTGGTATTTCTGTCGTGAAAGGATTTCCATCGCAGTGTCTTTCTAGACAATCCTTGATCTTCACAGCATTTGTGGCAGACCGCAACCCTATTGAACCTGATAGTTGATAATGTTCTGTCCTTTGCGCTCGGGCACCAGCTGCGTATCGGGACTGAAACTCGTTAACGATTCGCGTCATTTCTGGAGCTGTAAACAGGAAGCGGTTCAGTGCAGACTCATTTTGAGTTATTCCGGTGATCCCACCTGCAACTTTCAGCTCTTTAATACACTGCTCGAGGGTTTGGTCTACGAATAGGTTGGTGAATGGTATACAGTTGTTTCTGTCAAAATGTTCCGGGTTTATACGTGTACAAAGTGTTGTGCGTTGCGTATCCGTGGAGTTTCCGTTAGTTGCGTTTCACGTGTCGTCGGTATGCGTGTAATACGTTTTCGGCCATGCGTTGCGTTTCCCCACTCTTGCGCATGCGCGAAAGTCGAACAAACCGTGTTCAACGCATTGAGTTTCAAAATCGTGTAATCCGTGTACAACGGTTGTAAACGTATACAACGGTTGTAAACAACGTATTGAGTTTCAAAAGCGTGTAATCCGTGTACAACGGTTGTAAACGTATACAACGGTTGTAAGCGTATACAACGCTAAGGTAGACCGTTTAAACGATTTAACGCTTTCTTTAACGAACGGTTACACGCATCTACATGTACACAGCACCGTACAGATGAAACCGTGTTATACGTATAACACGTTTCCACGGGTTTTAACGCATTACACGTTTTGGTATGCCAACCTTGTATCGCGTAGAATGCGCATGCTCTGATCGTTCTTCGTGTGTGTATATATACTTCTAGACTCACTGCAGGGCTTCTAACATTTTCAGTTTTCCGGTTCTGGACCGATTTTTGAACTCTCAGACCGATTGAGATTTGAAAACTAGTCTTAAAAATCGGTCCGAGAAAAATTGCCAGTCGGCTGCTATTTCGCTATAAACCTTGTAAATGTACCGGTTTTGACCACCAAGTAATTTATGACACATATCCGCGGGCCATATCCGTGTTAAACCAGTGTGCAGCTCGCTGTGTATTCAGTTTCTCCAAATATCGATTAATCTTAACACACGCGTGGGACAGGTGTATAGCGGATTAGTGAATGAAATAGACTGGCTTCAGCGAAAAAAGATAATACGAGAGTTCCTAGACTCGCCATTTCTGATGATGTTAAAATAAAATAAAGAAACCATGCACTGTGTTTATCTGTGTTCGTAATATTTAACCCCAATTAACTGACACGGACTATCGGCCCGGGCTATTCCATATTAAGTTAGGACCTGTTACATTACGCTGTATTAGGCGTCATTTTTGTGTATATAAAATGTACGTAGAAATGCCGCAGATCCTGATGAGCCGGCTCACGTGATCTACAATTCTCAAACATTTTGATAAAGATAAACGAGGTAATCTGTCGTGTTAAAAGCGTGACTCATTAGTCATCAGGGATTAGGGATCAATTGAAGTGCTAAATCACACCGCCGATGTACTTTGAACTCGATCTGAGGGTATGTATTCGCGATATTTTAAAATGGACGAAACAAAGACGCCTCGAAGAGATTGGGGCCGAACAGGTATTTGTGTTAAAACGTGTAACCGTTGTACACGTTTCAACGCTTTCATATAGCTACACGCTTCCAGGTAAAGCGTTGTACACGTTTCAACTCTTTCACCTCGCTACATATGTATACGCCAAAGCGTGTTATACGCCTTGAAGCTAAACGTATTACACGCTTTAAAACTAAACGGTTTGACAATGTGTATTACACGTGTACGAACCGTATTATACGTTTAAACAACGTATACAACGCTTTCAAACTAAACGGTTTGACAATGTGTATTACACGTGTACGAACCGTATTATACGTTTAAACAACGTATACAACGCTACAGCAAACCGTTGCGTTCGCGTTGCGTTCGCGTTGAGTTTGCAAGTGTTGTCTACGGTGGAACAAAAACGGAAACTGCACTGTACCTGTCTTCTTCACACAGAAGTCACCATCTTTAAGGGCTGTCCATGTTTCAGGATTTGTCGTTTTCAGGTCGTTCATCTGAGCAAGGTGAATTGGCATCAGTCGCGAGTAATTGTATAAATCATGGGCGAAAAAGTATTTTATCTGCTCATCTAGTGCTGCCAGATATTCCTCCCAGTCCCCTTGCCTACATGCTCGGATCAGGTGAAGAAGACATTCAACCTGATGTAGGTAATTTGTGAGGAACTTTCCGAGATCTCCGGTTTGTTGTTCTGTCATTTGATTGTCAATCTCACGAGAGTAGTGAGCACATACGTCTTCAAAGACGTCGCCACTATCTTCATCACGTGCGTGGAGACATCTCCTCAGATGGCTACACTTCTCAACAAGTGTTTCTGGATGTACAATGTCAATCATTTGCTCATACTTCAGGTAGTAACATGCCAGAGCATTCATTATATGGTATTCGATACCCCGTCTTTGAACGCCTTTCCAGCGAAGATCTGACGCAGTGTGACAGGAGAATATCCCTGTGTCTCGACGGCGACAGTGTCAAGACCGCTGCCTTCAATGTATTTGCCTAAGGCATGGAGTGCAGCAAAGCAAATGTGAAGTTCTCCTGCTCTAAGTACCCAGTGGCTGTTTCCCGTTGATGACTGTATTTTGATTGCTCTTTCATAGAGAGCGAGGTCTAGCGTGATCACGGTTTTCCTTTCTGGCCCCATTACTACTGCCGATATATTCTGCGTTAATGATAGCGCTGTGTACAGGGTAGCGTAGTCAGTAGGTGCTTGCCTAAAGAGGGGAGTTACAACCTCACTATGTGTCTTAGCTACATTACCAGTCGGTAAAAGGAGCGAATTTGTGGCTGCCCATGTCGGCATTACACTTGATTTAGGGGAGGATTTTGTTTTCTCATTCTCCGATCGCGAATCCCTGGTTGTTTGCAGAATACTGTCAAACTCTGTTATGTTTCTACTGTTTGACGGATCCTCGATTGGCGTGTCCATCCATATGAGCATCCACTTCAGCCTCTGTGGCAACGACATTACTTGCAATTGAGGAATCGGCACATGTGTTCTGAGTATTTGTATCACTTTCGTCTACTGTCCTGACATTCGTAGCAGGAATAGCATTGCCAAGGTGATTGGCCAATGCCCATGATCTATCTTTCACTTCATATTTCTTCAACATGTCTGATTCTGAGTTGAATTCATAATTCATAAACTGAATGGGTTTCTCCACAACACGTGGGTCAGCATTATATTGTACTTGAAGTTGCACCGGTGTTATCTTATCAGGAATTGTAAGTGGAGCGTTGACTCGTTCACCTTCACCATTGTCTTCTTGGTTCATGACTACAACCGTTCCGTGTAGAGTATTCTGTCCATAACATGTATCTTCGAGAAAGTCTATATTGTCTATGGCGAAGAATACAGATGTGCCCTTTCTAATACACTGTGGTATACAATATCCACCAGATGCACGCATCCTCTCTACCACACCGCATTCAATCCGTTTCTCGAGATTGATCACACCTCATAAGTGGTCCCAAGGTTTAGCTTTGACAAACAGTTAACAAGTACCTTACTACGAATCTTGTTGTGAATGGAGAGACCCAATCCTATTGACAATGGTGTCTGTGTGTGAGTGCTAAAGCCGGCATCAGTCTTGGGGGCATACATAATCTGTCTGTCACTTTTAACATTTTGCGCAAGTACTTGCGATACGACACTTATAGTATTTCTCACGTCATCATCTCGTTTAGTAGATACTGCCCTTGACTTAGTACCGAACAACAACTGCTTGAGGAGGAAAAACGCAGTTATTGGTGGATTCAGATAGTCCATGCTACCATTGAATGTCCAAGTACGGTGTGGATCTACTAACTCTTTACGCATGATAGCGGCAGCATCTACTACGATATCAAGAGCATCGGGCTTTGTGACCGCACTGTCTACTGCCACACCCAGTGTTTTTGTAGTTATCAAGTGTTCACTTTCGTTTTGTTTGTATGGTCGGACAAACTCGATATCAGATATATTATCTAATATTAACTGCTTCAAATGCTTCTTGTAGTCATGTGCGTCAGTAATGGTGCCATTTTCTGCCAGTATGCACAGATACTGTTTATTAACATCTCTCATAGTCATGGATTCACCAACCGATAGAGAAGATTTAACCGTGTTGATAATTTCAATATCAGACATTCGTTTGCTCAATGTTTCATCAGGTGTGGTTTGTGTATTTCTTTCACATTCACGCTCATGCATGCGTAGACATTTTCTGTGGTACCATATTTCAAGTGCGCTTGCGTCACTTGCTTTATGTAGTAGTGACAGGCACGCACGGACTTTATCACTATTAGTATTGTCCCTGATATATATCAAGCGTCCGCCCATTGCATCAGTTTCCGTAATATGAAGATCTTCTATATCTTCAGGATGGTCACATTGAAAGACGCAAATTTTCCGTTTTGGTTCACCACGCCCTGATCTGCGAGTGCGACCAATTGTGTCGCGCGCAGGCGTTTGTGATGACGGCCGTCCTACCTTTGCAGGAGTTACGTTGTCACTACACGATGCCGTTTGCAGAAATCGCTTCTCGGCCCTGCCTAGCATCCCCTTGCTTGTGCACCACAGTTTTGTAGCATTCATTATGATATGATACAGACTCTAGTTCGCTTGAGGACATGTCATCCATCTGCTGAGCGAGTGGTGCATATTTTACTTCGCCATAGTTTGCACGCTTCCTAGCAAAGGTTTTCAATTTAAGAATTGATTCCTCTGAAGGATTGTGGATAAAAGTATGACCTTCCAATTTGCCACCATCACAAACTATACAGATGTGTGAAGACATTTTGATTATTATGCTATACGGTGCCTACCGATTGATTGCCCTGTGTGTTTGATATAAACACTGTACGACAAATACCGACAAACTAATGTGGTACTGTTGTATTGAACAGCTCAAGCGAACTGCGATGAAACCGCTGAAATTGCTCACGTCCTTGACAACATCAGTTATTCATTGGTCAAAAACAAATTAACAACGCTACCATTTACACCACACGTGGATTTTGATGACGTGATCATGTACAAGAAGAAGTATCTTTTTCGTGGTGCAAAAAGCTCAGCGTTGTTAAGTTTCCGGTAATACGTCAGCATCCAATATCCAATACACAGCAGATTTCAAATTGGTATGGAATTAGTAGATTTCAAATTGGTATGGAATTACGTAATAAGAGCTGTAGTATTGCATGCCGGATGCCGTGGAAGTACCATTGAAGATTAAACCGCGTAGATCATCGGTTATCCTCATATATAGCCAACATTATTTCATGAATTATTCAATTAGATATACATGTAAATACATCGAGGAAAACACTGTTTTTTATTGATTTTTATGCCTAATTTGCATATTCATGAGCAAGGCATTGGACCAATCAATTTGAATTTATTTTATTCGTGTTCTTTGACCATGAAAACATATAAATAGACACCACATATGCATTTGTACCATAATTTGAGGAAAATATATTTCCACAATAGTAAATAAGTGGGTGGGGTATTTCGATGGGCCGTAAAACACCCAAAAGTCAAAAGTAAAATTGCCACCAATTTTTTTTTCGTTTCTGACACCCTAAGCAAGCAAATGAAACAATAAAATCGCTTTCAGCACGCCAATCGAACGGGAACCTATGTTGTCGACAAAGCTAACTTCACTATTGATTCCATCAATTAACAAACCTATTCTCGTCTTGGTAAACACATATTAGCCCTGAATGAGATGATAATACTGTATTTTACATGTACGATCTTAGCTTAACCCATTACATGCGGTATGCTATTACAGTGGCATGAGAAACTTAAAATATCTAATTTCCTACTTTTCTTTTCTTTTCTTTTGACGAGACGGTTCAAATGAGTGGTAACAACATATACTTTTATGGAGAAATGAAAAAAAATAGACTTTTTAACCACAACAAAATTCTCCCCACCCAGTGACATTTGAGAGTGTGGGTGGTCGGGGGAAACACAGAGCCCTGAAGGAGATGATAATAATGCGTATTACATGCACGATGTGGGATACAATTATAGTAGTACAAGAAATTTATGAAAAAATAATTTCTTTATTTCCCTTTGAAAGTATACGTTGTTGCCACTCATCTGAACCGTCTTGACGAGACGGTTCAAATGAGTGGTAACAACGTATACTTTTATGGAGAAATAAAGAAAAAAGATTTTCTTAGACTGCAATCTTGTTCCCCTATCAGGTGACATTCGAGAGTGTGGGTGGTCTGGGGAAACACATCCGAGCCCTGAAGGAGATGATTGTATTCCCACTGATGTACCCGGAGATATTCGAGCAGTTCAAGATCACTCCGCCGAGGGGCGTACTGTTCTACGGACCTCCAGGTGAGATCATTGATTTATGATTTGTTTGCTGTTGAAAATCTGGCTTATTGCCGTAAATTTTTAATGCTGCTTGGGTCATGCGATATGTCGTGGCCTTGATCAGCCGGATTATTTCTCTCATATGCGACAGCGTGACCTTCGTATCAATAATTTTAGACTTCCTCATATTGTGACTTTGACCTTTGTGACCTTGATCTTTGTGGTGATCACCTTGTTTAGTGGGCGAGACAGTCTGCGGCGATTGCCTTGTCATTCATTGTCTAGGAGTGATGTCAATAGTATGAACAATGATTTCTGAGCAAAAACAGTGAACAAATATACACATTTTATGCCCCCGGGAGGCATTTAGTGTATGGACTGGACTGCGTGTCCGATTCAGAAGTTTGCTGGGGTTCATCCAAACTGCCACCGGGGGCATATTTTCTTGTTTGTACTTTTTATTTTGGCACATTCGGAGTTAACCATGTTGTGATGATTGGATTGGTCGGAAAATTAACATATCACAGTCCATTCCAGTTACTTAGATGAAAGGGTTATTAATACCTCGCTGATAGGCAAGAGCGGATATAGCGTTAATCCTTGTATGTGCGTACATTAGTACACCTTTCATTGTTCAATAACTCGCTTCTTCGATTTTGATATTATTTGGCTACAATGTGTGTCACAGGATGGTGCTTTGTTTTGCATACGAGCCACGTCCGACCGCCCAAGGTCACTGAGAACTTGTGTTCACCTTGTTTGTCAGGCAAAATGTTGAGAAAAAAAATTATTATCAAAGATGCCAGCGAGGGGATTAGCTTAGTGATGCCTTGTTATTATTAGCGGGCCAATAACCATTCTAGTGCACTCTATAAATATCACGCAATCTGATTGGCTGATGGTCATACATTACAGGTATATCATTGTTGATGAACGGTCGCAAATTATTTCATTGTGTATTCCTACGTCAGTAGTAAAGGAATGCATTAGAAATAGGTTAACCGCATTGTAATTTTGAAATTTGCGGCGTATATCAGAAAATGATAGGTCGGAAAACAGATTTTCCGACCTATCATTTTCTGATATACGCCGCAAATTTAAAATTACAATACAGTTAATACTATATTCAATTCTCCACCCTCGTAGGTACGGGTAAGACCCTGGTGGCGCGGGCCCTGGCCAACGAGTGTAGCTCCGGGGATAAACGTGTCTCTTTCTACATGAGAAAGGGCGCCGACTGTCTCAGCAAGTGGGTCGGCGAGTCCGAACGCCAGCTCAGGCTCCTCTTTGATCAGGTATGGCATTGTAATGTTGTATAGTTTAATAAACTACTGTCTGTTCCACGTTTTGCTGCCGACAAACTTTTGGCTATTAAGCACATTAAATCTAAAAAATATTTAAAAGTAAGTACTTTTTCATCAATAACAAAAGTCACCCTCCCCAAAAAAAATTATTTGATGAAATTCCATCAATTATTGATTTTATTTAGAAAAAAATATTTTTCTATGGGAATTTAACATGAAAAAAATTGGAAATTGACTCCGAAACCTGGCGAGATAGCTTGAAAATGATGTAACCTTAGAAAACAAGATAGATTTTGAAAATCTGTCCACAAATAAAAAAAAATTAAAAATC
Source organism: Conchocele bisecta (assembly GCA_029237695.1). Taxonomy (NCBI): domain Eukaryota; kingdom Metazoa; phylum Mollusca; class Bivalvia; order Lucinida; family Thyasiridae; genus Conchocele; species Conchocele bisecta. The sequence continues at coordinate 90,577,822 of CM055268.1, forward strand.
TAGTTTTAGCCCCCATGTTTAAATTCCCATAGGAAAATCGTTTTTTTCGCAATAAAATCAATATTTGATGGAATTTCATAAAACAATTTTTTTTTGGGGAGGGTTACTTTTGTTATTGATAAAAAAGTATTTACTTTTAAATAGTTTTTATATTTAATGTGTTTAATAGCCAAAAGTTTGTCGGCAGCAAAACGTGGAACAGACAGTAAATATTCAGGTATAATTTAGTGTAGGAAACACATAAATATCTTGTTTTCCACAACAAAGTCCCAATGTATGTATGGTTGTACCGATTTATCATCACAATAATTCTATATTTGTATGTCCGAATATTTAGCGTTATTACGGTATATAAATAAATGTTACCGATGCCCTGGAAGTTCTTCTAAGGAAAGAGACTTTTTCAACCTCTGTTAATACATCCATGCCAAAAGCACATTTTTGTCATAAATTTCATAAAGTGTGTCACATTTCTAATATTGACCTGCACACGTACCTTATGACGTATATGACCAGCAAATTTTAATGCCAGCTCAGGCTCTTGTTTGATCAGGTATTGTGTTGTTTGTTGTAATGTTTCACATTTCTTCGCCCAAGGTATGAACAATAAATCATAGTATTTCCATCCTACTGGGGCCCGTTTCACTAAACTTCGTACGACTAAAATGTTCGTAAGTGCAAATTTTGGATTGTCTGGAAATTTCAATTAATGTATTTGCATTTATAGAGCATAGGCTGCATATGCAGCCTATGCTCAATAAATTCAAATCCAATCATTGTTCACAAGATTATCATAATTTTGCACTTACTAACATTTTAGTCGTACAAAGTTTTGTGAAATGGCCCCCAGGTACTTTAGGATGAGACTTGAAACGGTGGCCCTGTCTCCATAATTATGACATTAGCAGTAGCTGCGACATTATACTCTGCTCGGAAATGGTAGGGAATTCCTCGGACGTGTTGCCTAGTCTTGTCTGACAAATGTGATATTAAAAGACAGTAGCCTCGTATTGACTGTTTAAACTACAGGCATACCAGACGCGACCGTCGATCATATTCTTTGACGAGATAGACGGCCTGGCGCCGGTACGATCAAGTCGGCAGGACCAGATCCACAGTTCCATCGTGTCCACCCTGCTCGCCTTGATGGACGGACTTGATTGTCGTGGGGAGATCGTCGTCATTGGGGCTACCAACAGGATTGACTCGATCGACCCTGCCCTCCGACGGCCCGGCAGATTTGACCGCGAGTTTCTCTTCCCTCTGCCTTCCTTACAGGTGGGTTATATATAACCAGGCGTTTTGTTTCACAACACTTTATACGATAAAAATGCTTGCTCAAAGGTCCCAATTCCGGCGTAGGCATTGCCGTTGTAGACATCAACAATTTTGGATGTACGTCAATGTGTTGCATATCTCGTGATATTTTTGTCGGATCTTTACAAAACTTCATCAATAGCTTCCTCAAATTAGTAGTGGGTGGGTGGTTTTCATTTTAATTAACACATTTTAATGTCTTACACAAATGCTAACATTTCCCACCTATGTTTGTACAATTTCCTGATTCGCATGTTTCTCTTTCCCATGCCCTTACAGGTGTTTTAGACACAGTCTCAACTGGAATGGACTTTGATATATCAATTTTCAGACTAGTCCATTTATGAAAATGGGGTATTTATATTCTCAAAAATAAGAAAATTACTTGCAATCTGGATCTACATGTTTTGCCAATACTACTATAAAGGCGTTGAAAGGGTTAAGGGCATATTTGAGTTTACAATCGATAGAATTTGTTGATTTGCTGCGAAGTTTGCCTGGCTCACGTTCATGAATAGAGTAGTATATTCACAGTGCTACTCATGTTTCAGGCAAGAAGCCAGATCCTGAAGATAAACACGAAGGAATGGAATCCCAGGCTGTGCGACAGATTTGTGGCTGAAGTCGCAGAGAAATGTGTCGGTAAGTGGCAATCGTTTTATTCCTAAATAAACAACATAAGCAGAGCTCCAGATAAAATCTGTGTCTAAAGAGTATTATACCCCCAGATTTCGAATTCGATGTGTATTTTACTTTTACAAATGTAGTATTGATTTTCTTCGATATTAAATAGGGAACAAATGATAAAAAAATGAAACAAATTTATAAAGTCACTTATTTGCTGTTTGGGATGCTCAACTAAGTAACCACCTTATCTGGAGCTCTGCATAATGTTGTTTTTATTTTTAAGTCACATATCTGAGTTGGTCCGTCAAATTGAGCATGGCTCTGATTTGAGCACGGAAAAAGTTTTATAAACTTCTGGGCCTATACCTGTTGGTCGGGCGAATGCGACGGCATAAATTAACGGTAGGGGTCCCTCCTAATAGGAATCACGATCTGGTTTGGCCCTCGTATACGTTTTTATCTTTGGCTCTTTTGTTACCTGGGAGTTGAATTGGGTTATTGCCCATTATAAAAGTAGTAAGATTATTACTGATCCTACTAATTTTGGGTGGAGGACCTGGCTTCAGATCAGGATTATTCTGATTTCAGGGCTGAATATATAAACAAAATTATTGTAAATTTTGGTATCCCCACCCCTCCCCCCCCCCATTAGCCCAGTTAATATATATGGGATTTAGTACTATACCCATTGACCCGGCCTTAAATGATCTTAGCTGTTGATAGATTGTTAAACCCCAACAAACAAACAAACATACATATACCGTTTACAGGTTACTGTGGAGCGGATGTCCGCGCTCTATGTACGGAAGCAGCCCTACTCGCCCTGCGCCGTCGCTACCCACAAATCTACACATCGTCTGAGAAACTCGAAATCGATCCTTCGTCTATCAGCGTCAGTGCTCGCGACTTCTTCAATGCGATGCAGAATATCGTGCCCACATCCCAGCGGTCAGTGACCTCACCAGGGCGGGCATTGTCCCAGAGAGTTCGCCCATTGCTGGAGGCCTTGTTGACGAATGTGCTCGGGTCGCTCAATGAAACATTTCCCTCCGTGTTGTCGCAGTTGTCCAGTCTCGATGATGTACCAGGTATGTGGAGCGAAATTTTGCCCTTGTCCCGTTCTATATCGGTCCCAAATGTGCAATAACCGAGAAAATACAGCTTATGCTATTTGTGACCAGCCAAGCTTCAGATCCACTAGCATAGTTCAGCAATATGTTACAAATTGTTACATGCTACTGTTTGGTACAAGCAGGAGAGATGTTTTACTGACCGAATAACAAACTATGGCTGATTTGGGTCTACACTAATCGTAAATACCATAAACACCATTTCTTCAAAGCCACCGATGTTCTATAGGCCGTAAATCAATCAATATATTAGTATTTGTATCTCTGGAGAGTCAATCACATGCTAAACGTGGATTGGCTAAGTTATATTTTGAGTTTGTGAAGTGTATCTGGCACAATATCAATACTTACCAAGTATTTCCATTCCACTTGTCATTCGGGTGAGATTGAAACAGAGGCCCTCTCTGTATATAACCCTACTGTCTGTTCCACGTTTTGCTGCCGACGAACATTTGGCCATTAAGCACATTAATTCTAAAAAATATTTAAAAGTAAGTATTTTTTCATCAATGACAAAAAAGTCACCCTCCCCATTAAAATATTGATTTTATTGCGATTTTTTTTTTTCCTATGGGAATTTAATCTCCAAACCAGTTGATAACCTTTTCATTTTGTCATTAAAATCTGTGTTCACGCCTGCTTCATGAATTTCGTCGTTGCAGCCAGTGAGGGTGGAGAGGCCGGCGGGGCTGGGGACCACGTTGACCTAGACAGTGACGACGACGCCGACCAGCCATCTATCTGGGAACACAAGACTGACCGCAGAAGGAAACGATCGTCCGTCGACGTACAGGGCAGATTTCTCGACTTCACCAGGTAATTTGGTTAGATCTATAGCCTAATGGTAGAAAAAACTAAACATTGCGACATCGGACGACGCCAATGATGCCCGCAAGCAGTTCTAATAAATGTTACACGTGATTTATTGAGTTCCATAACCTAATAATAATACTGATCTATTGGCATCAAATGGCAGTTGTTTGTACTATGACGTCACTGAAGTATTCACAAATATAATCCACTAATAGCCAGCCAATAAGTATGTCCTTCACCGTGCCAAATTTGACAAAGTTATGCTCACTGTAATGTAAGTTTGCTGCATAATGCGTCCGTATCTATCAATATCATACAAACTGGGTGTGCTTTCCAAAATGTATGCCTGTTGGAGTTTAACCCTTTCAACACCACATGCCTGTATAGTGGTATTGGCAAATTGTGTCTATCCAGATGAGACGGCTCATTTCGTTACGAGCCGTCTCATCAGGATCTGCACTTTTGCAAGTGATTTTCATATTTTTGAGAACAAAAACACCCCCTTTCATAAATGGACTAGTCTGTAAATCATTTTGTGACCATTGGATTGGTTGCAAAATTAACATATCAAATTCCATTCCAGTTACTTAGGGGTGAAAGGGTTAATTACAGCAATAATCAATAATGACAGCGATAACAGAAACTTAAATATATGTTAGAATCAGAAAAGAAAGGAAAATCAGAAAATGCGAAAATTCAAATTTCACAATTTCCACTGAACTGGTCACTTTTCCCTCGATATATAGGAGTCAGCTTGTCGGTCGGTCGGTCTGTTGGAAATTCCCTTCCGCTCTATATCTTCTACACGGTCACAGTTGAAGGTCAAAGGTCAAACCTATCGAAATTCCCTTCCGCTCTATATCTTCTACACCGATGCATGGATTATCAAATGGCTTGGCACAAATGTTTCTCATGATGAGAAGGTGTGTCGCGATCAATAACCACGCACCTACGTCCAAGGTCCAAGGTCACAGTTGAAGGTCAAAGGTCAAACCTATTGAAATTCCCTTCCGCTTTATATATTCTACACCGATGCATGGTCAAGGTCACAGTTGAAGGTCAAACCTATTGCAGGCGGCAGACAGATAAACTGCATAGTTTGTGTACACAACTCCTCAGAAACCGTTCAGTGGATTGATCTGAATACACACTTTTTATGCCGAACAAATATTTTTTTTACAAAAATATCATTCTTTTAACCTTAATTAGCCATTTTTTCTATTTTTATTAAATTGATTCATTGCGTTCTTGACAAACTCGGCACAGAGTTTTTAATGAAAATCATATTAATCCATTACTCGTGTAAGATCCTCTATAACTGATGAATGAATTTTCAAATGTTTTTAGATTATCTCATTTTCATTGACCACGTACGCAGGTAAAAGGTCAATGTCACACATCTCTAAGGCCAGCATTAAATATAATGATCATGAAATTTTTATTCAAACCTATAGTATAAAACTCTTCGAATGTTAAGCTATTTGTAAGTCCAACTCTTTGTGGGGGTATTATGATCACTCCTGTGATAGTTCTAGTTTCATATAGAACTAACAAATGCATATATTTCACGATTAAAAGTATGCAGAATTATTATACTGAATGTATTACATTATCACAGCCAATTTTGGCTGTGATAATGTAATAAATTCAGTATAATGAAAATTAATAAATTTATCCTAAAATTGAAAATTTCCCCCTCAAAGTATACTTTGCTAGATAAGTATACTTTGCAATGCTGGTGAACTGGGCTACAGATATTGTCATTATTGCAGCTACTAGTCCCTTCGACTTCCACTCCCCCTATCCAATTAATTCTGGAATTGTCATAACTAGATACTGTTGTTTTCACAGCTACGCTTCCCGTCGACCGGTGACCCACCGCCCCCGGCTACTACTGTGTGGGGCAGGCGACCAGGGCCAGACGTCCCACATCGCCCCCGCCCTACTCCACCGCCTAGAACAATTGCCAGTACACGTGTTAGACCTGCCCGCACTGTTTGCCGTCAGCGCCCGGACACCTGAGGAGGCATGTGCCCAGGTATATTGATAGACAGTCCACATTTGTTTACTGACTGAGGAAAGTACTTAGTGAAACTTTGAGTTAACGGGAAATAATTCCAGCACAAAAATATTTACACAATTCCCTAACATTTGATTGGTCCGTAGCAAGTATCTGTCCAAAATTTATATCCCAGTAAACTCCATGCCGAACTACTTTCCGTAACCGTGAGGCACAGTTAAAATAATTCTTAAGAAAACGGAAAATAAACACATTTTCTTCATGAATTTATTTAAAATGCTGGAATTATAAGGAATGAATGGCATTTTTGTGGAATTTATCGGGGATATAAACTTGGAAAAGTCGCGGGAATAACTGGACGAGGCCTTCCGGCCTTCGTCCAGTATTCCCGCGACTTTTCCAAGTTTATACCCCGATAAATTCCACAAAAAGGCCATTCATTCCTATATTATTATATAGGAAAACATCTACTTAGGACCAAGAATTTGACTTGAATTATCAGAGAGTTTGAGGTAACGAGTGTAGACTGTAATTGGTGCCGTGACTAGGATTAAAATTTAATGTTCTATACTATCATATTTTCGACATCATTTGTGGCTGTGACTGGAGAAATGGCGCTTATGGGTTTTGCGTCCAGTGTAGATCCAGATCCGCACAGTCTGATCAGGATCTGCACTGGTTATCATTCCATCAATGAAATGCTGATCATGCTGCTAATAAGCGGAATAGATCGCTATCCGGCTGCAGGAGTGTGCTATTTGATCAGGAGCTACATTGGTCACAAATCCCATAAGTCCCATTTCTCCAGTCACAGCGAAATATATAGAATGCGGGAAACGGAAATTGTCGTCTGCTGTTGTTTTATATTTTATCTTCTTTCTCAATAAAAATATAAGTAGGAGTATGCTCAGATAATAGACCCCGCCATACAAAGGTTCCAAATTTACCTCGTATGTAGACACACTGATAATGTTGGATTTTGTTTGTTTTGCTCGTACATAGGTCAAAAGAATAAATTTAACTATTTGTTTATATGGGTTTATAACCCAGCCAAATTCCTCAATTCCTAATACGTACTTCAAACATTCTATAAGCACGGGTATTGGTATTATACTGGCCAATTATGCCACAAAGTCACACGTCCCGTTGCTACCGTTGCGGTCGTATATGACTGCATTGTTAAATGATTGTAAAACTACGGTAAATTCAATAATGTCTCCTCCATCCAGACATTCCGTGAAGCGCGGCGTACCTGCCCGAGCATAATCTACCTGCCACACATCAACCAGTGGTGGGGGATCCTGTCAGACACGGTTCGCTCCACTCTGCTCTCCCTCATCCAAGACCTGGAGCCCGCCAGTCCCATACTGATCCTCGCCACTAGTGAGGAGACACACGCAGATCTAGATTTCGAGGTAAGTATTGAGAATGCCCCATTTTTTTTAGGACACACATAGGTCTCGCAGTGCTTTCATTAACCCTTTCAACACCACATGCCTGTTTGGTGGTATTGGCAAAACGTGTATATCCTGATGAGCCGGCTTGTGATGAGCTAACTCATCAGGATCTGCACTTTTTGCAAGTCTGAAAATCATTTAGTGACTGTTAGATTGGTTGCGAAATTAACATATCAAAATACATTCCAGTTACTTAGGGGTGAAAGGGTTAACAGGCATTGGACTTTAATGAAGTGATAGTATCTTTCAGATGAGACGTGAAACCAATCTAGAACCCGTCTCTGATCAGACGAGCCGTGTGACTTTGTACCTTTTTCATGAAAAATATTTACAGAAGCTGTGATATTTTCTGTAACTGACGTCAAAAGTTGATGGAATTTCCAGAGCAAACGCGGAATATAATTGCTCTGATTTGTTTTGTCAACTTTCGACACCATTCACAGAAAATTTTGTTAATTATGAAAATATTTTTTCAGGAGATATCACACATCTTTTAGGTGCAAAGTCGCATTGCTTGTTTCATATGACCTTAGCTGTTGCTGATTCATTATTAAACCCCACATTCATTGTTGCAGGTGCAGGACTTGTTCTGCGTGTACTACAGTGAGGTGATAGCCATGCGGAACCCCAGCAGCACGGAGAGGCAGGAATTCTTCTCCGACCTATTGTTGAACCAGGCTGCACGAGCCCCGCCACAGAGGAAGATCGCAGGTTCGTACTACATTACATAAATATACAGTCTACACTCATTACCTCAAACTCATGTCAAACTACTGATAGCCCAATTTGGCCAAAGTTAAATTATTGGTCCCAAGTGCATGTTTTCCTATATGGCTGTGAGAAATGGGTCTTATGGGTTTTTTACCTTTGTATTTCTTGATCCAATAGCACACTGCTGTAACCTAATAATGACCTACATTGTGGGTGATTGTTTGTTAGAAGCATGGTGGGTGATTGTTTGTTAGAAGCATGGTGGGTGATTCGTTGATGGAATGACGAATAGTGCAGATCCTGATCAGACTGTGCATATGCACAGGCTGATCTGGATCTACACTGGTCACAATTTCTGCAGTTACTGCCACATATAATGACTCTTGTTTACTAACATTTTCCTCAATGACTGTATTTGGTATATACTATTTTGCATCCCCAGCGGCGCGTATGTTGGAGGTCCTCCCCAAAGCTGCCCCACCTGAGCCCCGCAAGCTCACCCAGGCTGAGTTGAAGAAACTCGAGGAAACGGACGAGGCGAGTCTACGTGAGCTCAGGCTCTTCTTGCGCGAACTGCTCAACAAGCTCGGCCGTGACAGGAGGTTTGCATTGTTTGCCAAGCCTGTGGATATCGAGGATGTAAGTATTGTTAACCTTTAGATTGCAGGTAGTCTGTAGGTCAAAGGTCAGTGGAGTGTTATTGTGTCCTGCATTGACGGATTTTAAAATCATGATGAGATGGCATGCCGCATTCAAGGTCACATTTAGGGCTCAAATGTCAAGGTCACACTTAGAGCTCAAATGTCAAGGTCACACTTAGAGCTCAAATGTCAAGATCACACTAGAGCTGAAAGGTCCAAACAAAAAAAAGACCTGGGGATTGAGGGTCTAGGTTGGAGCGGAAGCATTTCTAGTTCCAAGTTGTATCTTGATATTCCACATTTTATTTTATACTGGCTGTAATGGAACTAATTGTAGTGATTGCTATACAGTGCTTCTCACGTAAAAAATACACGTACCTGCTTTTCACGTCTAGTAGCGACATAGTTGACGGGATAAACAGTGCTTCTCACCCACCTGCCACCCCACACCTCCTTATGCATTTCCAGAGCTCCAGAGAAGTTTTGTATATAAAGAGTATTATATGCCCAGATTTAAAATTCAATGCGTATTTTACTTTTGCAAATTTATTATTGATTTTCTTCCTTATTAAATAGGGAACAAATGATAAAAAATAAAACAAATTTAAAAATTCACTTATTTGAGCTGCAAAAAGCAAACAAATTTTCAACTTTATTCAGTATTTTATTAAAATTAATGCATATTTGTCGCGCCCGCTTGCGGGAAGTGCGATATAGTCGGCACTTTGGCGTACATACGTGTGTCGTACGTACGTACGTACGTACGTGTGTCCGGTTAAAGTTTTTCGTTAAAGTTTTTCGTTAAAGTTTTTTCGTTAAAGTTTTTCGTTAAAGTTTTTTCGTTAAAGTTTTTCGTTATACTGTACCTCTTTTTTTAAGTTTTGTTTTTCGTTATACTGTACCTCTTTTTTTAAGTTTTTCATTATACTGTACCTCTTTTTTTAAGTTTTTCGTTATACTGTACCTCTTTTTATGCCCCCGCCACCGAATGGTGAGGGGGGCATATAGTGTTACCGGCGTCCGTACGTACGTACGTACGTCCCGAAACCTTAACGCTGGGTAAATGGCTTATAATTTCTGTTTCCTTGCTCGGATCTGCTTCACATTTCACACACGCATTGCTCCAATGGTCCTCTACCGCCCTGTGACAAATCCACATTCGTCCTGCCCCCGCTAAGCCCAGGGTCAAGGTCACAAACTTGGTGCTTTCGAAACCTTAACGCTGGGTAAATGACTTATAATTTCTGTTTCCTTGCTCGGATCTGCTTCACATCTCACACACGCATTGCTCCAATGGTCCTCTACCGCCCTGTGACAAATCCACATTCGTCCCGCCCCCGCTAAGCCCAGGGTCAAGGTCACACACTTTGTGCTTTCGAAACCTTAACGCCGGGTAAATGGCTTATAATTTCTGTTTCCTTGCTCGGATCTGCTTCACATTTCACACACGCATTGCTCCAATGGTCCTCTACCGCCTGTGACAAATCCACATTCGTCCCACGCCCCCCGCTAAGCCCAGGGTCAAGGTCACAGACTTGGTGCTTTCGAAACCTTAACGCTGGGTAAATGGCTTATAATTTCTGTTTCCTTACTCTGATCTGCTTCACATCTCACACACGCATTGCTCCAATGGTCCTCTACCGCCCTGTGACAAATCCACATTCGTCCCGCCCCCGCTAAGCCCAGGGTCAAGGTCACAGACTTGGTGCTTTCGAAACCTTAACGCTGGGTAAATGGCTTATAATTTCTGTTTCCTTGCTCGGATCTGCTTCACATCTCACACACGCATTGCTCCAATGGTCCTCTACCGCCCTGTGACAAATCCACATTCGTCCCGCCCCCGCTAAGCCCAGGGTCAAGGTCACACACTTTGTGCTTTCGAAACCTTAATGCCGGGTAAATGGCTTATAATTTCTGTTTCCTTGCTCGGATCTGCTTCACATTTCACACACGCATTGCTCCAATGGTCCTCTACCTCCGCCCTGTGACAAATCCACATTCGTCCCGCCCCCGCTAAGCCCAGGGTCAAGGTCACAGACTTGGTGCTTTCGAAACCTTAACGCTGGGTAAATGGCTTATAATTTCTGTTTCCTTGCTCGGATCTGCTTCACATCTCACACACGCATTGCTCCAATGGTCCTCTACCGCCCTGTGACAAATCCACATTCGTCCCGCCCCCGCTAAGCCCAGGGTCAAGGTCACACACTTTGTGCTTTCGAAACCTTAACGCTGGGTAAATGGCTTATAATTTCTGTTTCCTTGCTCGGATCTGCTTCACATTTCACACACGCATTGCTCCAATGGTCCTCTACCGCCCTGTGACAAATCTACATTCGTCCCGCCCCCCGCTAAGCCCAGGGTCAAGGTCACAGACTTGGTGCTTTCGAAACCTTAACGCTGGGTAAATGGCTTATAATTTCTGTTTCCTTGCTCGGATCTGCTTCACATTTCACACACGCATTGCTCCAATGGTCCTCTACCGCCCTGTGACAAATCCACATTCGTCCCGCCCCCGCTAAGCCCAGGGTCAAGGTCACAGACTTGGTGCGTTCGAAACCTTAACGCTGGGTAAATGCCTTATAATTTCTGTTTCCTTGCTCGGATCTGCTTCACATTTCACACACGCATTGCTCCAATGGTTCCTCTGCCACCCTGTGACAAATCCACATTCGTGCCGCCCCCGCCAAGCCCAGGGTCAAGGTCACAGACTTGGTGCGTTTGAAACCTTAAAGCTCGGGTAAATAGCTTATAATGTCTGTTTGCTTGCGGTCGGCTCAGCACTTCACTTTCACACACGCATTACTCCAATGGTCCTCTGCCAACCTGTGACAAATCCACATTCAAATATGCCTTCTTTTCTTTGGCTGCCAGCGGGGGCATTCGTGTGCCGACAGGCCACATTTCTAGTTTTAAGTTTTTCATTATACTGTACCTCTTTTTTAAGTTTAAGTCGTTTTTATACTGTATCTCTTTTTTTTTTAAGTTTTTCATTATACTGTACCTCTTTTTTTTAAGTTTTTCGTTTATACTGTACCTCAAGTCGTTTTTTTATTTTTTTTAAAGTTTTTCATTATACTGTACCTCATTTTTCAAGTTTTTTTCCAATATACTGTACCTCTTTTTTAACTTAATTTTTTCATTATACTGTAACTCTTTTTTAAGTTTTTTCTTTATACTGACTAACCTCTTTTTTTAAGTTTTTCATTTTACTGTACCTCTTTTTTTAAGTTTTTCGTTATAACTGTAATTCCTTTTTTTAAGTTTTTTTTTTTATTTACTGTAAACTCCTTTTTTTAAGTTTTTCGTTTACTGTATCTTTTGTTTTTTAAGTTTTTTCATTTACTGTCCTCTTTTTTTAAGTTTTTCGTTATATGTAAACTCTTTTTTTGTTTTTTAACATTATACTGTAACTCTTTTTTTAAGTTTTTCTTATATGTACCTTCTTTTTTTTAAAGTTTTTTTCTTAACTGTAAAACTCTTTTTTTTTAAGTTTTTTATTATACTGAACCTCTTTTTTTGTTTTTTTTAAAGTTTGTTTTTCCTTATACTGTACCTCTTTTTTTTTTAAGTTTTTCGTTATTTTGTAACCTTTTTTTTAAGTTTTTTCGTTTATACTGAACCTCTTTTTTTAAGTTTTGTTTTTTCGTTTTATCTAACCTCTTTTTTTAAGTTTTTCATTATACCTGTAACCTTCTTTTTTTTAAGTTTTTCGGTTTACTGTAACCCTCTTTTTTTAAGTTTTTCATTATACTGTAACTCTTTTTTTAAGTTTTTTCTTATATGTACCCTCTTTTTTTAAGTTTTTCGTTTTTTAATTTTACTGTACCTTTTTTTAAGTTTTTCGTTTATACTGTACCTTTTTTTTTTTTTTTTGTTTTTATTATTTTTTACTGAAAACCTCTTTTTTTAAAAGTTTTTCGTTAATTACCTTCTTTTTTTAACCTCTTTTTTAAGTTTTTCCGGTTTTTATAATTGTACCCTCTTTTTTTTGTTTTGCGTTATTATGTTCCTCTTTTTTTTAATTTTTTTTTGTTTTTCTTTAACCTGTAATTTTTTTTTATGTTTTTTCATTTTACTGTACCTCTTTTTTTAAGTTTTTCGTTTACTGTACCTCTTTTTTTAAAGTTTTGTTTTTCTTATACTGTACCTCTTTTTTTAAGTTTTTTCTTTATTACTGACCTCTTTTTTTAAAGTTTTTCTTTTTTAAGTTTTGCGTTTATACTGTACTCTTTTTTTAGTTTTTTTTCCTTATACTGTACCTTTTTTTTTTAAGTTTTTTTGTTTTTATTATTGTAAACTCTTTTTTTTAAGTTTTTTTATTACTTGTAAAACTCTTTTTTTTAAGTTTTTTGGTTTTCGTTATAATTTTTGTTACCTCTTTTTTTTAAGTTTTTCGTTATACGTACCTCTTTTTTTAAGATATTTTCGTTATACTGTTTTATCTCATTTTTTTTAAGTTTTTTTTCATTATACTGTACCTCTTTTTTTGTTTTTTTAAGGTTTTTCGTTAATACTGTTCTCTTTTTTTAATAGTATTTCATATACTGTACCTCTTTTTTTTTTAAGTTTTTCGTTTTTAATTTTTACTGTTACCTCTTTTTTTAGATTTATCATTATACTGTACCTCTTTTTTTAATTTTTTAAGTTTTTTCATTATACAGTTACCTCTTATTTTAAGTTTTCATTATACTGTAACTCTTTTTTAAGTTTTTTCATAACTGTTTTTAACTCCTTTTTTTAAGTTTTTCATTATACTGTACCTCTTTTTTTAAGTTTTTATCGTTATACTGTAACCTCTTTTTTTTAAGTTTTTTTTCCGTTATTATACTGTAACCTCAGTTTTTTTAAGTTTTTTCGTATTATACTGTACCTCTTTTTTTAAGTTTTTCATTAGACTGTAACTTCCATTTTTTAAGTTTTTTTTGTTAACTGTACTCTTTTTTAAGTTTTTCATTAACTGGTAACTCTTTTTTAAGTTTTTTTTCGTTATACTGAACCTCTTTTTTTAAGTTTTCCGTTAACTGTAACACTTTTTTAAGTATTTCGTGATACTGTACCTCTTTTTTTAAGTTTTTCATTATACTGTACCTCTTTTTTTAGTTTTTCGTTATATTCTGTACCTCTTTTTTTAAGTTTTTTCGTTTATATTGTACCTCTTTTTTTTTTAAGTTTTTCGTTATACTGTACCTCTTTTTTTAAGTTTTGTTTTTCATTATACTGTAACACTTTTTTTAAGTTTTTCATAATACAGTACCTCTTTTTTTAAGTTTTTCGATATACTGTCCTCTTTTTTTAATGTTTAAGTTTTTCAATTTATACTGTACCTCTTTTTTTAAGTTTTTCGTTTTTTAAAAAGTTTTTTTCGGTTATACTGTACCTCTTTTTTTTTTAAGTTTTTCGTTATAATTGTTTTTACTCTTTTTTTAAGTTTTTCGTTTATACTGTACCTCTTTTTTTAAGTTTTGCGTTATACTGTACCTCTTTTTTTTAATTTTTCATTATTACTGTAAACCCTTTTTTTAAGTTTTTCGTTATTAACTTGTATCTCTTTTTTTTTAATTTTTTCAGTTATACTGTACCTCTTTTTTTTAAGTTTTTTTCGTTTTTTTAAAGTACCTCTTTTTTTTAAAGTTTTTTCGTTATACTGTAAAACCTAAGTTTTTCTTTTTTTGTTATACTGTTTTTACCTTTTTTTTAAGTTTTTCGTTATACTGTACTCTTTTTTTAATTTTTTTTCGTTATACTGTACCTCTTTTTTTAGTGTCCATGCTTCGCCCCAAGGCGCGACATGCAGGCCGCGGCCATCTAGTTTTACATTGCTGTGCGTATTTTGTACTCCCACTGTTGATAATCAAAGCGTATTCAGCTAAAATAAGTGTGTAAAATACACTTATCTGGAGCTCTGCATTCCTGTCTGTATGTGATCTTGATATTGCATAGGCAAAAAACTTCAATCAGTCAAAACCCTCCGCAGGTACTACGATTAGATAATTTATCAAGCCGATGGTTCTTTGAAAACAACAGGTAAGAGGTGTGTAGAATTAAAAGTGTTAAATTGATGTAAAAAGGTTAGCGAATGGTTTTAGCGTCCCAGCAACAACTACGGTCATACAGGGACGGGACCTCAGTTTCAAGTCTCATTCAAATGACCAAACTTGATGTAAAACCCCAGTCACTCCTCCCCAGTAGCCTATTTCATCAACATTGCAAAGTATACTTTACTAGCAAAGTATACTTTGAGGGAGTAATCATTTATTTTTCCTGAAATGCATTATTTCATATAGAACTAACAAATGCATATATTTCATGATTAAAAGTATGCAGAATTATTATACTGAATTTATTACATTATCACAGCCATTAAATGGCTGTGATAATGTAATAAATTCAGTATAATAAAAATTAATAAATTTATCATAAAATTGAAAATTTCTCCCTCAAAGTATACTTTGCTACTAAAGTATACTTTGCAATGTTGATGAAATAGGCTACAGGTAAGAGGTGTGTAGAATTAAAAGTGTTAAAATGATGTAAAAAAGTTAGCGAATGGTTTTAGCGTCCCAGCAACAACTACGGTCATATAGGGACAGGACCTCAGTTTCAAGTCTCATTCAAATGACCAAACTTGATGTAAAACCCCAGTCACTCCTCCCCAGGTGCCGGACTACTACGAGATAATCACCAAGCCGATGGACCTGTCTACGATGATGTCCAAGATCGACCTACACCAGTACCAGTCGGTGAGGGACTTCATTGACGACGTCGACCAGATCTGTCTCAACGCACTCGAGTATAACCCAGACAAGGACCCTCAGAGTGAGTGCTTGCGCTCAAAATCACGAAGTTTGATTGGTCGAGGCTGAGCTGTGCTGCAGCCTCGGCCAATCAAACTGCTTGATTTTGGGGATGAAACACAACATGGATACGCAGAACGAGTACACATGCTTGAAATCGGGAAGTTTGAGTGGTTGAGGCTGCACTGTGCACAGTCTCGACCAATCAAACAGCGTGATTTTGAGTATGAAATTGGAGTACTTTCTTAGAAAAATACAACCACCCTCAGAGTCTACTACTGTTACTCAGGCTCGGCCAATCGCACCGCTTGATTTCGAGTGCGAATTTGAAGAACATTCTGAGAAAAACGCGAGAAGAAGCCGCAGGGAGCACTCGTGATCGATATCGGGACGTTTGAGTATTAAAGGCTTATCTGTGCTCAGTCTGCATAAATTTGAGTATGAGTTTGGAGAACATGCTCTGGAAGTTTTATAAACGTACCCTGGGCCCCAATTCCACAATTTGGGAGAATGAATCCACCCCAGTGATTCCTCTGGCGATCGCCACTTTCGCAATTGGTGATAAAAATAAACAATTGGCGATAAAAAATTACAATTTTCGAAGTGGTGATTTTTTTATTTTCCCCAGCGGAATCCCTGCACCCTTGACCCTTTGAACCTGAAAGCCCGCTACGTATAGCGGTTTATGCAAACAGTGCAGATCCAGATGAGCCGGCTCGTAAAGAGCTTTTCATAAAGTGTTTAATCTGAAAATCATTTTGTGATGATTGGATTGGCTGCAAAATTAACATGTCCATTCCTGTTACTTAGGGGTGAAAAGGTTAAGGATTCATATCATATCGGTGTAATCTCAGAGCTCCAGATAAGCTGCGTATTTGCTTAAATACCCAATTAAAATAGCCAAAAACCCAATTGAAATCAGAAGTAGCGAGTATCAAAAAGCAATAAAAAGATTATGGTACCTTTATCATCCTGCAGAAAACAATAAACATACCACAAGTATAGCATATTTTTCTTATTTTCCATGAAAACACATCTTGGTATTTCATTAGAATTGTCTCCAAGGAGACAATTCTAATGAAATGCCAAGATATGTTTTCATTTCGAAGCAAACCATTCAATAATTGCTGTCTGTTAATGTGTAAACAGTAGTGTGATTTTATTTTACTCAATTAAAATGTTCAAATACCCAATTGCTTCAGAAATGATAGAGTGACAATACTCAATTACTAATTCCTTATCTGGAGCCCTGAATCTTACTGGGATACACAACTGAGAGTAAGTGATTCAGTGTAGTAAAGGTGCATGTCTTTCAATGCTGAATGTTTTTATTGTAATTTCAGTGCATTACACGTTCGTACACATTGAAAAGTTTGAGTACCTCGAGCCCATGTTATATTTTCCAATTCTTTAGGATAAAACGATACCTGATAAATAGAAAACCAAGCTAGTCTCGTTTGATATCAAGTTTATCACACTTATTGGAAGCGGTAGGAATTCCTCGATAAGCCTCGAAATTCCTACGCGTTTCCTACTCGTGCCTATACACTTGATACAAAAAAAAACGCAGCCTTTTATTTTCTATGTCTGCAAAACCAACATCTACTTCAGGCCGTATTATCCGACACCGAGCCTGCACTTTGAAGGACACGGCTTATGCACTGGTAAAGGCTGAACTCGACCCTGAGTTTGAGAAACTCTGCCTGGGAATCGTCGAGTCCCGGAAACGAAGAGGTATTTCTAGTATTTATTGTAATTATCGATTCCATATATCATCAGGTATTTGTAGTAGACCAGGGGGCCGTTTCACTAACCTTTGTACGACTAAAATGTTCGTAAGTGCAAATTTAGGCTCGTCTTGAAATTTCAATTGATGGATTTACATTTATTGAGCATAGGCTGCATATGCTGAATAAATGTAAATCCAATAATTGTTTACAAGAAAACATTGTTAATGTGAAATTTACAGATTATCATAATTTTGCACTTACAAACATTTTAGTCGTACGAAGTTTAGTGAAACGGCCCCCAGTCTTGTAAATCTATGATAAAACTTCGAAAATCATGAGTCACTTCCCTTAGAACAACTTCCGGGGCATCATCAATCAACAGAGTTTGGGGGTCAAACCTCAATGACATTTCATGAGAGTTGAAGAACGTAAATTTTTTCCACTTCACTGGCTATAAATCCAGTATTTGGAGATGCTTCATATCGAAATGAGCTAATAGCAAACTGCACATGTTGATGGTCTAGTAACATAAGGTCGTAACTGCTATGCTAAAGAATAGCAGTTACGACCTTATGTTACTTGACCATCGATGTGCTTCGCTGACAATTCTGTTGGCGAAATACATGTGCATTTTGGTACAAGCTTATTTCTTAGTAGATCAGAGCTCCAGATAAGCTGCGTATTTGCGTAAATACCCAATTAAAATTGCCAAAAACCCAGTTGAAATCAGAAGTAGCGAGTATCAAAAAGCAATAACAAATTTGTGGTACCTTTATCATGCTACAGAAAACAATAAACAGACCACAAATATAGCATATGTTTCTTATTTTCCATGAAAACACATCTTGGTATTTCATTAGAATTGTCTCCAAAGCAAACTATTCAATAATTGCTGTCTGCTGATGTGTCAACAGTAGTGTGATTTTATTTTACCCAATTAAAATATTGAAATACCCAATTGCTTCAGATATGATGGAGTGAAAATACTCAATTACTAATTCCTTATCTGGAGCGCTGGTAGATGCAATGTCATTGATGGACATTTTTGTGTTGATATATTATATCAAGACATTTATATAGACAATACATCAATATATCAACCATTTTGTGGATACATACCAGTAGCCGATTTCATCAAAATTGCAAATTATACTTTTCTAGCAAAGTATACTTTGAGGGAGTAATCATTTACTTTTCCCAAAATGCATTATTTCATACAGAACTAACTACTGCATATATTTGATGATTAAAAGTATGCAAAATTATAAAACTGAATTTATTACATTATCACAGCCATTTTCAGAATTTATTACATTATCACAGCCAAAATGGCTGTGATAATGTAATAAATTCAGTATAATAAAAATTAATAAATTTATCATAAAAATTGAAAATTTCTCCCTCAAAGTATACTTTGCTAGAAAAGTATACTTTGCAATGTTGATGAAATAGGCTACAGGTATGGTAAGTAGAAACATCATAGTTATTTAAGCGTTGTTTTATTGTATGAATTTAGTACATGATTCATTATTTGTATTGTCTTGCTATTCAGGCGTCCAAGGCGAAAAGACGGCACCGGCATTCTACCACACCCGACCTCTAAATCAGGGCCCAATGCACCCGCTTGCCCTCACCAAAAATACCTCACAACCAACGCCTATCAACCCGAATGTCCGATCGAGTCGACGGCTACGTGGGTTCGAAACTGACGAAGTCACGCCCCTAGAGCAGGTGGAAAAAACGGCGAGAATTGAACGTAGTTTAACGAAGTTACCAATGTCGCCGAGCAAAGAATCGCTGAACAATTCCACACCTCAGGAATGTATAACGAAACGTGCTCAATCTTCTAAAAGCTCAGGTGGTAAGTGTTCTCAGGAAAAGTCTTCGGCCAAAGGGAAATCAACACCTGGGTCTGGTAAATCATCGGTTAAAAAGCCGCTGGCTAAGCGTAGCATCTGGGGGCGGTCGGGTTACAGCCGACGACGGAAGACGAGGAAGAATAATGTTGATATGTCGGAGTCTGTGGAGATCATGACAGAGGATTCCGGTGAGGAGGTTTTGGACGATGAAGGCATGTCCGATATGGAAACGGACTTCGTGAATCCAGATGCCAATCGGTCTTCTCAAAACGTTAACAAACTATCACCGAAACGAGATGCAACAAAATTGTTGTGTTTCGTCACGGGACCAACGCCACCACCTCATGCAACGGACAGTGCGAAGACACCAAGTAGAGTACCGGAAACCGATTGCTTAAGTATTGATGTTGGGTTAAAGACGCCGCGAGACAATCAGAAATCACCGCGATCCGAATCGCAGAAATCACCACGGTCAGATTCACAGAAATCACCGCGATCCGAATCGCAGAAATCACCACGGTCAGATTCGCAGAAATCACCGCGATCCGAATCGCAGAAATCACCACGGTCAGATTCGCAGAAATCACCGCGGTCCGACAGTCGTAAATCAACGCGATCCCGCCACGAATCAGGCCCAGTTTCACACTCGCGACACGAATCGTCTCAAAAATCCCCACGGATCGAACTGGAACAATTATCCCCCGTATCCACGTCCCCAACTCGCACCAGACGCGAATCCGGTCAAAAATCGCCGAAAATTTCAACTGATCTCAGGACAGACTCTAGTCACAGATCTCCCAGACATATAAACTCGTCCGAAACTCCAGCCAACAAGTCGAGTCCAAAGCCGAGTATAGACCACGGCGCTGATAGTGTTCTCTCTGCTCAAGATAACGTTGTTCCTGATAAATCGGCTGGTGTTGCGCTGGCTAATGGATACGTCGACAGCGGCTTGGGAAGCTCGGACAGCAGTAACGGGGATTCCAACGACAGTACGGCGAAAACACAGCAGGACACGGCAGTAGTTACTGTGAGTGAACCTCAGCCCGGGACCAGTACAGAATCCGAGGTGAGTCCCTTTAACCCTTTCAACACTACAGGCCTCTATAGCAGTGTTTCAATTTGCAAACAATGTAGATCCAGATGAGCCGGCTCGTAACGAGCCGGCTCATCAGGATCTGCATTTTTGTACGAGCCATCTCATCAGATCTGCACTTTTTGCAAGTAATTGTCCCCTCACCGATAGGCAAGAGGAGATGTAGAGGATATTCATAATTTTGCAACGAATATGTTAACGGCACTCGTGAAATATGAACATTTCACACCACTCGATGAACATATATGTCATATTCGTTGCAAAAATATGAATATGAATGTGTATTTGCAGCCTATTTGCAGTCCGGCACTGCAGATGCGCGTTATGAATATAGATAGCGAAAGTAGTCGTATTTTCACCGGAAGTTGTTTATTTCATCGATGAGAACATATGACTTTTATTTACACCGTATAACTGTAAATAGCGTTAGTCCATTTACGTGCGTGCGTGCATAACACCTTTCATTTTTCGATAACTCATGAACTGCTTAACAGATTTTGATAATATTTGGCCACAATGTGTGTCTAGGGATGGTGCTTTGTTTTGCATACAACCCACGTCCGACCGCCCAAAGTCTAGGCTTATTTCTTTCAGAAATAAAAAAACACCCCTTTTTTATAAAATATAAATTGACTAGTCTGAACTGTTGATTGAATTTGTGTTCACGTAACCTCTGTATGCGAGATGAGGGGACAGTGCTCCAGATAAGGAATTAGTAATTGAGTATTTTCACTCCATCATTTCTAAAGCAATTGGGTATTTCAAAATTTTAATTGGGTAAAATAAAATCACACTACTGTTTACACATCAACAGACCACAATTATTGAATTAGTTTGCTTGGAAATGAAAACATATCTTGGCATTTCGGTAGAATTGTCTCCTTGGAGACAATTCTAATGAAATACCAAGATGTGTTTTCATGGAAAATAAGAAAAATATGCTATATTTGTGGTCTGTTTATTGTTTTCTGCAGCATGATACAGGTACCACAAAATTATTGTTTTTTGATACTCGCTATTTCGGAGCAAATACACAGCTTAACTGGAGCTCTGGGGGATATGGTTTTGTGCTACAGTGCTGCTGTGTATATTGTAGGTGACCTCAAACAATGTCCCGGAGACGACGGAACAGACCTCACAAGATGTGGACATGGATGCCAGCACAAGTAAGTTGCTTTTTTCCCCCGGCCTTTTGTTCTTATTAGGCTATGGTCCCAATGGCAAATGTGTAGTAAAACAAATACTAATTTGGTAAAAAAAAAAAAAGAAGGGTTTTATCTACCGTTTTGAGTTGGTGAATCATATTGGTGTGTCGGCGAGGGCCTGGCACCAGATCAGGTTGTTCTAATTTCAGGACTGAATATATATTTTGATTGTAAATATTGAGTTCTGAAGTTGGGATTTACCCCCCTCGGACAGGTGGATACGGGACACGACCCCGTTGACCCGTCTGCGTGTAGACTCCCTGAGGCTTGTACCTCTATGTCAGAAAAGCGGACGTTAAACCCTATTCACTCACTCACTCATATTGGTGTGTCATCCTATCATGCCTAATAATGCCATGTAATAACATTTCTGAATTTTGGTGTTTCAAATGCAACAAATGATTGTATTTGACTGGTAAATAAATCACTGTTAATAAGTGATGGGATGACGTCACAATGCACATAAAACAACATCTCACCCACGTTTGTGGAAAGCGAGATAGATGTAGTGGTCACAATTTGGCGGGTTCGTAGTCGTCACAATTTTGGACGCACAACCATATTTTATGTATCTCCTCTCCTGATACACCCGCAGAGCTGCCAACTGTTACGATTTTTCCGTATTTGTTCCGGAAAATATGTTAGAAATACGGAAGTACGGATAACAATTAAAAAGTACGATTTTTAAAAAAATCAGCGCGGGAATATCTGGAAATAATAATTTCGTTTCACAATTCTGCCAATAAATCCTATTTTTTTATTTACCCGTAATCATACTCGCCGAGGCGCTTACCATTTTGATTCTTGTTGTGTAGTAATAGTAGTTTCAAGCGCTCAGCGATATTGATTTATTCATCACGTAAATTCATAAAATGTCTGCTCCAAAGCGTGCAGCCAAACGAATTTGGGTATTTTTTATCGAAAGAAGTTAGAACACATCTGTTCATCAATGATTACAGCGAAACATGGCCCAATTTGGTCCTGTCAAAGCGCGGTGATGAATTTGCGTCTTGCAAGCAGTGTAATTGTGATTTTTCGGTTGGTCATGGTGGCCGAAACGAGGGCCAAGGCTCTAAAAAAGTTAATATAAGTGAGTACTGATTTGTGTTCCGGAAAACATATGTGGTGTTCCGGAAAATAGCCCCCTTTTCTCTCCATGTTCCTCATGTGACCGACATGAGGTTGGCAGCTCTGCACCCGGTCATTACCATACGTCATCTGTAGCATCCACACATTAATGGCTATCCACCCGTACCATTTGGGTGACCTTGACCTTCGTGACACCCACGTCCGCGATTGTACTTCAGCAGCTGTTAAATACATCAAACATGTCCATTGTGTGTATATGTGGCTGTGGCTGGACAAATGGGGGCTTATGGGTTTTGTGGCCAGTGTAAATCCAGATCAGCATGTGCATCTGCAGTTTCTGCACAGTGCGATCCTCTATGTCTAAATGAAACCATCCAACCAGGCACATCACCGACGTTCCGTGTGACCCGAGGTCAGACACGGAGCCAGCAACACGCGGTGGCCGTCCTCCAGGAATCACCGGAGACCGTGGTCGTGGACCGTGACCGGCTGACCCGCCTCCTCGACCTGACGGTCACACTCACGGACAGCTATACGGTCGGCACGCTGGATAAACTGCACAGCGTCTACAGCCAGTGTATATACCAGCATAGGGAGCAGTATGACAAGATGATGTTGATTCAGGTACTGCCGTTTCTGCCAATTTTATCGTTTTGGCTAATTATGTCGATGAATCCATAAGTATACCCTTGGCATACGAAGTATGTCGAAGGTTATATACTTTTCGTAATTCCGTCCGTCCGTCCGTTTGTCCGAACCAACATCCGATATTTATGGGCTTAGAGTACCATAGACTTGTTCAGTAATCTGAACAACAGAGCTCCTGTAGCCTATTTCATCAACATTGCAAAGTATACTTTACTAGCAAAGTATACTTTGAGGGAGAAATCATTTATTTTTCCCAAAATGCATTATTTCATATAGAACTAACAAATGCATATATTTCATGATTAAAAGTATGCAGAATTATTATACTGAATTTATTACATTATCACAGCCATTAAATGGCTGTGATAATGTAATCAATTCAGTATAATAAAAATTAATAAATTTTTCAAAAAATTGAAAATTTCTCCCTCAAAGTATACTTTGCTACTAAAGTATACGTTGCAATGTTGATGAAATAGGCTACAGATAAGCTTTGTGTCTAAAGCATACTATACCCCGATTTCAAAATCATTGCATATTTTACTTTTACGAATGAATTATTGATTTTCTTCATTACTAAATAGGGAACAAATTGAAACATTCACTTATTTCTATCAATTTGTCATATTGGCCAATTCTCAGTTGTGTGCCTTCTTTCAGTTATAATAGGGAAAATGGCGAAAACCTGAACTTGTCCCCCCTGGATCTGAGGACTATATGCAGAATGAATTGTCATTTCCGCTAATTCTGTCCTTTTGACTAATTCTGTCATTGTGATAAATTTGGTCATTTTTTGTTAATTCTATCATTTTGGCCAACTCTTGTTTCGGCTAATTATATCATTTCAACATTCTGTCATTTCAGCGAATTCCTGCCAATTCTGTCATTTCGACATGTATTCCTGTCTGAATGTGACCTTGATGTTGCACAGATGTAGAAAGTATTTTGTTTGTATTGTTAAAGTTCTCTATTCTTATGTTCACAGGACATGGAAGACAGGCTTCGTCATTTCACGTCGCAGGTCGCCAACAAATCGCAGTCAAAAAGGACAGCTGGCGCGCAAGCTCTTCACTCGTGATTTGCAGTATTTACTGTCTACTAGTGTCATTTCTGTAGCCGTTTTCACCCAAATTGCAAAGTATACTTACCATGCGTACCTTGCTAAGTACACTTAGAGGGAGAAATTTTCAATTTAAGGATAAATTTATTCATTTTATTATACTGAATTTATTACATTATCACAGCCATGGCATGGCCATGGCTGTGATAATTTAATAAATTCAGGATAATAATGGCCATGGCTGTGATAATGTAATAAATTCAGGATAATAATGGCCATGGCTGTGATAATGTAATACATTCAGGATAATAACGGCCATGGCTGTGATAATGTAATAAATTCAGGATAATAATGGCCATGACTGTGATAATGTAATACATTCAGGATAATAATGGCCATGACTGTGATAATGTAATACATTCAGGATAATAATGGCCATGGCTGTGATAATGTAATAAATTCAGGATAATAACGGCCATGGCTGTGATAATGTAATAAATTCAGGATAATAATGGCCATGGCTGTGATAATGTAATAAATTCAGGATAATAATGGCCATGGCTGTGATAATGTAATAAATTCAGGATAATGGCCATGGCTGTGATAATGTAATACATTCAGGATAATAATGGCCATGGCTGTGATACTGTAATAAATTCCGGATAATAATGGCCATGGCTGTGATAATGTAATAAATTCATGATAATAACGGCCATGGCTGTGATAATGTAATACATTCAGGATAATAACGGCCATGGCTATGATAATGTAATACATTCAGGATAATAATGGCCATGGCTATGATACATTGGTAATAAGGCATGGCTATGTAATGTAATATTCGGTAACGGCCATGGCTATGATAATGTAATACATTCAGGATAATAATGGCCATGGCTATGATAATGTAATACATTCAGGATAATAATGGCCATGGCTATGATAATGTAATACATTCAGGATAATAATGGCAATGGCTTTGATAATGTAATACATTCAGGATAATGATGGCCATGGCTGTGATAATGTAATAAATTCAGTATAATGATGGCCATGGCTATGATAATGTAATACATTCAGTATAATGATGGCCATGGCTATGATAATGTAATACATTCAGGATAATAACGGCCATGGCTGTGATAATGTAATAAATTCAGGATAATAATGGCCATGGCTGTGATAATGTAATACATTCAGTACAATAATATAATAATGGCCATGGCTGTGATAATGTAATACATTCAGTACAATAATATAATAATGACCATGACTGTGATAATGTAATACATTCAGTACAATAATATAATAATGACCATGGCTGTGATAATGTAATACATTCAGTACAATAATATAATAATGGCCATGGCTGTGATAATGTAATAAATTCAGTATAATAATCCTGCATACTTTTAATCATCAAATATAAACAGTCGTTAGTTCTATATGAAGGGGAAAATAAATGATTGCTCCCTCAATATATACTTAATAGCTAGATAAGTATGCTTTAACAATTGTGGTGAAATCGGCTACAGGCCTGCACGAGTGATTTGCGTACTTCGTGTTCCCCCACGGGATTGAAAAGGGGCACGATAAGGCCAGAATAAAAGGTGACATTCAGCGCGCTAAACAATATTTTTGATATTACTGCAAAATTACATCATGTTGGTTGAATAATGATAATGCCTGTATTAATAGTGTATTTATTTTTATTGCAATTATTTGTAGGGCAGCATGGTGCTACCAAATTTGGCCATGGCTCCACCAAAATCGGCGACACTAAAATAGGCTGGTAGGGCAACGCTAGGTCTGGACACACGGGCATTGACCCTTTCAACACCACAGACCTGTATACTGGTATTGGCAAAAAGTGTAGATCTAAATGAATCGCGAGCCGTCTCGTCAGGATCTGCACTTTTTGCATATAATTTTCATATTTTTTAGAACAAAAACACCCCCTTTTTATAAATGGACTAGTCTGAAATCATTTTGTGACAATTGGATTGGTTGCAAAATCCATTCCAGTTCCTTAGGGGTGAAAGAGTTAAAACATAAATGAATTTGGCTACATACATTGAGTATACCAGGCACAAGTTTACTAGGCAAGGCTAGAAACCGTATATACGAATTATGAAGCAGCCAGATACGGTAGCAAATCTTGATATTGGCCGAATCCCGTATGGACTTAGCCCCCTTCTTTCACTGATCAATGCATTCAGTATATGTGAACACATCTGGGGCCCGTTTCACTAAACTTCTTACGACAAAAATATTTGTACAAAAAGTTCTATGAAAATGCTTCCCACATTAACGTGTTTCTCTAATGCTACCATTTTGTGCCTATGTGTTCACGTCATTAAATGCAGCACATTCATGATATATTTTCCAAAATCGGTTGTCAGAACAAAATGTTATTGTGGATTTCAATTTTGCACTTACGAACTTGTTAGTCGTACAAAGTTTAGTGAAACGGGCCCCGGTACAAATCCAGATCTCCAGTTAAGGTGGGTAATTTGACCAACTTTGGGTGAAATTTTGTTATTTCTTCATCAAAAATGGCAAGTTGGGAGTCCTTTAGAATCGTCTCATTGAGACGATTCTAAAGCACTCCCAACTTGCCATTTTTGATGGAGAAATAAGAAATTTACCTCCAAATTACGCACCTTAACTGGAGCTCTGCAAATTATCAAACATTATCATTGGGTTGTGTATGTGTTTAATGCAAGACCGAGATGAGAAGTGGACTGGACGGTTGTGGTTTGAACACCAGATTGTCTATTAACAGTGTGTGTGTGTGGTGGTGTTCGTGTGTGTGTGTGTGTGTGTGAATGACTCGACAGTATTTGGGTATGGACACTTTTGAACTACAGTTGACACTCGTTCGTTACCTCCAACTCTCGTGAAACTACTGATAACTTAAGTCAAATTCTTGGTCCCAAGTACATGTTTTCCTATATAAGAACTCTTGTTAACTCAATTTTCCTCAGTCCCTTGGATTTTGAGTAAACGAGTATCGACTGTATTCAGTAATAAAAAAAGGGGTTTTGTAAAAAATCAGAAAATATACACAAACGGTGCAGATCCTGATGAGAGGGCTGGATCATCTGGATCTACACTATTTTGTAAAAACATTGGGAAAGCGATCTGCAGTGTTGAACAGGTTAAATAATAACATATTTGTAATATAAGCTCTATTTCGCCACTCAGTGACATTTTCATGTGCATTTATGAACTTGAATTCAACAAGCACAATTAACCATTTGTGCAATTCAAGATTACTGATTTCAACAAGCTGCATTTATGCATTTCTTGAATTCAACAAGCTGCCATTTATCATGATTTCTTTCTTTTGTACTTTTGTTTCTTGTACTTATGAGTTTGACTTCTAAATGATATTTTTACGTTCTATTTTTATGTTGTACAGCTGTATGTTTGTTTAGCGCTTGCTCCTGTTTTGAAAAGGGACCAAAATGAAATTGGTTTGTTCACAAATGAAGTGCCATCATTATCAACCATTTTGCTGCATTTAATGCCAATAAAATCTGCTATGCTCATTCGATTCTGATTTGTTGCTGGGGAAATTGGACTTATGGCCTATGCAACCACAGGTGGCAGACTCGAACCTGTGACACAAAAAATGCCCATTACATTAAAGGCACTACCCCACCCACTTGGTCTCATACAGTACTGTCTTCATAAAGAAGATAATACTGTATGAGACAAAGTGGGTGGGGTAATGGATGTTTTGTAATGGGCATTTTTTGTGTCACAGACATTCCTCGTTTAAACCAACTTTCTCACTTCCATTAATAACAATGTAATTTTGTAAACAAAAAAGAAGAAATTTATGACAGTATAGATCATGATGAGACGGCTCGTAAACGAGCCGGCTCATCAGGATCTACACTGTTTGCAAAGTTTTCTAGTGTATAATAGTCAAAGGATTCATTTGTAGTGTGTTGATATCATGTATATGAAATTGCCGTATATAAAGAGCATTTTAGCTCCATTTCTAGTTTTCATTTGATCTGTATATTTGTGTTTGGGAATGATAGTTGTATATACCAGATGCCGGGTGTTGTCTGTCAATTTACTTGTTTGTAAGTTGGTTATCCCTTAAAGGGTGAGAAACGAATATTGTCATCTATCTTTTCATATTTCTTGAGGAGAAAAAACAAACAAGGCCACAATTAATAGACTATTTGTTTCCTATCTCCCTACCCTGCATTTTCAAGTTGGAAGTTGGGTAGGTAGTTAGCAATTTTTTTTTGTTAGCTCGGATTGAGATGGTCCTGGGGCAGACACCGGGATGAACCAATTTTTTTTTAAAAAATCGGCTATATAATTATTTCGGTTTAACCCATTCCTTTCGGAATACATCTTTACGGGTATTAAATATTTTATTTTTGTTGTTTCTCAATGGAAGTATATGTTGTGACCACCCATTTGAACCGTCTCGACGATATATATTTCTGAGCACATAGAAGGAAAATATTTTGGATTACATAATGGCGTATCTTCAGCATTAAAAGGGTTAATTGGGCAATTTTAGTGGGTCGGCCGGGCGATGGGAAACGGACACCTATTTTATTATGGCCCAACTGGTTTGGCAGCACAGATTCTTGTGTTCTTTGAAAACAGGTTTTATGTGTGCCAAAAGGCAATTATATATATTCTTGTTGATAAATATTGAAAATTATTATAATTGCCATTTAACCCTTTGAACCCAAAAGCCCGCTATAGCGGTTTATGCAAACAGTGCAGATCCAGATGAGCCGGCTCGTAACGAGCTGTCTCGTCGGGATCTTCACTTTTTTAAAGTAATTTTCTTTTCTTTTTTAAACAAAAAATACCCCCTTTTCATAAATGGACTAGTCTGAAAATCATTTTATGACGATTAGATTGGTTGCAAAATTAACATATCAAAATGTATTCCAGTTACCTCGGGGGTGAAAGGGTTCAAATGCAGGAAACAATTGTTGTCTGCTGTATCTTCATTTGTTATTTCTTGAAGAATTTTTTTTTATTTGGTAGCGTATGAGAATTGTCTCCCATGGAGACGTTTTGTTGGGAAATATTGAAAAAAACAAAAAACGACAACAGCAGATAACAACATTGTATTCGGCATTGTTGTAGGGATAAGGTAAGTTACAGAGCGTCTATTGGTAAGATAGTTGCGAACAGTAACTCTTGCAATCTACTCCCGTACCATCCGGTTTGCCATTTACGAGCAACGTCGTATACACTAAAGATAGACAACCCATGTAGTGGGTGGTGGTCGGGTGAACGAGACTGCGTAATTAACGATAGGGGTTCCTCCTTATAGGAATCACGATTTGCCTGGTTTGGCCCTCGGGTACGTTTTTATCTTTGGCTCTTTCGTTACCTGGGAGTTGAATTGGGTTATTGCCCATTATAAAAGTAGTAAGATTATTACTGATCATACTGCTTTTGGGAGGGGGCCCAAGTGATTCTGGTGTGGTGAGGACCTGTCATCAGATCAGGATTATTCTGATTTCAGGGCTGAATATATAGTTTTGTTATTGTAAATATTCTGTTCTGATTTTGGGATTTTCCCCCCATTTGTACATGTAATTGAACATGTACATGCACTTGTACAGGTAATATATGGGATTTAGTACTAAACCCATTGACCCGGCCTTAAATGACCATAGCTGTTGATAGGCCGTTAAACCCCAACAAACAACCCATGTAAATAAATTGTTATAGGTCATCTGAGTTGTTTCCCTTTCACCATAATCGGAAACACATTTTACTGATTACATGCGGGAAATTTGAGACCGGTTCAAACACATCAGATTTTCCAGTAAAAAAATATGATAAATCTGGGCTGCAATATACCACAAACTCCTTATATTGTTATCGCTATTAGGCCATAAAAAAAGTACTTTGGTTCTCAGATATCGCCGCGTCAGAAAAATCACTGCACGTCGAGCATTTTATCATCATAGAGAAATAAAAGTGTACTGTAAATTCACCAGATGATCCATAAAACACACTATCATGCAAACATGTGTTAAATCCAATATGTCTAAAGAGGTTATCGTAAATTCATAGAACATGTATGCATCTGGCGACTTGAAAAAAATCAAAGCATCTCGAACCAACAAAAATATATTAAAAGATTCTGCCCTCCTGCGTCACATTCTGCAAACCCCGTGTCTGAGAACCAAAGTACTTATTTGTTTATGGTCTACTGTCTGTTTCACGAAACCTGCCCAAATTTTACGGCCATATAAACAATGCATAAACTATTTTTTTCTTGATATTAAATATTAAATTAAATTAAATTGATTTGTCTATGGGAATTTAACATGTGGGATTGGAGGTGGAGGAGCTGTGGGAGGAGTAAAAAAATGATGGGTCCAGTATTTCATGAAATTTGAAAATTTCCCCATGCTAAATCCCCATAGACATCTTCACTCCGTGAAGATGTCTATGGGGATTTAACATGGGGAAATTGTTTTTTGACTCCTCCCACACTTCCTTACCACTTTCCCCCCCCCCCCATGTTAAATTCCCATAGACAAATCAATTTTTCGTAATAAAACCAATATTTGACCAAATTTCACGAAATAAAAAGAAGGCTCATTCTTAAATTTTCCTTTAATTTAATATTATCGAAAAAAATATTGTTTTTCAATTGTTTATATAGCCGTAAAATTTGGGCAGGTTTCGTGAAATGGACAGGAATCATACACCCGAGCATTGCCACTTGTTTTCTTCAAAACATAATTTACAGCATTATATATTGTGATTAAATTGAAAATGTACTGGTACAAGTATGCACAAATAATTATTTTCACTGGTTTCAATGCACGTCTACTGCTTTTGTCCGAATACGGCAGGGTGTTTGTATTGTTGCACAATTTTTCTCCTGTTTTACTGTTTCAACTGCTTCCATTTCATTAGCTCAGAGTGCACCAATGGCATGAATTATGTTAAGATTCTAATTATGTAATCTATCTCATGCTTAGTTAATGTAATTTGTAAGAGCAACACACATAAAAAAGAAATATATAATAAAATATAAACAAATAAAAACATATGTGTATACATGTATGAAAAACTAAGATTCGAACTCCCTACCTACGGCATTGATATCTTCACTGTAACCCCTCGACTACATAACACTTGATGACAAATCTCAAAAATCAATATTGAAAAGGAATATTGCCACGGGTATATTCACCTATTCTGTGTTTTGTTTATGATCGGTTTGTATGTAAACAAGTAGCAAGTTATCGTCTGCGGACTATAACCCTAAATATTGACATGCTCACTGTTGTTGGGAAACCATATACATGTATGTGACTGGAGAAATGGGGCTTATGAGTTTTGCGACCAGTGTAGATCCAGATCAGCCTGTGCATCCGCATAGTCTGATCAGGATCTGCACTGGTCGCCATTCCATCAATGAAGCCCCGTGCAGGCACCGGGGCGGGATCAACTGATCCTGAGAATAGTGCTGCAGTAGCCATTGCTTGTCGTAAAAGGCGACTAAACTGGCTTAACGATTGGGTTCATACTTTCCGGAACCCACTATACCGGATTTGGCCCTCATGTACATTTTTGGCTTTCTTGTATGTGAGAGTTGAGTCAGGCTATGCCCCATATATAAAAGTAAGATTAACATTAATCCTATTACTTTTAGGGGATGGGATAAATGATGCTGGTGTGGCGAAGGCCTGGCACCAGATCAGGTTGTTCTAATTTCAGGACTGAATATATATTTTGATTGTAAATATTGAGTTCTGAAGTTGGGATTTACCCCCCTCGGACAGGTGGATACGGGACACGACCCCGTTGACCCGCCTGCGTGTAGACTCCCTGAGGCTTGTACCTCTATGTCAGAAAAGCGGACGTTAAACCCTATTCACTCACTCACTCACTCACTCATTACATCAACTGCATTAACCTTGCCATGCTGAATTTGTCGTCAGCTGCTTATTTTTTTCCCTTCCATTTTGTTATGCCCCCGTCCGTTCGTGCATCTGTCCAAACATGTTCTTTTCAATAACTCCTTCACCAATTTCAATAATATTTGCAATGTCTGTCTAGGATTAGCTTCATAATAATGATGCCCTTTACTATGTGGGGGCATCCGTGTTCTATGAACACATTAGCTTACTGTCTGTTTCACAAAAGCTGCCCAAATTTTACAGCTATATAAACAATTCAAAAACAAGATTTCTTTTGATATTAAATTAAAGGAAAATTTAAGAATGAGCCTTCTTTTTATTTCGTGAAATTTTGCCAAATATTGGTTTTATTACGAAAAATTTATTTGTCTATGGGAATTTAACATGGGGGAAAAAGAGGAAGAGGAGTGTGGGAGGAGTCAAAAAACGAAAAAAATTGGAAATTGACTCTGAAACCTAGCTAGATAGCTTGGAAATGATCTAACTAAGAAAACAAAAGTTAAATTTTAAAAATTGGTCTAGTATTTCTGAAATTCTAAAAAATTTCCCCATGTTCAATCCCCATAGACATCTTCACTCCGTGAAGATGTCTATGGGGATTTAACATGGGG
This sequence comes from Conchocele bisecta, assembly GCA_029237695.1. Taxonomy (NCBI): domain Eukaryota; kingdom Metazoa; phylum Mollusca; class Bivalvia; order Lucinida; family Thyasiridae; genus Conchocele; species Conchocele bisecta. Next base: position 90,610,573 of record CM055268.1, read on the forward strand.
AAATTTTGTTTTCGCAATAAAATCAATATTTGACCAAATTTCACGAAATAAAAAGAAGGCTCATTCTTAAATTTTCCTTTAATTTAATATTATCGAAAAAAAGTTTGTTTTTGAATTGTTTATATGGCCGTAAAATTTGAGCAGCTTTCGTGAAACAGACTATAGTCTCATTTAAGCATGGTTCGACAGCACTTTAGATTCTAACCATGTTTTTATTGAGGAAGAAGACAGAAATAAACAGCAGAATCAAATTTTCGATTCCAGTATTGTGAGGGTTAAATTTTGTGCTCTGGCATTTTCTTATATATTTATTCATCAATATTTAATAATACATCAAATGGGCTATTTGCCGTCATTGTATATTTATTTACTGTGTATATGGGCAATAAACCGCTTCACATGGAGCCAGCTGTGAATACTTTCTTCCTTTATGCAAATACCCGGGAAATGGTGGAAAATTGTTTTTGTCCTGTTGCACTGATTAAACTTGAAGGGGTTAGTCAGTTGCACAGGTGGAAGACTCGAACCTGTGACAAAAAAAAAATGCCCATTACAAAAAGTCCATTACCCCACCCACTTGGTCTCCTACAGTACTACGTTCTGTAAAAGACCACTTGTTAATGGATTTTTTATAATGGGCATTTTTTTTGCGTCACAAGTCCGAGTCTTCCACCTGCGGTCAATTGAAGAAGGCTAATGCATGAGGGCATTGGCCCCTTTAGAGCTCCAGATAAGCTTTGTGTCTAAAGCGTACTACACCCCCTGATTTCAAAATCATTGCGTATTTTACTTTTACAAATGGATTACCGGTAATGATTTTCTTCATTCCTAAATAGGGAAAAAAAATGATAAAAAATATAACAAAGTTAAACATTCACTTATTTGAGCTGCAAAAAGCAAAAACTGTTTCCTTTTTGCAGCTCAACTAAGTGAATTTTCAACTTTATGACAGTACTCAATTTGAAAATCAATGCATATTTTCACATTGCTGTGCGTAATTTTTACTCCCACTTTTGATAATCTATGCGTATTCAGCTAAAATAATTGCGCACCTTATCTGGAGCGCTGCCCCTTTCTTCCACTGATCAATTACAAGTCACTAAGATCCGTTTAAAATTGAAAGATTTGATTTATTGGTGTTGACCTCGAGATGAGCGGGAATTTGTCACAGCATTATAGTAGAGCCTTAGAGGAATGCATGCATGAAATATTAAGAATTTTTGATGAAAGAAATAGAAGTTCTAACATATTTCTGATGTTAAGTTTTGTAAAGAGACTAAGTATGTGACCTTAACCTTGGGATCAGCGGGGGTTGGACGGTCGTAGATTTGTCACAGCATGATAGTACAACCTTAGAGGAATGCACGAGTGATGAAATATTAAGAATTTTAGATGAAGGAAATAGAAGTTATAACAATATTTCTCTGATGTTAAGTTTTGTAAAGAGACCAAGTATTTGACTCGACCATGTGATCAGCGGTGGTTGGACGGTCGTGGATTTGGCAAAGCATGGTAGGACCATGTGATCAGCGGTGGTTGGACGGTCGTGGATTTGGCAAAGCATGGTAGTAGAGCCTTACAGGAATGCATGTGTGAAATATTAAGCATTTTAGATGAAGGAAATAGAAGTTATAACAATATTTCTCTGATGTTAAGTTTACGCACGCACGCACGTCCGTCCGGACGGACGGACGGACAACCTGACTCCAGTATACCCCCCCACAACTTGTTGCGGGGGGGTATAATAAACATTCATTCACCATTATCCCACGTATTGATTCATTGGCATCATTATACATTTTATATCAGACGTAACTTACCACACTAATATCGGGGGCGATAACCGTGTTTCCTTAAAATGTTAACAAACATTACTATTTATTATCTGTATTTATTTTTTGATGTGCAATGATCATTGTCGAAAATATTAAATAGCATGCCTCATTTGCATATGAAAATGGCCTAATACCACCGCGAGTCACTATCAGTAAAATAAATATTACTAAACGATTATATCTGTATAGCAGGCACTCGTAATCTGTAGAACTGGTGGAAAAGTGACACAATTATTGAATTCCTATAAAGAACAGTTTGTGCCTACTGAGTGGGCATTTACCTTTAAGAACTGGAACTGTTGCAAAAACTTTTAAAGCAAATTTCCAAGTCATTCAACCTTACATATTTAGGGCATATAGAATAAAAATATGGACGATGATAAACAGGTGTATCGAGTTTCAAGTTTATCAGACTTGTAGTTTAAAGAAATATTTAAAAAAAAAATAAGTTTCCCCAAAACAATTTCAAACTATTTTCACCTGCATGTATTATTTGTGTAAGGGCGTGCTATGAAATGAGAATGTGTACGATAATGAAACACCATAAGAACTTTCAGGTCAACCCTTCTTACAGCTGCAGATATGTCGTTTAAAAGCGCAAATTTCTGACGGAGACGGACGTCATTGTAACTAGACATTATGTTTGTAAAACATGGATATGCCCCCTTGGCATACTTGACTGTGAAAAATGGCTAAGAGCGACCTTGGTAAAAATAAAGGTCAAGGTCATGTTAATTGTGGCAATCCTTCGCGTAATATTGAAGATATTACATGTTGGAGAAACTTACAAACTTTTCAATGCAACACATAACACTTCGATTTTTGTTCGTGTTTAACGGCCTAGCTGTTGATAGGCCATTAAACACCAACAAACAAAAATCAACGTAACAAAATGACACGTTAACGGTGGCGCGAGTGTGACAAATGTTCAGGTGATTCAAGTGTCTCAAGTAGATCTTGGTGATTTAGGTATACCCAAGCTATCGCATAATCACTGTCTAGCTTTCCGCAAGCAGGCTCGACAAAAACCAGGAGGCTCAACAAATACCATGGGTTCATTGCACACAACACGACACTTTCAGGGCTGTAACCAGAGGTGAAAATCAGACAAGGTGAATCAAGTCCCGATATGGCGGTCGGGCAGCATTCTCCACGCTACCACCCCGGGGATTTGTTTAATTCTTAGCATAAACAAATTGGTTGCCACCTCGTCTGCCTCATCCTGGTTACGGTACTGTCTTTTTTTGTTGTTGGTGTATAATGGCCTATCAACAGCTAAGGTCATTTAACCCTTTCAACACCAAGTAACGTAATAGGATGTTCCATTCCAATGTTTCACGCTATTTCATTAATTTTGTTCATTCAAATTATCCAATTCTTCTAAAAGGGTAATCTGTACGACGTTTAAAATTATTAACAAACAGTGGAGATCCTGATGAGACGGCTCGTTACGAGCCGGCTCATCTGGATCTGCACTGTTTGCAAACATTGTCTCTATAGAGGTCTGTGGTGTTGAAAGGGTCAAGGCCGGAAGGTACTGACTAAGAAGGAAACCGGAAGGTACTGGGGCTAAGTGACTGATGTGGTGGCAACAGATCGGGTTATTCTAATTTCAGGGCTGAATATATATTTTTTCTGTAAATATTCGGTTCTGATTTTTGTGGTTTTCCCCCCATACATCATGTACATGCAAGTGAATTATAACGTGGCCTAAAATAACCCTAGCTGACACCATGAAATAAATAAACAACCCAACACAAGTGAAGTTACTTATTCAATATATTCAGCGAGTGAAACAAATGCATGTACAAGACAAAACTTGTGAATGAACTTCTAACTCTTGTATGTGAATTTACATGTCATTGTGAGTTGACCACAGCATAATAATAATGTTCGCGATCAGCGTAGTTCCAGATCAGGCTGTGCATCCGCACAGCCTGATCAGGATCTACACTGTTCGCCATTTCGTTACCGAAGTATATTTATTTCCATCATCAGGCAAATTTTAGATCAAAATGCGATAAGGAATGTGCACACGATAAGATCTAATTTTCTTGAAGGTCCGTTTTCTCAGCTTCAGACCACATATAAATCGACGATGCCATTTTGTACGTTTAACCATCTCGCCCCTAAATATTATAACATGGTCTGTTCTATGTTAACTTTGGACTATCCATTGATAAACAAGAGTTGTCAGAGGACAACGAAGCGCACCTGATGGTGCTGGTTGAGAATGTGTAGCAGATAGGGTGAAACGGATCAAAGAACTGAAATCTTAACATTTGAAGACGGACAGACCGATGGACGCAGACACCACCATGTGCATAGCATAAGCACCGCTTTCTTCGGAAGGCATGATAAACCGGGGGTATTGTTTCAATATATCAAAATCACTGCAGATCCTAACGAGAAGGCTCATTACCAGCCGGTGGGTTTGTTTGTTTGTTTGTGTATTAGTGTTTAACGGCCTATCAACAGCTAAGGTCAGGTAAGGCCGGGCAAACGGGTTCGATCCCATTTTAACCTGCTGCATTGGGGAGAAATTCCCAAAATCAGAACGGTTAATTTACATCGAGAACAAATATATTCAGCCCTGAAATTAGAATAACCGGACCTGGTGCCAGGTCACCAAACCAGTCACTTCCCCTAAAAGTAATAGGATTACAAATAATTGTAATACTCAAATAAGGGGTATAACCGGATTCAACTGTCACATACAAGAATGCCAAAGACGTATGTGAGGGCCAAACCAGGTCTCCAGTTGGGATTCCGGTAAGGATGAACCCCGATCGTTAAATTACCCATCGCATGCTCCCACCTGCCACCCACCAGCTGGAGACCTGGAGCCTATTTCATCAACATTGCAAAGTATACTTTAGTAGCAAAGTATACTTTGAGGGAGAAATTTTAAATTTTATGATAAATTTATTAATTTTTATTATACTGAATTTATTACATTATCACAGCCAATTTGGCTGTGATAATGTAATAAATTCAGTATAATAATTCTGCATACTTTTAATCATGAAATATATGCATTTGTTAGTTCTATATGAAATAATGCATTTAGGAAAAATAAATGATTACTCCCTCAAAGTATACTTTGCTAGTAAAGTATGCTTTGCAATGTTGATGAAATAGGCTACTGGTTTGGCCCTCACATACCTCTTTGGCATTTTGTATGTGACAGGGTTAAACGCGTAATACTAGCTCAAGCTGAGAAAGGAATTTCTCGCATTTTTATTCACATTATTAAACAAACATGGATGTGAACCATATCAGGACATGGGCAATTAGTTATTTTCAGCATTCTCAATGAGCAAGTACTGTTATGTGTTATGGAAACAGTGCGATGATGCAAATCGACTCGCACACTCTAAAAGGTTACATGATTGAAAAAGATTATCTCCAAGTGAAGGTTGCCATGGTACCATATCAATGGCAGCCTTTAAATACATGCAGACCACCCACAATGTCTTGATGAGCTAACTTAAGACATTCAAATATTGTACAGCGCTCCAGATAAGGTGCGTATTGGCGTATTTTACGCACTTATTTTAGCCGAGTACGCATTGATTATCAACAGTGGGAGTACAAAATACTCACAGCAATGTGAAAATACACATTGATTTTCAAATCGAGTAGTGGAAATACTGTAATAAATTTGAAAATGTACTTAGTTGAGCTGCAAAAAGCAAACACTGTTTGCTTTTTGCAGCTCAACTAAGTAAATTTTCAACTGTATTACAGTATAAATAAGTGAATAAGTAATACTTCACTGTGAATGTTGAAATTTGTTTTGATCATGTGTTCCCTATATACTGATATAGTGTATGGAGACAAGATGGGTTTAGATATACACGTGTTTAATACAAGCACCGATCATAGAATGAGACATGTAGTATCAAATTTGTCCTAGCAGGGTGAGGCAGAACATGGCTGTCAACATGTGTCAATTACATCTAATTGGAGTCTGCAGGATACATTATAAAACCAGACTTACTATTATATAACGTATACTAATGACGAAAATCAATAATCCATTTGTAAAAATATAAATTTAAATCAGGGGGTACAATACTCTTTAGACACAAAGCTTATCTAGAGCTCTGATTGTAGCATAGGTTTGAAAGCCAAACTAAATTTAGAAAGGATATACGGCAAAATGAATGAATACTAAATGCATTAATTTTATGATCAAAGTTTTGTAATTCAAATACATAGTGAAATAGTCTCTGATTGAACAGACAGAAGTCGGAAAACTATGTTTGCGAGCGTTTACAAATTTTAATGGATTTGACATTGACATCAAATGGACATTATGTATGCAGGTCTCCAGATAAGGAATTAGTAATTGAGTATTGTCACTCCATCATTTCTGAAGCAATTGCGTATTTCATAATTTTAATTGTGTAAAATAGAATCACAATACTGTTTAAACATCAGCAGACCGCACTCATTGAATAGTTTGCTTCTAAATGAAAACACATTTTGGTATTTCATTAGAATTGTCTCCTTGGAGACAATTCTAATGAAATACAAAGATGTGTTTTCATGGAAAAATAAGTAAATATGCTATATTTCTGGTCTGTTTATTGTTTTCTGTAGCATGATAAAAATACCACAAATTTTGCATTGCTTTTTGATACTCAAAAAAATACGCAGCTTATCTGGAGCACTGTGTATGTATCAGAAGATTGAAGTTCTGTGCTAAACACAATCCATTTTCATTTTATACGAGATTTATCAAACTCGTCTGCATATTACACGCGTCACTTGATGGGTATGTTTGACCAATTCTACAAATCTTGTACAAACTGGAAATTTGTCAGAGATCCTCTATATTACATACGAGACACGTGATGTGATTTTGTACCCAAGACCAGGAGCGATTTTTCATGAAAATATTTACAGAAACTGTGATATTTTCTGTAAATGGCGTTAAATGTTGACAATTTTTTATAGCAAATGCGGAAATAGAGTTCCACATTTGCTATGTAAATTTTGGAAACTTTTGACGTCATTTACGAAAAATATCGTAAGTATTTTTCATGAGGTACAAAATCACATGGCGTGTCCCATATGTAATGTAAGTTATACAAACACACAGTGTCATAAGTTATACAACTAAAGGAACATACATTTATATCATTTGTAGTGCATGCAAAGCAGCACATACATGCATTGTATGCATTCAATAAAGTTACACGAAAAGAACATAACCTCTCAAATAACTGTTTCCTCCAAAACAGATTTTCCTGTAGTACTGTTTTTTATATTTTATATCTGTATGTTTTAAATTTACAGCCAATACAGATCTACTATATACATGTGTATACATTTTGTATGTGCAAGGTATTTACATACATCACTAATAACTTTTCTTCTTCAAAGTTAGCCAAAACTATATATTTCAAGTGTTATAATTGTACCAAACGTGCTCGAGTTCCAATCGTCTATTGGTAACCTTGAACACAATATCTTTGAAGGCATGTTTGTCATTTATCTCCATTATAGCACCACGTTGGGTGGCGAATGTTTCTTGTTCAGTAAATCACAGACGTGTTGCAGTGTCCCGATGGTGAACCAATCCGTTTAGCCGTATCGCTCCACAATCATTCCGTGGCCCTGAAATTGCAAACAAGAAATGGCATTGTTAAACAAAGCTTATCCCCTCGCTGGCAGCCTTGATAATAATAACAATAATAATAATTAACTAGAAAATGTGTTCATAGATCACGGATACCCCATATACCGCTTTGATAATAAACAAGGCAAAATTTCAAGTCCAAAAGGGGAGATAATCCATGACCCAGAGGTCAAATAAAAAATTAAAATAAACTGTGCGCATCTACTCATCATAACGAAGCTACATACCAAGTTTCAGGTGTGTACCTAGTAAAGTTTAGTTTTACGACTTACAAGACAAAATTGCCAAATTCTAAGTCAAAAAGGGGGAGATAATCCATAACCCGGCGGTCAAATAAAAAATCAAAATAAATGTTGCACATCTACTCATCATAAGGAAGCTACATACCAAGTTTCAGGGGTGTAGCTATTAGGGTTCAAATGTTTTATGACATAATTGACGGGATGGGATGGACGGGCAAGGGTAACACTAAATGACCCTCTACTATCGTGGTAGGGCATAAAAAGCAAAACAACACAATTCCTCAGTGACCTTGACTGGTAGAATGTGGGTTGTACTGGCATGGCACCCGTGATAATAAAAAAAGAAAGAAAATATTTTGCCTTATAAACAAGGTGAACACAAGTCCTCAGTGACATTGACCTTGGGCGGTCGAACGTGGGTCGTATGCAAAACAAACCACCATCCCTAGACACACATTGTGGCCAAAATATTATCAAAATCAGTTGGCTATTGATGAGTTATTGAAAAATGAAAGGTGTTACTAACGTACATACGTACATGGACTAAAGCTATATCCCCTCTTGCCTATCGGCGAGGGAATAATTAACACTTAGAATGCGGGACACAACAATTGTCAATCATCTGCTGTGGTTTCATAATTTGTATTCTTTCTCGATAAAAACATGTTTTGGCAGCACTTTAGAATCATTTCCATTGGAAATGGAAATGATTCAAAAGTACTGCCGAACCATTATTTTTTTGAGACGCACTGAAACTGAACAAGAACATGTGGCCTACCAATTGACTGAATGTCTGTTCAACAGCGAGGTCCTACACAGATGGTTGACTAGCTACAATAATTCGCCTCCGATATGTTATCTACGGCTACAATTTGACCCATTCAAAAAAGTGAGCAACCAAAGTGCATATACCCAAACCTGTTGATGTTATGTCAAACTTTAATAAAGTGTATATTTTATACCTTTAAACAAATAATCTTTGATGTAGAACTAGTAAATTGACAAAAATAATAGAACAGGGAAATAATTTTCCCATGGAAACTATGTTTTTTCTTGTTGTTGTTGTTGTTAAATATAACGATATGAAGCTTTCAAATTTACGAGATATACATGTACATGTAAATGTCAGATAAACACCTTCACACGGTAAAATAACCAATTTCTGCATGTGTATCTTCTTTATTAATAATTTATTGATACAGCTTTGACAGTTTTAAATCGCTAACATATTAAACACGGCGGATAACCGATTGCAAAAATCACTCTTCCACGTGTTACATTAAAGAGATGAGGTTAAATTGCTACGCTCGCGAAAGGTATGGAGCCGGGTAGCAATTTTGTTTCGAATGGTTGACCAGTCTGCACTTGTGTGTGTAGGAAATGGAAAATTCAGTGAATCCACCAGATCCTGTTCTGATGCCAGCTACCCTTGCCGCACCTAAAATATTAGTTGGCCAACTCCGATTCTAGTCACCTTTTATGACAAGCAGGGGTTAATGAGGTTAATGACAAAATACGTGACTTCCGACAATAAAAAGAGGTTTATTAAGTTTTCCAGACATGTAGTCGGGAATCAGCCTGCGTGCTACACTGTTTGCTAACGGATTGGCTAATATTCCTACTAAATATTTATAACTAGCAGGCAACACAAATGAGCATGCTAGTCCATCAGGAACTACACTGATCTAAAACCAATATACCCATAATGCAATTATTGTTGTTGTGTGTCATGTGTCACGTGTCACATAAAAGCAACTTACGATGCCTCCCGCGGCACAGGCTGCCACCAGAGCAAATTGTCCATCCTCCTTCTCTAGCCGATTGGCTGCCGTCGTCACAAGCCGCACCCCCGTCGCCCCGAAAGGGTGGCCTAGACTGAGGGAGCCTCCCCATAGGTTAAACTTCTCCATGGGCGGAGCTCCAATCTGTAGGTAGACAGAGAATATCATTGTGTAGCCGATTGGCTGCCATCATCATAAGTGGCACCCCGTGCCTCGAATGGGTGGCCCAGACCGAGGGAGTCGCCACAGAGGTTAATCTTCTCTATGGGCGGAACTCCAACCTGCAGGTAGATTATAGAAAATACCATTATGTAGCCGATTGGCTGCCGTGGTCACAAGCCACACCCATGTTGCCCTGAATGGGTGGCCCAGGCTGAGATAGCCTCTCCAACCGCTCCAACCTATATGTATACAGAATAACACATTAGTTTTTAAATCGCGAGATCAAATTCAATTGAACCTCCACAAACGGCCACCTCTCTACAACAACACCCTCTCTGTAACAGTCAATATTTTATATCCAAAAATGACAATTGCCACTATATTTAACTTCCTTACAACAGCCGGTTTTGTGTCTTCCCACGGCTGTTGTAGAGGTTGCACTGTATTGTCGACAGATTTTTAATTTTGGACTAGAGAATACCACGTTAACATGGTTACTTCCAAAAAGGTAACCAAGTAGTTTTGTCTGCTATTTCTTCATATACATGTACATTTATTTCAGAGAATAGATAAAACGGTGGGAATCAAATATTGTCGTCTGCTGTTAAACAACTTTCCTTAGGTGGAGCTCCAACCTACAGGTAGACAGAGAGTAAAATGTTTACTTAACCCTTTCAACACTACCAGGAGCCCGTGTCGCTAAACTTCGTAGGACTAAAATGTTCGTAAGTGCAAAATTATGATAGTCTGTAAATTTCACATTAACAATGTTTTCTTGTCAACAATTATTGGATTTACATTTATTGAGCACAGGCTGCATAAGCAGCCTATGCTCAATAAATGTAAATCCATCAATTGATATTTCCAGGCGATCCTAAATTTGCACTTACAAACATTTTAGTCGTAAGAAGTGAAACGGCCCCCAGACCTCTTTATCAGTATTTGCAAACAGGATAGATCCAGATGTGCATGCTTGTCACAAGCTGCCTGATCATCAGGATCTGCACTTTTTGCAAGTAATTTTCATATTTTTTTTAGAAAAAAACCCACTCTCTTCATATAAAGTCTGAAAATAATTTTGCGACAATTGGATTGGTCTTTAGATTAACATATCACAGTCCATTCCAGTTATATAGGGTTGAAAGGGTTCCCCGTTAAAGACGGGCAGGCAGTGTTGCTAGTTTTAGAGAATACTAATATTAGAAATTCGAAAATAATATTAATGAAAACAAATTATACCCAAAAAATATAAAGTTCATTTTAAATAAATAAATTTAAAACATACAATTACCTCTTTAACGTCATCGAAACTCCGTCTTTTTTTATGCATACGTTTTGCTAATTAAAACTTTAAACCCATGTAAATTTTCACTTACTTGGTACTTTTATATGCAGTTTTCAACATTATGTTCCATTTACCCTTGGCTATGATGTTTTATTTCTACTTTAACAGTGAAAGATTAAATACATATGATGATCTGACAATACCAGGGCTCCAGATAAGGAATTAGTAATTAGTCACTCCATCATTTCTGAAGCAATGGGATATTTCAAATTTTTAATTGGGTAAAATAAAATCACACACTACTGTTTACACAACAGACAGTAATTATTGAATAGTTTGCTTCGAAATGAAAACATGTCTTGGCATTTCATTAGAATTGACTCCTTGGAGACAATTCTAATGAAATACCAAGATGTGTTTTACAAGGAAAATAAGAAAAATATGCTATATTTGTGGTCTGTTTATTGTTTTCTGCAGCATGGTAAAGGTACCACATATTATTGATTAACCCTTAGAATGTGGGAAACAAAAATTGTCATCTGCAGTCGTTTTGTATTTATGTCTTTTCTCTCAATAAACACACGGTATGACAGAGCATGTTTTTGCTGAGAATTAAAGAGCACATGACAAAATTTAATTAAGCATAGTCAGGGTTAGTCAGATGGGTGGTGGTCGGGTGAATGCGACGGTAGGGGTTCCTCCATATAAGAATCACAATTTGCCTGGTTTGGCCCTCAGGTACGTTTTTATCTTTGGCCCTTTTGTTACTTGGGAGTTGAATTGGGTTATTGCCCATTATAAAAGTGGTAAGATTATTATTGATCCTACTGCTTTTGGGAGGGGCCCAAGTGATTCTTGTGTGGCGAGGACCTGGCATCAGATCAGGATTATTCTGATTTCAGGGCTGAATTATAGTTTTCACATAGGGTAACCTATGTATTGGAATCGCCTCGGACAGTTAGCCACGCCTTAGACCCCCCTCGATGGGCTAGTCCGTAGTGATATCTTGGAATAACCATAACAACAAAATGCATTGTGTTACACAACGTTTAACTGTCATACGCAACCGCTAATTGTAAATAATATTATGAAAAACTACTTGCACTGAACAATATCAACAACGGATGTTCTACATACAAAAATACATCGGATTATTTTGTTGTGCGTTAAAGTTGTGATGCCCCCATTTGCGTCACAAATCGTGCAGTCATCGCTAAATTTAGTAAACAGGCTATAAGTTTTCTTTGGCAGAGTTAACTCCCCTCGAATACTCTCCACCGGAAGCGACCTCCGTCGAGAGGTTACAGCTACCTGTTAACCCAGATTTTTTTTAATTTTTTTTAATGATCGCGATTGTGTCGCAACAAAATTCGCACGTGTGGGTCTAACTGATGTTAATCCTCATTATATCGATGGATTTACAGCGGATTTTAGTGACATTCCCGAATTCGGCCTGATTGACATTTGTCTATGGTGGCCAATACACGCCAACATGAGTGTCAATTCTATGTTCAGAGAAGGGGGTCAATAAGTCAGTAAGTGATCTATTTCATTCACAAAACATAAATAAACATGGCGATGTCAAAGTAATGCAGAAACATTAACAAAAATCCTGCTACAACATTGTTTTGTACCGACAAGGCATTTTCAGGCGCGACACCAGCCGTTCGGGCGAATCTTGTTATTTTGTTACAAAAGTACCCTATGTTCAGTACTTTCAGTACTTTGATTTTTATTGTAAATATTCAGTTCTGATTTTGGGATTTTCCCCCATTTGTACATGTACTTGTACAGGTAATATAGTTTAGTACTAAACCAATAAACCTTAAATGAACTTAGCTGTTGATAGGCCGTTAAACCCCAACAAACAAACAAACAGGGTTAGTCAGATGCACTTTCACTTTCTCACTTTACAAATATTGATCCAGTGCACTAAGTGCAAACATAGCCCATTACAGATGATTATAAAGTGTTAAATGAACTTAGCTGTTGATAGGCCGTTAAACCCCAACAAACAAACAAACAGGGTTAGTCAGATGCACTTTCACTTTCTCACTTTACAAATATTGATCCAGTGCACTAAGTGCAAACATAGCCCATTACAGATGATTATAAAGTGTTGTCTAAACATGTGTTTAATTAGAAATATGGAAAAAATAACAAACAGCAGAGGACAATTTTTGTTTCCCACATTCTAGAGTTAATACCAGAATGATGCCCTGTTACCCTAGAAACAAAACAATTACGTAAAACCACAGACAAACAAAAAATATATGTTTCTCCCATTTCACCAGTGTTTACCAATTACATTTGGAATACCGATACACCTTTACAGGCATTAAATATTTAATTTTTCAAATTCCTCAATGAAAGTATATGTTGTGACCATTCATTTGAACCGTCTCAACGAGACGGTTCAAATGAATGGTCACGACATACTTCTAAGCACATATAAATAAAATATTTAGAATTTTTCACACACAAAATGACATATCCTCGGAATGAACTGGATTAATCAGGTGCCCTGTTTCACTAGATACAAATATTGATTCAGTCCTGAGTGCCCTGGTGCAAGCATACCGTGTAATTGTACCAGTTCAGTACAACATGGGAATCCATAACTGATGCACTGGGGTGTACTGACTAGGTTCCCTTGTCCTAACTTCAATGGCTGACGTGAGCTTTTGCACGTAGCTCATGTACTGGCTGGTGTAACGCATGTACTGGGGAGTACAGAAAACTATGCACTGATCACTGGCCTGACACAGTTGTCTGATATCTTAACCAGGTGAACACGTGATAAAAATAGACCGTATGGCGTTTGCGACCAGCATATCCCTAGACAAGCATCTGCACATTTTAAGAAGGGTCTACGCTGTTGGTTATTCATGATAAAAAGTGAACCAGATCAGTATCTGCACATTCTGATCAGGGTGTACATGTATGCTGTTTGTTAATCGATCACCTTAGTTGCCTTATTGACGACAAAAGTCGCCGTATGAAATAAGGCAATATATAAAAGCAACAGCAGACGACAATTGTTGTGAGTAGCGGTCTAAGGGTTAATACTACAAGTAGTATCCCTTCATATATTTTCAGCAAAATATTTTATTTCACACGAGTCATTTCAAACATCAACTTGTCTGTGGTTTGTACCATAACTAGAAAATGTGGTCTGTTGATGCACTTCGGGCCCCTGTAGGTGATCTGAGAAACTCTTACAAAAACTTACAAAAATAAAACGGACGGACAATGCATTACCATTTTCAGAAAATTGTATTATCAGCGCTCCAGATAAGCTTTGTGTCTAAAGCGTACAATACCCCCTGATTTTAAAATCATTGCATATTTTACTTTTACAAGTGGATTATTGATTTTCTTAATTACTAAATAGGGAACAAATGATAAAAAAAATATAACAAATTTAAACATTCACTTATTTGAGCTGCAAATTTTGCTTTTTTCACATTGCTGTGCATATTGTGTACTCCCACTTTAGATAATCAATGTGTATTTTCACATTGCTGTGCATATTGTGTACTCCCACTTTAGATAATCAATGTGTATTTTCACATTGCTGTGCATATTGTGTACTCCCACTTTAGATAATCAATGCATATTCAGCTAAAATAGTTGCGCAAAATACGCCAATACGCTCCTTATCTGGAGCTCTGATTATACAACCTAGTATAGGGACGTTTATTAGCATAAATATGGTAGGTGACTGTCTGTTCATCGTATTGCGCAATATTTTGTTGGGTATCTTTTGTCAGGAGCTGTTTCAATTATGTCACTGATCAATAAAATAAGCACAGCCATGAACAAATGGTTTACTATAGTTTTCAGTCACTGTCCATAGTAAAGTCAGATCTATTTCTATAGGCCATAGACAAAAATACTGTTTGTTTATTGGCATTTAATGGCCTATCAACAGCTATGGTCATGTAAGGCCGGGTAAACAAAATAGTGAGCCAAAAAATAGTGGATTCTCAACTGATTGCCATGCTACGTTCATGTGACGCAGCACATAGGAATATTGTGTAAATAGTTCAACCCTTTTCATGATGAGGACACGTCATTATGTTTGCAGAAAATCCTAAATAATTTACTTCTATGCGCTCAGAAGTGAGAAATAACAAAAACAAAAATACATTATTTAATAAGGTCTACATGAGTGAAATTGTGCAATTATGTTAACAGACAGTTAATTTTTCTGAGTGGATTTTCCTTGTTAAAGGGTACATGCCCACTCAGTAGGTTATACTATAGGGAGACAGATAGTTTTGTATATTCTGTAGATATGACATTTTCTGGCCAAATTAACATTCATTCACCATTACCCCACATATTGATTGGCATTATTATACGTACATTTCCACACTGATATCAGGAGTGATAACTGTTTCCTTAATATGTTAACGGACATTACTATTTATTCTCTGTATTTATTTTTCGATCTGCAATGATCATGCTTTATAATCTGTCGAAAATATTATTTTTTCAGGTGACGCATTTAATTAGTATAAATAATTAAACTAGATGGCCGCGGCCTGCATGTCGCGCCTTGTGGCGAGGCATGGACACTAAAAATATATAGTATAATGAAAAACTTTAACCAAAAAACTTAACCAAAAACTTTAACCGGACACGCGTACGTACGTACGTACGCCAAAGTGCCGACTATATCGCGCTTTCCGCAAGCGGGCGCGAAAAAAAATTTAACCAAAAACTTCAAAGTAATTTGACCTTGACATTGGGCACAGGGGCGCACGGGACGGGGGTGGTAGAATGAAAATATATGATGATGATAAACACCCATGTGAAGTTTCAAGGTAATGGGCAAAGCAGTTGCAGAGATATAGTATAATGAAAAACTTTAACCAAAAAACTTAACCAAAAAACTTAACCAAAAACTTTAACAAAAAACTTTAACCAAAAAAATTTAAAACTTAACCAAAAACTTAACCAAAAACTTAACCTTAACCAAAAACTTCAAAGTAATTTGACCTTGACATTGGGCACCGGGGCCGCACGGAAGGGGGGTAGAATGAAAATATAGATGATGATAAACACCCATGTGAAGTTTCAAAGTAATGGGAAAAGCAGTTGCAGAGATATAGTATAACGAAAAACTTAACCAAAAACTTTAACCAAAAAACTTAACCAAAAACTTCAAAGTAATTTGATCTTGAAATTGGGCACAGGGGCCGCACGGGAGGGGGGTAGAATGAAAATATAGATGATGATAAACACACATGTGAACTTTCAAGGTAATGGGCAAAGCAGTTGCAGAGATATAGTATAACAAAAAACTTTAACCAAAAAACTTAACCAAAAAAAACTTAACCAAAAACTTTAACTAAAAAACCAACCTTTAACTAAAAAACAAAAACTTTAACCAAAGAACTTAACCAAAAACTTTAACCAAAAAACTTTACCAAACAACCTAACCAAAAACTTTAACCGGACACACGTACAAAGTGCCGACTATATCGCGCTTTCAACAAGCAGGCGCGACAAAAATGTCATGCCTCATTTACATGTACCTGATACCACCGCACGTCACTATCAGCAAAATAAATATTACTAAATGATTATATCTGTTTAGTGGGCACTTGTAAGTTTTAGAACTGGTGGAATAGTGACACAATTATACACTTATTTTATTCCTATAAACAACATTTTGTGCCTACTATGTGGGCATGAACCTTTAATCGGACAGACTACATAACTGTTAATTTACCAAGCACATTTACACTGTACGTGGTATCGGACTTCAATACTGGTGTAGGCCCAGATGAGCCTGTGCATCTGTGCAGTCTGATCAGGACCTGCTAGTGAAACATCTGTCATGCTTCCAACAAACACGTTATTTGTTAGGCTGCCGGAGTGCGCTGGCAGATCAAGAGTTTCACTGGTTGCTAAAGCCACAAGCCACCTTTTCTTACGTCATAGCTGGATTCATTTATTGGTTCTATAAACAACACTGGCCTTTTATACTACTCAATCCAATTTCTTTAGATAATCTGGTATGTAATGACCGAATGCACTTTCTGATAATAATAACTAAAGGCCAAAGAAAAACAACTGGCAGATTTTCATCCCCACCCGCCTATAAAATAAAATGTCCAAATTAAACAAGAATTCCGCCATGGAAGCAGCGCCTGCCAAGGCATTTGACCGTAACATGATAATGGGCTAAAGTAAGCATCACAAAAACCTTCAGAGAAGTGTATGCTTAAAACACAAAAAAAGATCAAGGTTGAAGAAACATTTTGACATAACCAGATGGCTGCGGCCCGCATGTCCAGCCCACTGAGGCATTTGATGGTTTCAGAGTGTATTTATTTGAAGTCTGAATAAAGAGTTGTGGAGATTTATCAGAGTGTATTTATTTGAAGTCTGAATAAAGAGTTGTGGAGATTTAAGGTATGTAAAAGCTTTAACGCAAATTTTAATGTCATTTGACCTTGATCTTGGGCATGTGGGCCGCACGGGTGGGCTATAGAATGAAAATATGGATGATAATAAAGAATTCTTTGAAGTTTGAAGGAAATCGGAGTAAGTGTTGTGGAGATATAAGGTATGTAACAAGAGTTGTCAGAAGACATTTACAAAGCTCGCCTGTTGGCAACCTTCACTCAAACTTGGCACAGTTGTATAAAAAACATGAATATTATATAACTTGACCTTGGGTTAAGGGGTGTGCGGTGGACCTTGACATTGGAGTTAGTGGTGGAAGGTGGGTCGTGGATTTGCTATAGCATGATATAGCATATTAAGATGAGATACATCATTACATGTATGAAATATCAATGCGCTCCCTGAAAACAGAACCCTACGTTAAGTTTATGAACATACTATGTTGGTGATTTTCTACAGCATGATAGCTATTCACATAAGGAATGCATGTATGAATGTGCTTAGTTTGTGACCTTGACCTTGGGGAAAGGTGTGGGGGAGGGGGGGGGGGGGTGGGTCATGGATTTGCTGTAGCACAATAGAGGATCATCAGATGAATGCATGTATGAAATATCAAAGAGTTCCCTGTAAAGAAACAGATGTTACACAACATTTACCCCAACGTTAAGTTTATGAATATGCTGAGTTTGTGACCTTGACCTTGGGGTAAGGGTTGGGTGGTGGGTTGTGGATTTGCTACAGCATGATAGAGGGTCATCTGAGGAATGCATGTATGAAATATCAAGGCGTTCCATGAAAGGAAACAGATGTTATAATACTTTTATCCCAACATTAAGTTTATGACTGTGCTAAGTTTGTGACCTTGATTTTGGGCAAAGGGGTGGGGGTGGGTCATGGATTTGCTATAGCACGATAGAGTATCATCAGATGAATGCATGTATGAAATATCAAGGCGTTCCCTGTAAAGAAACAGAAGTTATAAAAAGACATTTACTCCAACGTTAAGTTTATGAATGTGCTATGTTTGTGACCTTGACCTTGGGGAAAGGGGTGGGTCATGGATTTGCTATAGCACGATAGAGTATCATCAGATGAATGCATTGTATGAAATATCAAGGCGTTCCCTGTAAAGAAACAGAAGTTATAAAAAGACATTTACTCCAATTTACTCCAACATTAAGTTTATGATGTTGATCTTGGGGAAGGGGTGGGGGGTTGGGTCATGGATTTGCTGTAGCACAATAGAGGATCATCAGATGAATCATGAATGCATGTATGAAATATCAAAGCGTTCCCTGTAAAGAAACAGAAGTTACACAACATTTAAACACGAAGTTGAACATGCTAAGTTTGTGACCTTGACCTTGGGGTAAGGGTTGGGTGGTGGGTTGTTGATTTGCTACAGCATGATAGAGGGTCATCTGAGGAATGCATGTATCAAGGCTTCCATGAAAGGAAACAGATGTTATAAGACATTTACCCCAACGTTAAGTTTATGAATGTGCTAAGTTTGTGACCTTGACCTTGGGGTAAGGGGTGGGCGATGGGTCATGGATTTGCTATAGTATGATAGGCTATCATCAGATGAATCCATGTATGAAATATGAAGGCGTTCCCTGTAAATATACAGAAGTTACACAACATTTACCCCAATGTTAAGTTTATGAACATGCTAAGTTTGTGACCTTGACCTTGGGGTAAGGGCTGGGTGGTGGGTCGTGGATACAGCATGATAGAGGGTTATCTGAGGAATGCATGGATGAAAGTTCAAGGTTGAACTGGTAGTCATTATATCTGATAATATAATGTTGCAATATGTGAAATAAGTGGAGCAAAATGCTGCCCAGCGATTGGCTCAGAAAGTAGGGCGATCTATAAATCCTAATACAATGTTATTGCCATCAATCAGCATTATAGGAATTAATGGCCTTTTTGTGGAATTTATCGGGGTATAAACTTGGAAAAGTCGCGGGAATACTGGACGAAGCGATAAAAAATTACAATTTTCGAAAAAAAAAGAAAAAAAAGATTTTTTTTTTCTTTTTTTTTCTTCGAAAATTGTAATTTTTTGGAAGGCCTCGTCCAGTATTCCCGCGACTTTTCCAAGTTTATATCCCCGATAAATTCCACAAAAAGGCCATTCATTCCTTATAATTCCAGCATTTGAAATAAATTCATCAAGAAAATGTGTTTATTTTCCGTTTTCTTAAAAATTATTTTAGCTGCGCCTCATGGTTACGGAAAGTAGTTCGGTGTGGGAGTTTACTGGGATATAAATTTTGGACAGAGACTTGCTACGAGCCAATCAAATGATAGGGAATTGTGTAAATATTTTTGTAATGGAATTATAACCATACTAATCCTAATTATTGCGAACCATTTTGTGTTGGGGAAACCACAAATTTATACAGGTTTACAAGAATAAATTATGTCCCGATATTTAGTTATTACGGTAGTTGTGAATATCCTGTGAACTTAACTAATTCGTTGAAAAAGGCCTTGTGCCGAAACATCGGAAAAGAGGGTTCCTGGTGTTTGCAGAATTGTTGAACATATTGTATTACTACCGAAGATTACTATCTATTGTTACATGGTTTCCGTTGACGTCACTACTTCATGACGTTCATGACGTTCATGACGCGGCCCCGGAATATGCATACCGAAAATTATCTTCGCGAATGGGACGATTTATAAAAGTACTGAAAATACTGAATATAATGCTCAAATTACATCAGTTTTTTGTTGGAAATGTAACAATAACGTTTGATCATGTCCAGCCGTGTGCAAACGTTTGCCAGGCAAGTGGGAGTGGAACACTATCCCCAATCCTGAAAATTTATTTGAGCAGCGGATTGCGCTGCAATTTGCTAGGGGGGGTCTGGGGGCATGCCCCCTCCCCCCCACCCCAGAATTTTGTAAATTACAATCTTCGGGGAAAAAAATAAAAAAAAAAAATCTTTTTTTTTTTATTTTTTTATCTCCGAAATATGTAATTTTTTATCGCCGTTCTCAACGGATTTACAAGATTCACAAAAGTGGTCCCTGGGACCTCAAATCCGGATTTCCGGATTAATCCGGAAATTTCCCATGCCTGGTTTGCTGTGGCCCTCGGGAACTGTTTGAACCCGCGGCTTGTGGCCTTGGGGTTCAAACAGTTCCCTCGGGCCACAGCAAACGTTTGCACACGTCTGGACATAATCAAACCTTATAATATTGAGCCGGTCAATTTTCATATCAACACCCATACAATACTGGCCTTTTGCACAAGTGGATCAAATTGCCCTTCGTAACCAGATATCAAAAGTATTGATAAACCTTCTGTACCAGACAGTCAATCAGCCTATATAAATGTTGAGACAGTAAAACCTGTGAACAAAGACCAGCCATGGGAAGTGAAAAATCTGGCCTTAGTTCACAGGTGGTCTTTATTCACAGGGTCATTTATATAGTAATTGTGCAGTTGGGACAACACAAGTGTGGCCTTTACAGCCAGGTAATTGCTATTCGGAGTTGGTCTTTAGCACAGGTTCGACTGTATTTGCAAACAGTGTAGATCCAGATGAGGCGGCTCGTATCGAGCCGCCTCATCAGGATCTACACTGTTTGTCAAAAAAGTTCAGTATCTGTCAATATTTTTCATTTTTTGTCGGCTGTATACCGGTCGGTGTCAAATTTTTGGCAAGGTGTTAAATAGATCCAATAACGGTTGGATTGGTTGCAAAATTAACATATCAAACTCCAGTTACTTAGGGGTAAAAGGGTTAAGAGTCCAAAAACTATTTCTCCTGTAACCCAATATCAGAAAGTATTGATGCACTTTCAGATAAACATCAGTTACCCTTTTCACACTGACTGGGATGTATATAATGTAACACCACAGATCCAGAAAAGCCAAGCTTTTAAAGTCCCATCTCATTAGGTTTTGCAGTGTCAATATATATAGTTCAGTGTTTGTTTTTCTGTGAGAAAAAAACATTATCCCTTTTCCAATTAATGGAGTGAGTGAGTGAGTGAATAGGGTTTAACGTCCGCTTTTCTGACATAGAGGTACAAGCCTCAGGGAGTCTACACGCAGACGGGTCAACGGGAATCGTCCGAAATCAATTTCCCTTGGTAACCCAATATCTAATGTAGTGATGCACTTTCTGATAACCATAAGTTAACCCTCACTATGCGAGAGACGAAAATTGTCGTCTGCTGTTTTTCATTTTAACCTGTTTTGCCAGCACATGAGAATCGTCTCCAGTGGAGACGATTCTCGTGCGCTGCCAAAACAGGTTTTTATCAAGAAATATTGAAAATAAAACATTTCCAGCAGACGACAAAATTTAATTCAGTATAGTATTGGATAACCTTTTCAAACCGACAGGCTGTGTATGTAATATTTACAAGCAGTGTAGATCCAGATCTTGCAACGTACCATCTCACCAGGATTTACAGTTTCAATATTTTTCAGTGTTTGTCAATGTTTCTGTCAAAATACAGTACCTCTTTTCATATTAATGGAATCATCCAAAAGCTATTTCCGTTGGTAACGCAATATCAAAAGTACCTATTGATTGATGCACTTTCGAAAAAAACACTCAAAATGAACCTTTTCAAACAGACATACTGTATATATACATTTGCAAACACTGTAGATGCAGATGAGCTGGCTCTTCAGGAGCTGCAGCGATTCTCAATATTTAAAAAATACCCCTTTTTAGATAAATGGAACAGTCCAACAATTAGCACGGAACAATCCATGTCAGATATTTAGGGGTGAAAGGCTAATGTACCATATTTATTCTAATAGTAGCCCCCCGCTCTAATAGCAACAGCCACCCCCCCCCCCCCCCGTTCTATATTTGCTATTTGCATTCAAAATATTTTTATCCTATTTTCCACGTTTTGATCCCCACAAATTGCATAGCCATTAGAATAAATATGGTAAAATACCCCATTTCAGATAAATGGAATAGTCCAAAAACTAGCACTGAACAATCCATGTCAGATATTTAGGGGTAAAAGGCAAATGATAGCTCATGGGGACCCAGTTGCACTTAGTAGCTGTAGTGCAGCAGAACCCAGCAAGAGAGCATGTGCACTCTAAATGAAATACCAGTACACTGGGAACAGGACACATGAACTGGAAATCACTTGGCTGTTCCAATATTTTTATGGGGGAATCAGGTAGTTATTCATTTAACCCTTTCAACACCACAGGCGTGGTTTTTACAGTGGTATTGGCAAATAGTGTAGATCCAGATGGGACGGCTCGTCACGAGCCGTCCCATCAGGATCTGCACTTTTTTGCAATTAATTTTCACATTTTTTAGAACAAAACACCCCTTTCATAAATGGAATAGTCTGAAAATCATTTTGTGATGATCGGATTGTTCCGGAAATTAACATATAAAAATCCATTCTAAAGTGGTGTCGAAGAATGTCGTTGATGAGAAAAATGGAAAATGAAGAATAAACAGCAGACGACAAAATTTAATTCAGAATTCTAAAAATTGACTCATGGTGAAGCTGGTCAAGATAAACCTGGGGTTACACTGTAGGGATATTGACTTTTTTGTCAATTTTTCAGTAAGAAATTTATCTACACATTAACTGTTAATTTTTATTTTGTTTGTTTGTCATGTCATGTAAGGCCGGGCAAACGACGGGTTATATCCTGTTTTAACCTGCTGCATTGGGGGGGGGGGGGGGGGGGGGGGGGGTGGGGGTGGGAAATCCCAAAATCAGAACAGAATATTGACATCGAGAAAAAATATATTCAGCCCTGAAATTAGAATAACCTCACATACAAAATACCAAAAACGTATGTGAGGGCCAAACCAGGTCTCCAGTCGGAATTCAAGTAAGGGTGAACCCCAATCATTTAATTACCCATCACATGCTCCAACCTGGCACCCAATTTTATTTTGTTTTTCGGGTGAGACTCGATATTGATATATTTTCATTTCAATTTTTAATTTTCCAACATCAGGGTAATAATTGGCATTATTAATCACATTTATATCAACAAAACTTGAATTGCTATGCCCAATGATGTCAGGGGTGATAGCATTTATTAACTATATTTACTTTTTGCTGTGAAATGTTAATACTGTATAATATGACGGTGGGGCCTTAATAAAATACAAGAATTCCGCCACGGAAGCGGTGTCACGCCTGCCGAGGCATTTGACCGTAACATGATCATGGGCATGTGCTAAAGTAAACATCATAAAAACCGTCAGAGAAGTTCATCTTAAAACATGAAAAAGGTCAAGGTTGAAGGAACTTTTCGACATGTGTTTCCGCAAAACTGTCAAGGTACAATTAATGGTCACGGTCATGTTAATGGGGGCATGAGTGTGTTCCAAATGCTCACATGTATCAAGTGTCCAAATATTGAAGTAATATTACAGTTATATCATGATGAAGAAACTTGTACAAACTTTTTGACGCAAAACTGGATAAGTGTTTCCGCAAACATGTGAAGATACAAACGGTCAAGGTCATGTTAATGGCAGCATGACGGTGTTATGAATGATCACGTGTATCAAGTGTCCAAATATTGAAGCAATCCGCTATAATATTAAAGTTATACCATGATGAAGAAGCTTGTACAAAGTTTTTGACGTAAAAAATGGCCAAGTGTTTCCACAAAAATGTGAAGGTAAAAAAGGTCAAGGTCATGTTAATGGCGACATGAATGTGTTCCCACTGCTCAATGTATCAAGTGTCCAAATATTGAAGCCATCCGTCCAGTAGTATTAAACAAGTAATATGAAAGTGAAAACAGGATGAGGAAGCTTGTACAAAGTATTTGACGCAAAAAAATGGCTAAGTGTTTCAGCAAAAATTTGAAGGTAAAAAAGGTCAAGGTCATGTGAATGGCGGCATTAGTGTGTTCCAAATGCTTACATGTATCAAGTGCCCAAACATTGAAGGAATGCATCAAGTAATATGAAAGTTATAGCAGGATGAGAAAGCTTGTACAAAGTATTTGACGCAAAAAAATGGCTACGTGTTTCAGCAAAAATTTGAAGGTAAAAAAGGTCAAGGTCATGTGAATTGGCGGCATGAGTGTGTTCCTAATGCTTACATGTATCAAGTGTCCAAATATTGAAGCAATCTGTAAAGTAATATTAAAGTTATAGCATGATGACGAAGCTTGTACAAAGTTTTTGACATTTCGGACGACGACACTGCTAAAGCTTATTACCGTGGCATACAAATGTACCCATGGAATTTCACAACTTGGGAGGCGTGATTTCAGTCATCAGACTATGGAAAAGTTTGGCATAATGCATATGCCTAGTTTGCATATATGTGTGTTACCTATAGTCGTGCTGACCGCACGACGGCGCCCGTATTATTTATGTTTCCCCCCCAAATTGCAGTGTATTTCAGGGTCAGACTGACTTAAGTTTATTAGCCATAAAACACCAAGAAACAATCAATCTGGTACTGAATCAGGGAGATTATAACCACTATGTACAGTCAAACTTGTATTAAGCGACCACCCAAGGGAGACACCAAAAATGGTCGTTTAGAACAATGGTCTCTTAACACAAAAACGAAAAATTCAGGCTTTATTTCATCAAAATAGATGAAAGAATTTGAATGTTATTTGTTATTGCGAAATAAAATCGCCCAGCTGAAATCGCAAATAGGCACGAGTTAATTCCCTTCAGTGATCACTAAGAGCGAGTTCGAGCGTAAACTATGGTTTCTATAGTTGAACTATAGTTCAACTAAACAACCGCGAACACAGACTGGTTCGACCAGAGTGATATCATACATCTACTATAGTTCGACTAGCCAAAAGACACCTGTTCCTCCAGTTTCAAGAGGAAACAGCTGCAACATCCACAGCTGACCCTGCAGTATACATTGCTCTCCGGATTTCTACCAATTGAAGCGTATATTCACAAAAAGATCTTGTCTTTATTTGGTAATATCACTAGATCACCGGATACATCACTTGAAAAGAAACTAGCAAAACGACAACTTGGAAGTTAAATCAATGAACAGCAACAGCTGGTTTATTGCAGTGCAGAAGATTCTCCTGAAATATGATCTCCAATCCCCCACTGAACTGATCGAAGCCCCCCGTGAAAAAAATAGCATGGAACAGAATGGTCAACAAAGCCATATAAAAACAGCTCCAGAGACGTGAACTGCATATTGCAAACAAACAGAGTTAAGTTCAACCAAAACGAAGTCAACAAAACCTGCTTACTATGTCATAAATCAGATGAGGATCTTCAGCACTTCCTACTCGACTGTAAATAGCTAAGTGAACAGCGTGAACCCATTATGATGGACATAGTTAAAATACTGAACTCTCTAATTGATGAGTGCCCAAGTGTTACCAAACACAGCTTACTACAACTTATTGTGGACTGTAACATAATAAAAAGTGATACTACCTCCGAGGAAGTTAACATATATCTGGATCTGCTGCAATATAACAGTCGTCGTCTCTGCTATACTACTGCCGAAATGTCCTCGCATAAATACTTCAAATAGGACAATGCAACATACATAAACTTCATCTCCTTCAAAATTATAAATTTCCAGTATATATATTCAACAATTGTATTTGGTGATGAACTATCCATGAACTTAACTACTGTGGTGAAAGATGCTACTAGTGACATACTAGGTGTGCCTACGAAGGCAGAATATGTATACAAGAACAAGAACAAGATGGCGGTGAATAGGTAAAAAGTTCTAGAGAGCGGGAAATTTACATGGAAATTCTCTACTAGACATGCGTTCAACTATAGTAAAAAACCCGAACTCGCTCTAAGGAAACCAGCGAATCAGAACGAGGTTTCATGTCAATAATCATAAACAATGCAACATTCACACTTTGACAGTGACAAGGGATTTGTTTCCTTTGTTTGTCACACGCATGAGGCTAATTTCACCAGGAGAAAGTGACATCCAGTCAATTAATGGTCGTTTAATACAAACGACCATATAAAATATTTGACTACTGGGAAAAGTCGTTTAATACACTGTCATTATATAGGCCAAATTGTCAGTGCGAATTGAAATTTTTCCGCATAAGACAAAAGTCGCTTAATGCTCGTGGTCGCTTGTGCAAGTTTGACTGTATATCAATCAAAATCAATTGTTTCATAGAATAACAAAAATAAAAACTTTTCCCTACCTACATGTACCTACCCAACTTTTTTCTGGGACGTTACTGGAACCAAACAACTTTTTTAGGCCTAACCCGGACACGTAGGCCATCTGTGTATCCTTAACTTTATGGGTTTCATTGGTGTATATTTATGATGATAATGCCTGTTCAAGTATGCAAAGCACATCCGCATAGTTTGGCATAGACATATGTCTGATTTACAGTGGAACCTCTCTAAACCGGACACCCTGGGCACCTCCCAGGGTGTCCGGTTTAGAGAGGTTCCACTGTAGTAGAAAACAAGCATAAAATTGCATTTTCTGAGTTGTCAAAGATGCGTAACTCCATAGGGATCGGGGACGCAAAAACATTTTCACATTTGCACTGGGGCACTTGCTGGTTGTCACATATGTCAAGTATGTTTGTTTATTGGTGTTTACCGGCCTATCCGGGTCAACAGGTTCGATCCTGCATCACATATATCAAGTATGTTTGTTTATTGGTGTTTACCGCCTATCCGGGTCAACGGGTTCGATCCCGCATTTAACCTGCTGCATTTGACAACGGAATATTTACATCAAAATAAATATATATTCAGCCCTGAAATTAGAATAACCTGACATGGTGCCAGGTCCATACCACACCAAACTCACTTACGGTAGTATGAAATATGAATTGGATCAGTGGAAAACTGTTTGACTAGTTCACAGTACAAGACAACAGTGGGAATTTTGAAGTTGGAAAAAGGGGATCAGAGCTGAAATGACCATTTTTGTTATGCACTGCATCACTTGATGGTGGTCAAATATAAATTGGGTCGGTGAAAACATGTATTACTAGGTTGCTCTATAAGCCACAAGTGGGAATTTTGGTGTCGCAAAAGGGGGATAACTATGTAAGGGTTTGTGGTGAACCAAATGTTGTTTTTTTTGCATTAGGCATTGCAGCACTTGATGGTGGTCAGGTATGCGATGTACGAATTGCATCGATATATAATTTGTAGGACTATTTAGCCATACAAGCCAAAAATTGGAATTTCGGAGCCCCCACTGGCAGCATATATCAATGAAAGCGGTAGTACGACTAGTGGGTCATAAGCACAGGTGACATGATTACACCAATGTGGTACTCCATACTGTATTGTACACCAACATGGTGAAAAGGCATGCAAAGTTTTAGCAGGATGAATACTATTTCACCAAGTAAGTGGCTGAGGAACAGAGTTAAACACTTAAAGAGGTACTGATAGCCAAGTTATTTAAGCGGAAAATGTAGGTCAAGGTCATATGAAGGTCAAACATTATATGTCAGTTTCTCTGATGTAGAGCAGTAGTTAATTATTGATTATTTGTATTTGATTTATTGGTGCTTAACTCTTTGCATACTGGGAAACTTGTGGGCTATAAATAGTTCAAAAGTAGCGGACAAAAAATCATCATATTTTCTTGTATTTCTCCCCTTAAATATCATGAATATGTCTTGGAATTCCATTAGAATTGAGTCCTGAGGACTCAATTCTAATGAAATTTCAAGACATATTTAAAGAGAGAAATAAAACATACACTCCTAATTAGTTTGGCGGATATTTTCGCCGCTAGCACGCAAATAGTTAACAGCCTAACAACAGCTAAGGTCATGCAAGGTCGGGCCAACGGATCCCGTATTTAACCTGCTGCATTGGGGGAAAAATCACAAAATCAGAACGGAATAATTTACATCGAACAAAAATAATTTCAGCCCTGAAATTAGAATAACCTGACCTGGTGCCAGGTCCATACCATACCAAGTCAGGTAGCCCCTTCCCCTAAAAGTAATAGGATTACAAATAATCATAATACTCATATAAGGGGTATAACCAGGTTCAACTGTCACATACAAGAAATCCAAAGACGTACATGAGGGCCAAATCAGCTCTCCGGTCGGGATTCTGTTAAGGATGAATCCCGATCGTTAAATTACCCATCGCATGCTCCCACCTGCCACCTACTGTTAATTCTTGTGTACAGGTCTGGTAACCGTAGGTGTTATAGTGCCAAAGGAATGGACTTAAACACACAAAGTGGTCCTAAGTACTACGGACTGACAGACGAGGGTAAATTATACATAAATGCCCCCCCCCCCAAATAGAAAGGGGTCAATACCTCTCTAAGGATTTGAGGTGAAGTTCCGCACTTGATGGCAAAGTATAAATTGGATCGGTGAAAAAATGTAGGACTAGTTCGCTGTACAAGCTAAAACTGGGAATTTCAGTGTCATACAAGAGGGATAATTCCATAAGGATTTGAGGTGGTGCGGAAAATATTGCGTCACTCACTGTCAGTGACTTGATAAGTGGAATTGAATGAATTGAAACAGCTATGGTCATGACAGGAAAACAGGTCAACCCTTTCACCCCTAAGTAACTGGAATGGATTTTGATATGTTAATTTTGCAACCAATTCAACTGTCACACAATAATTTTCAGACTAGTTCATTTATGAAAAAAGGGTGTTTTTGTTCTCAAAAATATGAAAATTACTTGCAAAAAGTGCAGATCCTGATGAGACGACTCATCACGAGCCGGCTCATCTGGATCTACACTTTTTGCCAATACCACTATACAAACCTGTGGAGTTGAAAGGGTTAAAGTCTCTTCCGACAAACCAGAGGGATGGAAATACTATGAAAGTATTTTTCATGTCCTAAGCTTTTGAACCTACAACATTCAGTATTGAAGTCCTGGGGGTCGTTTCACAAAACAACGTACAACTAAAATGTTTGTAAGTGCAAAAAGAGTCTGTAAATTCCACATTAACAAAGTTAAACGATTATTGGATTTACATTTATTGAGCCTCAATTTGACTTACATTTTATTCGTACAAAGATTAGTTTGTTTGTTTGTTTATTGGTGTTTAACGGCCTATCAACAGCTAAGGTCATGTAAGGCCGGGCAAACAGGTTCGATCCCGTTTTAACCTGCTGCATTGGGTGGGAAATCCCAAAATTAGAACGGAATATTTACATCGAGATACAGCATATTCAGCCCTGAAATTAGAATAACCTGACCTGATGCCAGGTCCATACCGCACCAAGGTCACTTGGCCCCTTCCCCTATTTAAAAGTAATACTGGTAGGATTACTCTTATAAGGGGTATAACCAGATTCAACTGTCACATACAAAATGCCAAAGACGTATGTGAGGGCCAAACCAGGTCTCCAGTCGGGATTCCGGCAAGGATGAACCCCCGATCGTTAAATTACCCATCGCATGCTCCCACCTGCCACCCACACAAAGTTTAGTAAAACGGCCCCCAGTATCCTCCCCCTGAACTACAGCCCATCACTTTGATCAGTGGAAAACTAGTTCAATGTACAAGACTAAAAGTTTTCAAACGGACGAACGGACGTAAAATGTTTGTAAGTGCAAAAAAAGTCTGTAAATTCCACGGTAACAAAGTTAAACGATTATTGGATTTATATTTATTGAGCATAGGTCAAGCTATCCTCAATTTGACTTACATTTTAGTCGTACAAAGTTTAGTGAAACGGCCCCCAGTATCCTCCCCCTGAACTACAGCCCATCACTTTGATCAGTGGAAAACTAGTTCAATGTACAAGACTAAAAGTTTACGAACGGACGTACAACGCCATGACATAATACATCCCGTTTTTCAGGCAGACATAAAAAGTGAAAGTGAATGGTTTAATGGTAGGTTTGTAACGATGCATCACATCGCAATAGTAACCTTGGTAAGAGTACCGGTACTATCATGATAGTGAAATGTCAATCGCACAACTACTACAATAGTTAACTATCAAAATAGTTGGAATAGTTATTAAAACTGGATTTTTGCTTCAGTAGTCATTCCTAAATGAAAAATCCAGTTTTAATACAATTTGCCTAAAATCTGAACATATTTATATTCATAATCACTGTAAGCAGCAATCCGGACATCCAGGGTCAACATATCGATGGTCTAGTAACATAAGGTCGTAACTGCTATGCTGCTTTAGCATAGCAGTTACGACCTTATGTTACTAGACCATCGATATGTTGTTTGTTTGTTTGTTTGTCTGTTGGCCTATCGACAGCTAAGGTCATTTAAGGTCGGGTCAATGGGCTTAGTACTAAATCCCATATATTACCTGTACATGTACATGTTCAAGTACATGTACAAATGGGGGGAAAATCCCAAAATCAGAACTGAATATTTACAATAAAAAATCTATATATTCAGCCCTGTAATCAGAATAATCCTGATCTGATGACAGGTCCTCGCCACACCAGAATCACTTGGCCCCTCCCAAAAGCAATAGGATCAGTAATAATCTTACCACTTTTATAATGGGCAATAACCAAATTCAACTCCCAGGTAACAAAAGAGCCAAAGATAAAAACGTACCCGAGGGCCAAAACCAGGCAAATCGTGATTCCTATAAGGAGGAACCCCTACCGTTAACTTATGCCATGACGTTCACCCGACCCCCGACCCACCAATATATGTTGTGTTTAGATATATTCTGTCAACATTATTTTAAAATGTTTTCATTCTAAGGTCATATAGAGACGAGACCACAGTTTCATCCGACAGACCAGTGGGATGGAAATACTATGAAAGTATTTGTTGATGCCCTAGGCGAGGTTTGAACCCACAACCTCCGGATTGGAAGTCAGGTGTTCTAACCCCTAGTCCACAACCCATCCCTGGCTGCATGGGTGAGGATCTGAATGAAATTATGGATAATGACAGATGAAGAAGCATATGAAGTTTCAAGTTGATTAGACTTGGGATTGCACACAGATAAGTGCCCTGACTGGAGAAATGGGGCTGGCATTTCTGGTCTTCTAGCACATTCCTGCAGTCTGATACGGATATATTCTGTTTGTTAGAAGCACAACAGGTGATGTATTGACTGAATGGCAAACAGTGTAGGGCCAGATCAGACTGCGCGGATGCGCAAGCTGATCTGGGGCTGCACTGGTCGCTAAGTCATAACTGTTAAGTTCCATTTGTCCAGTCATAGCCAGTCCAAGACTTTGGACGCACCCATGTACACATCACAGACGTCATTGTCACCACTATGCCTTACTTTCCGCAAGTGGCAGGACAAAAATGTTCTTCAAATTCAAAATATTCGCCATTATTCAAAATGGCGCCATATAAGGGTTATTAATAAGTTTATATTGCGATGCAAGGGACCGCATCATTTATTTCAGTGATAATATCTTTCGAGTCATCACATCATGCGGTTTTGGCTTATTGTCAACTACTGTGCCTGCCAGATTTAGGATTGAATAAAGTGCAATACACTGTAGCTAGTGTCACATATATCAAGATCTTTAATATAAAAAAATTTGCTCAAGATCCGACTTAACGCAGGCGCGGATCCAGGATTTCGGGTTAGGGGGGGGGGCGTAACTATTTTGCAATACTTCACTATATTATCGAACGAGCTATGCTCGTTCGATAATATAGTCAAGTATTGCAAAATAGTCGACCGAGCGGAGATACGCTATGGGGGGTCCGGGGGCATTCCCCGCCCGGAAATTTTTGGAAATCTACATCGCATTTCCTGCGTTCAGGTGCATTTTGGAGCAAAAATATTGACACTGTCAGTATGTTTAGACATGATTTTTTATTGAAAACATTTAAATTTTGAAACAATAAGACAATGACTGAAAAATGCATGGAATACATGGCACTTGGCATGAAACGTGCCTTGTAACTTGTAAAAAATCTTTACTTGGCGAATTTTAGGGGGGGCGCGCGCCGGGTCCGCCCCCACCCCCCCCCCCCCTGAATCCGCCCATGTAATGTACTGGGAAATATGCAAAATCGGATGCAAGTTCACAATAGTTGATGTTCTTTGGAAAATAAAATCTGACCACTATTTGACCCTGCTGATTTTTTACCCAGGGGCCATCATTTTAACAAATCTGAAAGAGTAGTGTACATGTACAATGTATCAGTAGCCGATTCCAGAAGGCGTTCCAGCTAATTTCCACCCTTAAATATAAGCCAAATAAGAATAAAATGTTTTTGTGGATTGTGGTGACTGGAGCAAGGAGGAAGTGAGTTTTGTACCAAATGACCTATGAAAAACTTGTATGCAAACCAAAAGTCAGACCACGCAAGTCGAGTTAATAGATCTCTCTCTGTCGGCATCCTTAACTCTTTGGATTCTAACGGTGAAAATAAAAGCCAAAAAATTAGGAGCATTTTTCTTATTTCTCTCCGTAAATGTCTTGGAATTTCATTAGAATTGCATCCTTCGGATTCAATTCTAATAAAATTCCAAGACATATTCATGACATTTACAGGAAATAAAATACAGCAATGATTCTAATAGAACCCCGGGTGGTGTGTATTAGAATCACCACTGGCTCCGAAGTTCTGGGTGGGCGTTTAATAGAGACAAGTCTTAAAGTGTTGAGCGTAGGGAAAAATTATAAAATAAACGATTTACAACTGTAACCATAACATAACAAGGGACGTTACTCTCACCTTCTCAACGTTAGACCGTCCCCGACTGGACTTAATTGTACTGTCTGTCAGTTTATGGACATTTTGGACCAAGATGTTTCGGCCCACTTTTGGTCATTATGGTAATCAGTAAAACTGGTAATATTTATAATATCAAACCAGCGTCAATCATTAATGGTGATCATATTTACGCCTATGGATGTTTCAGACTGTGGACATTTCGACCCGTGGACGTTTTAGCCCGTATCAGCGTGATTATTTTCAGCCCACAGCCACGTCCAGAACAAGCCATATTTATTTTTGCTCATCTTCTAAGAAATTTTGGCCAACAATCCGACATGATGTCCATTTGACCTATATTATACGAGATGTATTCGAGATGCTTTGAAAATGTTGTCTCCGTAACCGTGTAAACTCTGATCGCCCAACAGCAGTGCAAATAGCTACTGCCGATGAGGAATTTACTGTGACACCGGAAACAGTTAAATTTTGTTTTGTTTCAAAGCGAAAGTAGAATATTCCCCGATTTTCAAGGAATTTGCCTATTTGGACATCTATTTGGACATTTAGCTCCGATTTGTTCCAACTGGGCACAGGGCGTTTATTAGAGGCAGCAATTTCGTGAAAATCAGTCAATCATGTTCAACGTCAAAACTGGGGAGTGGGCGTCTATTAGAGCATGGGCTTCTATATTATCATTACGGTATAATAATGAATTCTTGTCCGCTATTTTTGAACTATTTATAGCCCACAGGTGTCCCAAAAAGTTAACCATGGCAATGGGAGCAACATGAACATCCTTACTGTTATGGCCCCTCACTGTCTATTTTGTGGGGGAGGGGGCTATTTACAACAAATAGCGGCTAATGGCCCCATGCACTTCATCTTGCCAATAGTTGTCATTTGTTTGATTCAAAATGCTTGAATGTTGTGCTTGCAACCAAGCAGATTGATTGACTGAGACTGAGCTGTAGCCAATCAACCTGCTTGATTGCAAGTTGAGATTGCCAGTTGATGTTCAGAAACGTTGACATCTGGGCAAGATTAATGCAGGCGGTTGTGTATAACCTCTTCGAGACTCACTCTGATTCTTCACTAATGCTTCTCGTTTTAATACTAACAAGAGTGCCGTAAGTCACAAAATATGCCCATCGAAGGTGCAGAAATGTGAAGCTGTCACCAAGGCAAGAAACAGTAATGAGAATTTGAAATTCTATATCATTATTTCTTCCTCTTGTTGTGATAAACAGGTATACTAATTTAGGTAGAGATGTGTAAAGTAGAAATTATATAGAATTGGATACAAAAATGTAGAAAAAATGGCTATTAAGTTAAAAATATTTTTTCAGCATACAATATGTGGAGAAGACATGTGTATTGTTTCAGATCGAATGACGAAACAGTTTCAGAGTAGTTATGTACACAAACTCTGGCTATTTAAAGTTAAAAAGGTGATTTTTTTCTTCTTCATAAAAACACCAAGGTGCACATCTTCAATATGTGGAGAAGACATGTGTATAGTTTCAGATCGAATGACGAAACGGTTTCAGAGTAGTTATGTACACAAACTCTGGCTATTTAAAGTTAAAAAGGTGATTTTTTTCTTCTTCATAAAAACACCAAGGTGCACATCTTCAATATGTGTAGAAGATGTGTGTATAGTTTCAGATCTATTGATTGAACGGTTTCAGAGGAGTTGTGTACACAAACTCTGTACCCTATATAAAATTGTATACAAAAATGTAGAAAAAATGGCTATTTAAAGTTAAAAAGGAGATATTTTTGTTACAAAATATTTATTCGACATAAAAACACCAAGGTGCACATTTTCAATATGTGTAGAAGACGAGTGTATAATTTGAGATCGATTTACTGAACGGTTTCAGAGGAATTGTATACAAAAATATGCAGTTTTATTTTTAAAACGGTCATATAAAAATTACATGGTAAAATACCATACCTTACTGCTTCGTCCAAGGTGGTCTTTAGCAAATTTATCCGAGTCCATCGCTGTCAAGTTGGCAAGAATTTGACCCTGAAAAACAAGAAACACTGGTGAAGTAATTCATCGTCTCGTGCATGTCAATAGTTGAGCCTACCAAAGACTTTTTATGTTTTGGGAACATGACCCTTGGAATTGGGATTTTTTGCGCAATAAATAATTATGCAGATATTTTAAAGTCAATCTGATTAGCAGAGATATAAGGCAGGCTTAAAAACATTAACACACTTTACAAAAACTTTAAATATCAAGATATTTTGATCTTGAGCTGGGGCATGCGGGCAGCATGGCGAGGCCATAGAATGAAAGCATGGGTGATAATTACAGGCTACAGGAGTGTGCTATATTGTTCACAAATCACTATTTCTCGAGTTATAGCCACATTTATGTCCAGTACTCTACCACTGGACTATCCAGCCACGCCTGATGGAATGGAAACTATAGAATACTTACTGCGAAGGCTTCGTGGTACTCGAACACATCAATGTCAGCTACTGTAAGGCCAGCCTTGTCCAGCACAGCAGGTGTGGCATAGGTAGGTCTGGAACGAACGTGAATGGGTTTAACGTCCCATCAACAGCTAAGGTCATATTGAGACGGAACCACATTTAAAGTCTCATCAAACAAACCAGTAGGATGGAAATACTATGAAAGTATTTTTGATGCCTAAGGCAAGGTCTGTAGCCGATTTCATCAAAATTGCAAAGTATACTTTTCTAGCAAAGTATACTTTGAGGGAGAAATTTTCAATTTAAGGATAAATTTATTAATTTTTATTATACTGAATTTATTACATTATCACAGCCAAAATGGCTGTGATAATGTAAGAAATTCAGTATAATAATTGTGCATACTTTTAATCATCACATATATGCAGTCGTTAGTTCTGTATGAAATAATGCATTTCTGGAAAAATAAATGATTACTCCCTCAAAGTATACTTTGCGAGAAAAGTATACTTTGCAATGTTGGTGAAATAGGCCCCTGAACCCACAACCTCTAGATTGGAAGTCAGGTGTTCTAACCTCTAGGCTACAACCCATCCCCGGTCTGGAACAAATAAACTGGACTTGGGTTCATAGAACATGGATGCCCCACCTATGCCTTCAACCCATTCAACTCTATAGACCTCTACACTACACAATCTGTGGCATATGAATTAAATATGTTTTTCATATGAATTTCATATGAAAATTTCATATGCAAATGATATAAAGTGAGCTGACATGCAATTCATATGCATTTCATATGAAAATCATATGAAGTTTTTTCATATGAATTGCATATGTAACATATAAAGTTCATATGAAAATTTCATATGAACTTCATATGATTTTTTTCATATGACATGCATATGAAGTTTTCATATGAAATTCATATGAACATCATATGGATTTCATATCGGCTCTTTTCATATGAATTTCATATGTTTTTCATATATTTTACATATGAACATCATATGAAATGTTTTCATATGAATTTCATGTTTTTCATATGTTTTACATATGAACATCATATGAAATGTTTTCATATGAATTGCATGTGTGGCACATTTTGCTGAGTATATACATGTATGTGTTTTGCAAATAATTTTCTTATTACTTTATATAAATGGACTAGCCTGAAAATCAATTGTGGTAATTGGATTAGTCGGAAAATTAACATATCACGGTTCATTCCAGGGTTATTTAAGGCTGAAAGGGTTAAAAATATTAAACTTGATGAATTCTATAATGATTAATCACAAGCACGAGACTACTTACACAAATGCTTTCGTTGGCACAGATAGAGGTGTAAGGGCGGTCATTAATGTGGGAGGAAATCAGAGTACCCGGAGTAAACTCGCTTGTCCGGTATGGCAACCTGGCTTGTTAGAAGCATGAAAGGTATTTCATTGCTGGAACGCAGGGGTGACAACAGGAAATTGTGAAAAAAAGAGGAAATTGTCCAAAAAAGAAGAAACACTCCAACCTCCTCCAATATTTTATCATTTTCAAGCAGGTTGGACACAGTTCAGCAACTTTTTTTCATGAAAAGTTTAGTTTAAAAGAGGAAGACTCGCATCCATGGGAATGGTGAACAGTGCAGATCCTGATCAGGCTGGTCTGGATCTACACTGGTCGCAAAACCCATACGCCACATTTCTCCAGTCACAGCCACATATATACCAGCCGCTGTGGCCTAGTGGATAAGGCACCGACCTCACAATTGAGAGGTTGCAGTTTCAAACCTCATCTCGGACCGATGTGGACGGTCGATGAGCCATCAACTAGTTAAAGTTAATGCCTTCCTGATTGGTGCCTGGCATAAAGGATAGGAATTGGGAAGTACTGATTGTTCCATAACTCAAATATGACTGGCTCTTTCAACAAGGGTGACACAATAATAAAGAAACATTACTAGACTTACCCGAGTAACAGCTGATCCTTAGGGTCCTGTGACACGTAGACAAAGTTACGGAGATACGCCTTGGGTTTGAAGCCCATGGCCAGGGCCTTTTCTTCGGACATGATGAGGCTGGCTGAGGCTCCATCCGTCTACAATAGATAACCGTCACAATTGCCGACGTGAATCATAACACAACAACATCAGTCTACAAAGATAAGCGTCGTTATTGGTGACGTGATCCATAACACAATAATTCCAGCACAAAAATATTTACACAATTCCCTGACATTTGATTGGCTCGTAGCAAGTCTCTGTCCAGAATTTATATCCCAGTAAACTCCCACGCCGAACTACTTTCAGTAACATTCTTAAGAAAACGGAAAATAAACACATTTTCTTGATGAATTTATTTCAAATGCTGGAATTATAAGGAATGAATGGCCTTTTTGTGGAATTTATTTTTGGATATAAACTTAGAAAAGTCGCGGGAATACTGGAGGCCTTCCGGCCTTCGTCCAGTATTTCCGCGACTTTTCCAAGTTTATACCCCGATAAATTCCACAAAAAGGCCATTCATTCCTATAATAATAACGAATCATAAGCGCTAAACCTGGTGGATCCCCAGTATTTTAGCAGAATACGCATTGATTATCAAAAGTGGGAGTACAAAATACACATTGATTTGCAAATTGAGTAGTGAAAATACTGTAATAAAGTTGAAATTTACTTAATTGAGCTGCAAAAAGCAAACCTTGTTTGCTTTTTGCAGCTCAAATAAGTGAGTTTTTAAATTTGTTTTATTTTTATCATGTGTTCCCTATTTAATAAGGAAGAAAATCAGTGCTGTAAAAGTAAAATACACATTGAATTTGAAATATGGGGGCATAATACTCTTTAGATACAAAACTTATCTGGAGCTCTGGCAATACATTTGTCGCCGGTTTAGTTCCTTCTATACGGTTTGCTATAACACATGTGTCTCATTGATTGAATGGCACGCATTGCAGACCCTGATCAAATTGCACAAATGTACGGCGATAGAGAGTTCAAATGCCTATCACAGCAAAAGACTGATCACAGGACGTCATAACGCTTGTCACAAAGGGTTAGAATATGTGGCTGCAACTAGAGATATGAGGCTTATGGGTTTTGCGATCAGTGTAAATCATGATCAGCCTGTGCATCCGCACAGTCTGATCAGGAGCTGCACTGTTTGCCATTCTATCAATGAAACCCCAATTATGCTTCTAACAAGAATTATAGATCGTTATCAGGCAAGAGGATTGTCATATTTGTCACAAAACCCATAAGCCCCATTTCTTCTGTCAGTCATGTATATAGACGAGTTTGACATACCAAGAACGACGAGTTAGCGGCCGTTATGGTTCCATATGGCTTCACGAAGGCGGCCTTCAGTTTTGCCATCGTTTCTTTAGAAGATGGCCGGATTCCATTGTCCATTGTCACTGTCTCGCTTACGTCTGAAAATAAATACAGGGTTTATTATTCTCATTGATACTGCACTCCACACCGGCGTAAAACGTTTCACGTCGAAAAATGCACCGTTTTTCTGAAAAGATGCCACTCAACTCTCGCATAAACACATTTTAGTAAGCAGCACACATTTTTGGCGCCGGTTAATAGACCAAAATGTGTTTATTCAGTATCTTCTGCATGTAGCTGAATGGGAATTCGTCAAGAATCCGGCGCCTATTTCGATGTAAAACGTATTATGCTGACATTGAGTGCAGCATCATTTTATAAGATGGATGAATCCACATAATTGTGTCATTTATGTATGTTAAGTGTAGTTTAATCAACAATCAGTTTGAAATATGGCATTTGTTTCCCAGAGATGATTGTAAATTTAACAAAGAAACAAGTGTATGACTTCTTTCGAAGACGGCCACATATTGGATATAAGTCATCATTTGAGACACAGTCCCTTTAACCATTTAAAAAATACAGCCCTATATAGCAGCGTTTGCAAACAGTGTAGATCCAGATGAGGCGGCTCGGGACGAGCCGGCTCATCAGGATCTGCACTTTTTGCAAGAAACTTTCATATTAAAAAAAAACAACATGCTTTTCATAAATGGATTAGTCTGAAATTCATTTTGTGATGATTGAATTGGTCGGAAAATGAACATATCAAAATCAATTCCAGTTAGTGGTGAAATGGTTAAAGTAAAGGTATTTTATGATGCGGT
The DNA here is from genome assembly GCA_029237695.1 of Conchocele bisecta. Taxonomy (NCBI): domain Eukaryota; kingdom Metazoa; phylum Mollusca; class Bivalvia; order Lucinida; family Thyasiridae; genus Conchocele; species Conchocele bisecta. The sequence continues at coordinate 90,650,148 of CM055268.1, forward strand.
GGTCAGTAAACGTAATGTCTGAGAAATAGAGACATGAGAATGGCTTTCGCTGAAAACATCTGAAAATTCACCGAAAACCCTGTCGCCCCATTTGCAAAAGTATCAAATTTGAGCATACCAGTAGCCAATTTCATCAAAATTGCAAAGTATATAATCATTTATTTTTCCAGAAATGCATTATTTCATATAATGTAGTGCTTTTCTGCAGGTCAACTATACGTACTATACCAATACTATACGTATACTATACCAATACGATATGTTTTCTATACGATATAATATAAACGTACGGTATGTTTGTACCGTACATACCAACCAATATCGTATAGATATACCATTCAAATCGTACGTTTATACAATTTTTATACATGTGTATAATTCTGGTACATTTGTATCGTACAAACATAACAGATTTGTGTACGGTATAAATGTACCAGAATACCGTAAATGTATACGATATATTAACAGTGTTGCCGTGTACTATTTGCCCTAATATTTGGTCCGCCCCTAATATTTGGTCCTCTTTGGAGTCGAGAATTTCTTTAAAATGAGAGGTGTTTTCAGTATAATGAAAAGCTACACTTCGGGTATGGTATATTCATACCAGATCCGTACGGATATATCGTATATACGAACGGATATCGTATGTTTGTATAATATTTGTATAGTACGCTTGTACTATAAGATGATACGGTACAAACAAACCAATATTATATTATCATACGATATGCTCATTAAATATACCAATACTATACGATTACAATATATGTATACGATATTAGTATATACAAATAGGTAAGGAGCAGAAAAGCGCTACTGTAGAACTAACAACCGCATATATTTGATGATTAAAAGTATGCAGAATTATTATACTGAATTTATTACATTATCGTGATAATGTAATAAATTCAGTACAATAAAAATTAATAAAAAATTGAAAATTTCTCCCTCAAAGTATACTTTGATAGATAAGTATACTTTGCAATTTTGGTGAAATAGGCTAGATTGATTCTGAATCTCATGCCTGGAAATAGCAGGACTTACTCGGGACCTTGTAGGGCAGCACGTCACTGAGGAGGCCCGCATCGGTCGCCTTCTTGGCCAGGGTGTGTGACCGCAGGGCAAACTCGTCCTGAAATGGGGAGGCACGTAAATTGAGGCCCCGGTATTGCATATGGAGTCATACAAATATTAAACCCGGTATCACAAGATGAGTCAGGCAAGTATTACTGTTTATTTAAACTTTATTTATGTTACAACTATTACAAACCAGAGCTCTAGATAAGGTGTGTATTGGCGTTTTTTACGCACTTATTTTAGCAAAATACGCATTGATTATCAAAAGAGGCAGAGCAAAATACTCACAGCAATGCAAAAATACGCATTGGTTTTCAAATCGAGTAGTGAAAATACTGTAATAAAGTTGAAAATTTACTTAGTTGAGCTGCAAAAAGCATTTTTGCAGCTCAAATAAGTGAATTTTTAAATCATTTTGATTTTTTATCAATTGTTCCCCATTTAATATGCAAGGAAATCAATAATACATTTGTAAAAGTAAAATACGCATCAAGTTTGAAATCTGGTGGTATAATACTCTTTTGACACTAAACTTATCTGGAGCTCTGGGGGAGGCACGTAAATTGAGGCCCCGGTATTGCATGTTGATGCAAATATTAGACACGGTATTACAAGCCGAGTCGGGCAAATATTTCTGTTTTAATATTTAAAATATACAAATAATGGCCTGGTATCACATATTTTCACGCAAATATTGACCCCAATATTGAATGCCGAGTCATGCAAATATTGGACCTGGTATCACATGTCGAGTCATGCAAATAATAGACCTGGTATCGAATGTTGAGTCAAATAATGGACACATGTTGAGTCATGCAAATATTGGACCCAGTATCACATATTGTCATGCAAATATTGGCCCGATATTTAATGTTGAGTCATACAAATAATGGACCCGGTATCACATGTTGAGTCATGCAAACAATGAACCCGGTATCACATATAGTCATGCAAATAATGAACCTGACATCACATATAGTCAAGCAAATAATGGACCTGGTATCACAGTTATGCAAATAATGGACCTAATATCACATAAATTATAGTCCTGCAAATAATGGACATGGTATCATATATAGTCATGCAAATAATGGACCTGGTAGCACGTATAGTCATGCAAATAATAGACAATATTTTTTACCAACAGTACAGTTTGTTTGTATTAAACGACCATTAATTGACAGGATGTCACTTTCTCAAGGAGAAATTAGCCTCAAGTGTGTGACAAACAAAGGAAACAAATCCCCTGTCACTGTCAAAGTGTGAATGGTGCATTTTTTATGATTATTGACCTGAAACCTCATTCTGATTCGCTGTTTCCTTAGTGATTACTAAAGGGAATTAACTCATCGTCGCTTAGCATATGGGAACAACAGGAATGGTCGCTTATCACATGGGAAAACATCTGCGTATTTCAATAATTTAAAACAAACACTTTTTTTGCTTTGTACAGAATACGCAAGCATTTTTATTTTACCCATTTCACTTTTCTTGACGCGTAACGATACTGGTATATACCGACCACTGCGTTAATAAATCATTATTCTATCAGCTTTGTTTGGTTGTCAGTCAACGACTCGTAAAAATTACCTGGACGAAACACGTCTGGTCCGAAGTGATCGCACTCATATCGCAGTCACTACTGCCTATTTGTGATTTCAGCTGGGCGATTTTATTTCGCAATAACATTCAAATTCTTTTGTCTATTTTGATAAAATAAAGCCTGAATAATTTAGAAAAGTGCACAGTAAACATTAACTAGTAACCGGACATACCAGTACCCGGATTTCCATTCTTTTTCTTGTTTTTGTGTTAAGAGACCATTGTTCTAAGCGACCATTTTTGGTGTCTCCCTTGGGTGGTCGCTTAATGCAAGTTTGACTGTATTGCCATGCAAATAATGGACCTGGTTTCACAGTCATGAAAATAATGGACCTGGTATCACATATAGTCATGCAAATAATGGACCTGGTGTCATGCAAATAATGGACCTGGTATCACATACAGTCATGCAAATAATGGACCTGGTATCACATATAGTCATGCAAATAATGGACCTGGTCTCACATACCAGTTCCATTGCAAATAATGGAACCTCGGTATCACATATAGTCATGCAAATAATGGACCTGGCATCATACAGTCATGCAAATAATGGACCTGGTATCACATATAGTCATGCAAATAATGGACATGGTATCACATTGTTGAGTCATGCAAATAATGGACCTGGTATCACATATAGTCATGTAAATAATGGACCTGTTATCACATATAGTCATGTAAATAATGGACCTGGTATCACATATAGTCATGTAAATAATGGACCTGGTATCACATATAGTCATGCAAATAATGGACCTGGTATCACATTGTTGAGTCATGCAAATAATGGACACATGTCGAGTCATGCAAATATCAGACCCAGTATCACATATTGTCATGCAAATATTGGCCCGATATTTAATGTTGATCAAATGTCATGCAAATAAATGGACCGGTGGTTATCACATGTTGAGTCATGCAAATAATGGACCTGGTATCACATGTTGAGTCATGCAAATAATGGACCTGGTATCGCATGTTGAGTCATGGTAACGTATGTTGAGTCATGCAAATAATGGAACCAGTATCACACCTTCAGTTAGGCAAATATTGGTATCACATGTCGAGAAATACAAAGGGAGACACTCAAACCATGGTTATAAAACTTTCTGAGCATGTGTTTCGTTCACATGCTCAAAATATGTGACTGTGGCAGGAGAAATGGGGCATATGACATTTGCGACCAGTCTAGAGCCAGATCAGCCTGCGCATCCGCGCAGTCTGATCAGGATCTGCACTGTTCGCCATTCAGTCAGTGAAACATACTTCTTGCATTTAACAAACGGTGTTGCAGGAGTCACTAGAAGATTAGAAACTACACTGACCATACATCTCCTAAGACCAATTTCAGTCACAGCCACATATAGTAGCTTCTGCAGTTTCAATTCTGATATGGTGGCTAACCATGACCTGTAGCCTATTTCATCAACATTGCAAAGTATACTTATCTAGCAAAGTATACATTGAGGGAGAAATTTTCAATTTTAGGATAAATTTATTAATATTTATTATACTGAATTTATTACATTATCACAGCCATTTCAGGCGCGGATACAGGGGTGGGGGTCCGGATTAAATTATTAAATGATTAAATTTGATCTACATGAAGTGATGGATATGCTAGGATGGGCTGATATGCAAGCTTCAATTTACATGATTTACGACAAAATACAACCTACCTGTGCCTCGCGTGTCACCCCGAATGCGGAACACAGTCTGTCGGCAGAGTGTCCCATTGTCTCTCCGGAGGAAAACTCGGCGACAGCGGGCAGCTGAAAAACATGTACAACTTTACTTTATTGGGTATCTATCTCACTGGTGCTGTACTCTGAGCCGGCGTAAAATGTTTTACATAGAAAAATGCACTGGTTTTCTGACAATATACCACCCATCTCTACTTAATAGAGCTATAGCATAAATTAATTTTTGTCTCATAACCTGTGCAAATTTCTTGCGCCGGTTACTAGACGAAAATGTGTTTATGTAGTGCAAGTGAAATGGTTTAACGTACCACCAACAGCTAGGTCATATAGAGAAGGGACCACAGTTTAAAGTCTCCGTCTCCGACAGACCAGTGGGATGGAAATACTATGAAAGTATTTTTTGATGCCCTAGGCGAGGTTTGAACCCGCAACCTCCGATTGGAAGCCAGGTGTTCTAACCCCTAGGCCACAACCCATCCCTGTGTTTATATAGTATCTTCAGCATGTAGCTGAATGGGAATTTGTCAGGATTCCAGCGCCTATTTCGACGTGAAACATTTTACACCATTCGTAACATAATGTGACGTCGTAGACGGTTTGACCAATGAAACTTCAGTATTGAATTTGTTGAAACCCGGATATGCGTATCTAGTTAATGCGAAATTCAACAATTTGTTATCAGTCGGCATGTATTCAGCCAATGCAATGACTGTTACCTGATAAACCAATCACGGCCAATCAGTATTCGAAAATGACTTATTAATGTTCCATTGGTTGAATGGCGTCATGTGACGTAACATATGACGTCAGAGTGGTAACGCAAAAGTATATAAAATATATATAAAAGTATGTGTCCTATACAGTGAAAATCACACTGTACTTACAGGTTACACAGGTTAGTGACACTTGATGTTAAGTTAATCAGTCTAGGCTCGCGTCAATTGGCAGAAAGACGTAGAACAGATAGTAGGTTATCAACCTTGCGAAATCACAAGTAATTTCCTTTAGAGCAACTTCCAAGTCATCCTGGATGTTTTATTAGTGGAATTTGTTGATTTGACGTCACATTGCTTAGTTTAAGCAATGTGACGTCAAACCAACAAATTCCACAAATTCTAACATCTATCTCAACCAATTCTAACACCGATGCCACGGATATAGTTCCAAGGGAAGTTACTCGTGAAATTTCGGGTTCGGTAACCTATCTATACCACTGGTCTAGGACTAGAGACAAACATTTACCTCGGGGCTCCACACGGCAGGGTTGAGCATCTGTCGTACAATATCCAGCTTCTTGCCCATCACCTTTGCCTTGTTGATCTCCAACATGAGCTTGCGCATCTTACGGCTGTGTCGAATCGGTACGTCCGACATGAACTCGACTCCCCCAGCTATCACCGAGTCGCAGTTGCCCGACGCTATCAGACCTATGCCTGTGTAAATACAAATACGTCGTCGGCTGAGACTAGTGACCATACACCCTTTATTCAGGCAGGGATTCCGCTGGGGAAAATAAAAAAATCACCACTTCAAAAAAATAAACAATTGGCGATAAAAAATTACAATTTTCGAACAAAAAAACAACAACAAAAAAATTGCTTATTTTTATCGCCAATTGCGTAAGTGGCGATCGCCAGCAGAATCCCTATTCAGGTCTGTTTCACAGTCTTAAAATAATGTGTTTGCTTTTTGCAGCACAAATAAGTGAATTTTTAAATTTGTTTTATTTGTCAATATTACATTTGTAAAAGTAAAATATGCATTGAATTTGAAATATTGGGGTATAATATTCTTTAGATACAAAACTTATGTGGTGCTCGGCTAAATGCCCCCTCCACAATCACGGTGGCGAATAAACAGTAGGCAATGGTAATAGATAAATGTCCATCTATCTATACTGATCTGCAAATGGTGAAACTACAGGGGCCCGTTTCACTAAACTTCTTACGACTAAAATGTTCGTAAGTGCAAATTTAAGATCGTCTGTAAATTTCAATTTATGGATTTACATTTATTGAGCATAGGCTGCATATGCAGCCTATGCTCAATAAATGTAAATCCAATAATTGTTTACAAGGAAACATTGTTAATGTGAAATTTACAGACTATTATAAGTTTGCACTTACGAACATTTTAGTCGTAAGAAGTTTAGTGAAACGGCCCCCAGATATACACTATTTGTATCCCAGGATTTTAGATAGATGGATTGATTGAGATTTTACGTCCGTTCAACAGCAAGGTTACCTACATACGTGAATTTATCAGGTAATGAGCTTTGTATTGGCCGAATACATACTGATTGATAACATATGGCTGTATCAGGTATTGCCCACGACACGAAATGAACACTAACAGCATCACATGACGATACCGAATTATGTCACTGGAATGACGTCACAGAATGAAGTATGCATTCTTTTCAACGAAAACAACATCATAATTGCTCATTATGTAGCTAAAAACGTTACCTGATCAATAGAATACCGTGCTAATGTAAATTGATATCAAGTTTATCAGACTCGGCTCGGAAACGGTAGGAATTCCTCGGCAAGCCTCAGAATTCTTACGCGTTTTCACACTAGCCTGGTATTCTTTATGAATATGTATATAGAGCAGCATAGTACATTCAGCACAAAAACCACAATAAAAACTTTAAGTACTGCGACTAACAGTTATTGTTACATGACTGCCATTGTTCGACACTGTTCACAGCTGTGTGCAAACGTACAGTGCATGCCATGGGTGTAGACAATGCTCATTCTGGGGCCAAGCCAACACCTACATAATGCAGGTGTCTCATGACGTTATTCGAACACGCCATTACGTCGCCAGACCGGTTAACAACGGTTGCGCTGAAATTTGGAAATTGATGCGGCTGCATCACATGAGGTGTACTGCGGCCCCGGAATAATATGTTTGTGAAAATCAGCCGTTTGAATGGTGCAGCTTATCAAAGTACCGAATGTACTGCATATATGATCAAATTACACACTATTTCCGACGCAAATGTAACAATAACGTTCGACCATGTCCAGCCGTGGGTAAACGTTTGCCGTGCCCTCGGTAATTGTTTGAACCCGTGGCCTACGGCCTTGGGGTTCAAACAGTTCCCTTGTGCCATGGCAAACGTTTACCCACGGCTGGACATTTTCGAAACTTACAGTGACTGAGGTCAGCTTACCCGAGGTGATGGCCTGATTGGATGATATACATGCTTGTGTGACGGTGTGGGCGGGGATTTTGTCCGAGATTCCAGCACACAAAGCCGCCTGGAAAATATGTACGGATACCATTGTCAGACACCATAGCAATAGTGCTGAGCCTAGAGTGAGCCCAAGGGACATTTTCCCACCTATGTCATCGTACGAACCCCTCTTTTTGAGCCAGCACAATATTTTTAAACTAACAAGAAATGCGTCTGTCGAACGCAGATGCCACCTGCAGCATATTTGAGAAACTGTGACAAAGTGGTTAACCGAAAAGTGTGACGGACGGACCCGGTGGCATAAAAACAGCAAAAATAAACAATTATTTTTGGTCATGTCTCAATTCGTGAGACTCGTATAGGTTAAATTTCGATCATTGAATAGTTGAATTACTTTTTCTGTTTTATACTGGGCTTGATAATATGATTTTCTTATTTTCGAACCTGCCTCACCTTCTATAAAGCTGGCAACGCCCTTGCATGTCTCATTCAATATGAAACTCTCCCATCTACTTATATTGGGAAAGGGGGACCAAAACCTGAAATTTTCCTCTTGAATCAGAACCTACTGTCTGTTTCACGAAACCTGCCCAAATTTTACGGCAATATAAACAATGTAAAAACAATTATTTTTTTCGACAATATTAAATTTGATAACAATTTAAGAATGAACCTTCATTTTATTTCATAAAATTTAGTCAAATATTGATTTTATTACAACAAAATGATTACACATGGGGGGAAAAAGAGGTAGAGGAGTCGAAAAACTAATATTTTTTTAAAATCGACTCTGAAACCTAGCTCGATCGCTTGGAAATAATCTAAATCGGGGATTTAACATGGGTAAATAATTTTTCACAATAAAATCGATATTGGACCAAATTTCACGACATAAAAAGAAGGATCATTCTTAAATTTTGCTATAATTTAATATTATCGAAAGAAATATTGTTTTTGCATTGTTCTAGTCCTAAAATTGGACAGGTTTTGTGAAAAAGACAGTAATACCAAGTTCTACAAGCTGTCCACTTACCTCTCTGGCCACATTGCTGGTCTTGACCTCCTGAATGACCGTGCCATACACGATATAGTCCACCGCATCTGTAAATTATACAACCGCATCTTACATGCGTGATGATTTATTATGATATTTATTTAACGAGTTTACTGATTTCATGAGAAACAAGGATATGCAATTTTTCTTACATATTCCCCCCCCCCAAAGTATATGTTGTTACCACTCATTGAACCTTCTCGATTCAAATGAGTGGTCACAACATATTCTTTCATTGAGAAATAGGAAATTTGGAGACATTTTTTTAAAACTTATACCGGTGAATATGTATCTGGCATGAAACTAGACAGTAGTATAGTATTTTGTTCAGATATACGTACCTGTTGGCAGGCCTGTCTTCTTAAGCAATCCCCTGAAAAATTCAAACACAATTCACATTCATGGTTGACTAGAGGATCAAACCACCAACCTTTAAATTGATAGCTGGATATGACTCATTGTGTTGGAAAACAGTTTCCATTTGATCATACTACATCTCTCAGAAAGTGAGAGACTGGCTGAATGAAAAATTGTTTAACTCTTTCAACACTACAGATCTCTTTTGTGATGTTTGCAAACAGTACAGGTCCAGATGAGACGGCTCGTAACGAGCCGTCTCCTCAGGATCTACACTTTTTGCAAGTAATTTTCATATATTTTTTTGAGAAAAAACACCCACTTTATATGAATGGACTCGTCTGAAAATCATTGTGATGATTGGATTGGTCCTTAAATTAACATGTCACAGCTTATTCCAGTTATTTAGGGTTCAAAGCTAGAAATGACTTGCGTTGGAAAATGTTTTCCATTTGATCACTACAACATCTTTGCGATAACTCAAGAAAAAGTTTACAAAATATACAATATATCCCGAACATGACATAGAAAGTTGACGAAATTTTCATCTATTAAAATGTTGTAATTTTTCGACATAATTTACAGAAAAGATCACAACTATAAACTCTTCATTGACCGATTCTACGTCAGAAACATAACACACCCAAAGGTAACTAGTCATTATGCTTGTAAAGCATGGATATGCCCCCGTGGCATACTGGGGTTTCACTAAACTTCGTACGACTAAAATGTTCGTAAGTGAAAAATTATGATAGTCCATAAATTTCACATTAACAATGTTTTTTTGTAAACAATTATTGGATGTACATTTATTGAGCATAGGCTGCATTGCAGCCTATGCTCAATAAATGTAAATCCATAAATTGAAATTTCCAGACGATCCTAAATTTGCACTTACGAACATTTTATTCATAAGAAGTTTAGTGAAATGGCCCCCTGGACTCTTAACAGGAGAAACTCTTACAAACTTTTCGACGTAAATATACACGAACGGACATACGGATGTACAGACAGACGTACGGAACATCAAGAGCAATGCAAAATGCTCCATGCTCCCTCCTTGCGGGGGCATAAAATTATATACTCACTTCAGTGCTGTTGTAGCCAGGTTGTGGGGCATGAGATTTTTGTACTGTGTGCCGGACTGGAGGAACGGCGTGCGTACGCCCTCCACCAAGACGACATTACGAACTCCCGGCTTGGCCAGACTCTTCTTTCCTGTAAATAGAGCAGGGTGTGAAGGAAAAGGTGGAAGGCTTCAACCCTAAATAACTGCAATGGACTATCACACGTTAATTTTCCGACCAACGCAATAGTCACAGGATGATTTTCAGACTAGCCCATTTATAAAAGTGGGTGTTGTAATTTTTTCATCTAAAACTTTTGAAAATTACTTGCAAACAGTGCAGATCCTGATGAGATGGCTCGTCACGAGCCATGATGAGTGAGTGAGTGAGTGAGTGAATAGGGTTTAACGTCCGCTTTTCTGACATAGAGGTACAAGCCTCAGGGAGTCTACACGCAGACGGGTCAACGGGGTCGAGTCCCGTATCCACCTGTCCAAGGGGGGTAAATCCCAACTTCAGAACTCAATATTTACAATCAAAATATATATTCAGTCCTGAAATTAGAACAACCTGATCTGGTGCCAGGCCCTCGCCACACCAGCATCATTTATCCCATCCCCTAAAAGTAATAGGATTAGCGCTAATCTTACTTTTATATATGGGGCATAGCCCGACTCAACTCTCGCATACAAGAAAGCCAAACATGCACATGAGGGCCAAATCCGGTATAGTGGGTTCCGGAAAGTATGAACCCAATCGTTAAGCCAGTTTAGTCGCCTTTTACGACAAGCAAACGAGCCATGATGAGCTGGCTCATCAGGATCTACACTGTTTGCACGCATCGCTATAGAAGTATGTAGTGTTGGAAAAGTTAACGTCCCAGGCCTTCCCACAGAAAGGGGTAATCATGTGAAACAAAAATAGAAATATTAACAGTGCTTTCATTAATTAACCCTTTGCTGTCAAACCAGGTTTTTCTTGAGAAAGAAGGCAAAATAGAAAACAACAGTAGACAACAATTTTTATTCCCAGCATTCCAAGGGTTAAAAACTAAACTTTTTAGTGACAACTCACCTGCTCTGGGCGCCAATAGGGCATTGCTGGTGGACAGACATCTCACACCAACTGAAACAAAAACAGGAACACTTGTAAGTAAGTTGACCTGCATAGATTCGCCTATATTTGGCGCACATTTTTGGAGCCTGAATAAATGCAACATATTTACCAAAATTCGTAAATATAAGCCAGGCCGACGACAATCGGCCTGCTTCTTTACTGGGCTATATCCAGGGTATGGAAGGTGTTCGAGCCAATCACCACCCTTAAATATAAGCCAAATGAAAAAGTTGATCCTATACAGGCAGGAATGTAATTACAGTAACAACCCTACATATTCGGATACCATTTATTTGGGGAAACACTTAAAAATATGTGGCCGAGACTGGAGAAAAGGGGCGAATGGGGTTTGAAACCAATGTAGCTCCTGATCAAATAGCACACTCCTGTAGTCTGATACGGATCAATGTTGCTTATTAGAAAGAATGACGTGTGCTTCATTGATGGAATGGTGACCAGTGCAGATCCTGATCAGACTGCGGATGCACAGGCTGATCTGGATCTACACTGGTCACAAAACCCATAAGCCCCATTTCTCCAGTCACATACATGTATATGGTTTCCCAACAACAGTGAGCATGTCAATATTTAGGGTTATAGTCCGCAGACGATAACTTGCTACTTGTTTACATACAAACCGATCATAAACAAAACACAGAATAGGTGAATATACCCGTGGCAATATTCCTTTTCAATATTGATTTTTGAGATTTGTCATCAAGTGTTATGTAGTCGAGGGGTTACAGTGAAGATATCAATGCCGTAGGTAGGGAGTTCGAATCTTAGTTTTTCATACATGTATACACATATGTTTTTATTTGTTTATATTTTATTATATATTTCTTTTTTATGTGTGTTGCTCTTACAAATTTCATTAACTAAGCATGAGATGGATTACATGTATAACGTTAGTCTCACTTTGAAGAAAACTAATAACTAAATGCACATATGTGTGTACATGAAGAATCTTGGAGTATGTTCTCGCAAATCATGTCATATTGAGGTCAAACAGCAATAGTGATAACCCTCACCATTTCACTTATTCCCTTCTCCAGCAAGCAGTCATAAAAAAACAACAGAATGATATCGACAAAAGTAATGCGTTTTGTGAGGTTCGAACTCTCGACCAGATAAAATTAACAAAAGTTCTGCTAACGTATGGATATTCTCCCGCTTCGATACCACTGAGCCACACTACATGTCTATTTTGCGCACCAAGATAAACTATTATACTGACATGCATGCATGTGCACTTTATCATGTAGTTAGTATACACGAACATGAGGCTATGATATGATAATACACCTGGTCTACCTATATTTGGACTCATCGATTGACCTCCAGCAACTTATTATCGTCTGTCATTTATAGTATGGCAGTAGTGGTCTAATCACAATAACATTGTATTCGCCATTCGGACACAATTTGTTTTGGGAATTTTATAGGGGTTTTCCAAAACAAATTGTGTCCAAATGTTTATGGTTATTACAGTACAATGTATGTGAATGTAGCAACAGCTACTGTCATATACATGTAGATATGGGTGAATGAATGTAAAATCCCAATCAATCAATGATTCAATGTAACAAGAAATCAGTAATACTGACGGATGTACCCGTCAAAAAGTTGACGCAAATTAAATGCCAAAAAAAATTAACACCAATTTCTAAGTAATTTGACCTTCAGCACAGAAGCAGCAAGGGTGGGCTATAGAATGAAAATAAGTATATGAAGTTTCAAGCCAATCAAAGACAGGTACCAAATGGGTGCCACATTGGACACCAAATATCACAGAGCGAGAAAAGTTGAATCGACCCAGGACTCACGCACGGCACCTCTGCTTTATGAACCATTGCTCTATGAACTGTGCAGTCCGGACACACTTACACGGTAAGTGTAAGTGTTCGGATAGCACAGTTCAGTGCTCCTGATAAGGTGCGTATTGGCGTATTTTACACACTTATTTTAGCTGAATACGCATTGATTATCGAAAGTGGGAGTACAAAATACTCACAGAAATGTGAAAATACGCATTCATTTTATTTTCAAATCGAGTAGTGAAAATACTATAATAAAGTTGAAAATGTACTTAGGTGAACTGCAAAAGTTACAGCCAATAGTGACTTACCTTACATACCAACTTTTTGTTGAAAACGCAACAGATGGGACCCAGTAAAAGACTTCCACAGTCTAGTGGCCTAATTGTCCGTGAATGGGGCACTTAGCAATTGTCCGTGAATGGGGCACTTAACGTGGTGGTACAGAACATAAATTGAGAGCTGAAGGTTGGAAGATCAAATCCTTCAGCAGTTCAGGGTGTACATTTTTTTTCACGGACAATTTTTAATTACTGAAGTTCTGTGTTGACATGGTAGGTTGAACCATTGGCCTTAGAATCAGTCATTGCTTGACATGTCGATGGTCTAGTAACATAAGGTCGTAAGTGCTATGCTTTAGCATAGCAGTTACGACCTTATGTTACTAGACCATCGATGTGTTATCTGTCATCCATTAATCTCAAACCCTTTCAGTGACTGTGTATTTTATTGACATACAATGTCATACATATATACAAATTAAAATACAATCAGTTGAAAGTATGTCCGGTCCATGTGTTATATAAAAATATAACAATAGCTCACTTGAGCCTTTGGCTCAATTGACCTAAAAAGTGTATACTATTTGGCGAAATTTCGTCAAATTCAACATGATAAAGTTTGACTGCGAAAAGGTAGTTGCAGGCAGTATATTGTAACTCTGCAAAACACCTTTACCATATCGATGGTCTAGTAACCTATGGTCGTAAGTGCTATGCTATAGCATAGCAGTTACGACCTTATGTTACTAGACCATTGATATGTAGAAGAGTTACAGCGTCATCCAAATAGCCTTCCGATACAGGGTAGTGAATCAGATCTGATTCACACTTTAGCCATTATAACATATTTTTTAATATATTTAAATTGAAACAAATACATGTATTACAGAGCTGCAGATAAGCTGCGTATTTGCTTAAATACCCAATTAAAATTGCCAAAAACCCAATTGAAATCAGAAGTAGCGAGTATCAAAAAGCAATACAAAATTTATGGTACCTTTATCATGTTGCAGAAAAAAATAAACATACCACAAATATAGCACATTTTTCTTATTTTCCTTGAAAACATATTTTGGTATTTCATTAGAATTGTCTCCAAGGAGACAATTCTAATGAAATGCCAATATATGTTTTCATTTAGAAGCAAACTACTCAATACTTGCTGTCTGTTAATGTGTAAACAGAAGTGTGATTTTATTTTACCCATGTAATTAAAAGTTTGAAATACCCAATTGCTTGAGAAATGATAGAGTGACAATTCTCAATTATCTGGAGCCCTGTATTTGTATAATTAGGAAAATTCACACACAATATTAATTTGAAGCAATTTTATCCTGCCATTCCTGGTAGAATATAGGAAATATTTAGGAACTACTGAGCTCCTACAAAAAGAAATTATTCATGATTTTGGCTGGCACTGACTGCGTCTCTTGTAGATTATAACTTAATTTGAACATGATTGTAAGCGTTGTAAGACTCAATTAACCCTTTCACCCCTAACTGGAATGGATTTTGATGTGCTAATATTGCACCCAATCCAACTGTCACAAAATGACTTTCAGACTACTGTAGTCCATTTATGAAAAGGTGGGGTTTTTGCTCTCAAAAATATGAAAAGTGCTTGCAAAAAGTGCAGATCCTGATGAGACGGCTCAATACAGGCCTGTGGTGTTGAAAGGGTTAAGGAAATATATTTCAGCCTGAAGGTTGGTGCCCTTGGCATGAAATATTTCTCAGATTTTGATTGGTCCATTCCATCGGTGACTGGGGTAAATTGACGGTGACTGGGGTAAATTGACGGACCCATTGTTGACTCTTGTAAGGAAAGGTTCTTGAATTTTCATTGGTAGAGTCGGTCTGTCTGGGTGGGTTTTTAGAATTTATCAATGTACACTGCCGTCGACTCTGTGAGTCTGTCCTTGCAAACAAGCTCTTTTGCTTTTGCCAGTATACTGGTATACCATCAATACTGAGGCTTATCACCAGTGGATCATATTTTTATTTACATGTACATATAGTCCCTATTCTCATGGATCCGTGCCCCATAGCACATAAATTCATATTGTGTGTTATATTCTGATTAATTCCTGAAAATGTATGCATCAACATAAAGTTCAAACACTTGATTATGAGTGCACATAAGGAATTCACCAAAATTGTTGTTTATGCAAGTCTTAGAGTCCCTAGAAATAACCCACCCAAGTCGCCTAATTGATCTTGACACTTCTCATCAGGTTCGTGCCCTACAACGTTTTGCACACTTGAGTGGCATTCCTTGATCACTCATACAATAAAGAAGTGTTGCTGCCTAGATGAATCAAATTTAAATATGGTGAAGTTTAGATTCACCTAGAAATCAACATATATCACATTTTATGCATCATTTGCGAACAGACCCTCTTCACATTAAGGAAGTATGTAGAAAAATCACAAAATAGGTGGTAATTAAATCACAATTTTATGTAACTGTAACTCAGAAAACCATGGGAAACAACTTAAAATACCTTTTTAAAATAATTTTCAATTAACACTATTCTTAGAATATGCTTATTCACTTGTTTTCTAGGGGCACGAATCAATGAGAAGGCACGAATCCATGAGAATTGGGGCTACAATCAAATACAATCAAATACAATTGATGTTCCCGGTATTTAGCCGGTACCCATTTACAGCTGGGTGGACTGAAGCAGTGTGGATAAAGTGTCTTGCTCAAGGACACAACGCACGCCTCCTGTGAGGCTCGAACCCACGACCGTAAGATCAGCAGTCCGACGCCTCAGACCGCTCGACCACGCGTTCCAGCTCTAAAGTGAACAGCCCTCAAACAAATTATCCAACAATAAATGCATCAACATAATTGACGCATTCATTATTTAACGTCTTAGCCTAAGCTATTAGGGCATACACATAAAACATAGTAACGTTATAACTTATGACCCATAACCATGATAACGTTCTACTTTATGACTCTTGAATTCTATGACGAATGTGTTGGATGACAGAGGTCAAATATTATAACGATGTGTAAAACACTTTATGCATGCATAACAACCAAACATATTTTAAAGTAAACTTCAAAAATACAAATTAAATTATAAAATATACAATTAATCACTGAAAAATAGCTAAATTTACCGTTTTTCAACTGATTGCTCAGGACGAACGAACCACAAGTCAGGATAGACGCCATCTTGGATTATGTGACTGTCCTCCTGTCACGTGGTCTAATTTTCTTTCTAAAATAAAAACTTAAACAACAATGATATTAGCAACATATTTCAAGAAACGTGTTTAATAATTAGTATTTTATTTACTTCACTTAAAATAGTTTGCTGACATTGCGTATATGTGCTTAAATAAGTGAGTAAATTTCTGAAAACTTCACGAGAAAACACGTGAAAGTACGAGAGTTTCAAAGGTAACCGGCTCAGAAATATGGCAGGACGTTTAGTTGGGGCGTTTCATCGCGTTATTAGGCTAAAGCCAAATACTTTAACAGGTAAGATGTGTGGATATTTAAAAATAAAATGCATTATTAATGACCCAGTGTTATAGCATAAATGTTCCGATATGTGGTACACAAGGTAGCTATTTACTCGGAGGTAAAACTGGTCATTCGGGGTCATTGAATTTCGGCCTACGTTTTAGTCGCCACATACGTTTTCGGACTGTCTCATATATCGGTTCAGCGTGGTTGTATCTGGTGGAGATACAACGCTGTTTATACAGGGATGACACACCATGTACATGCAATGAGCAAAGTACAAATACGAGGGATCTGAGAAGTTATACACTTATAACAACCTGATCATCAAAGGTCACATGTGATGGGAACAACTAATCTGATAGTATACTGTTCATTGTATAAATAATATAATATACTATATACCGGTATACTGTTTTTTTCCCGTCATCTGTGTCAAAGGTATAGCCCCAATTCTCATGGATTCGTGCCTTCTCATTGATTCATGCCCCTAGAAAACAAGCGAATAAGCATATTCTAAGAACTGTTAATTGAAAATTATTTTAAACAGGTATTTTATGTTGTTTCCCATGGTTTTCTAAGTGACAGTTGCATACAATTGTGATTTACCACCTATTTTGTGATTTTTAATAAAGTATGTATTAGCACCCACAGGCAATGTTGAATATTCCCCACCCGCTTGAATTCATGCAGTATATCTATACATAATACAGATTGAGTTGAATACAATGGAATTATTTTAGTAGCCCTGTGTTAGCACCCTGTGCCATTCAAGTGACCTTGACCTACTTTTTTTTAAAATATAAGTCATCCGTCAAACTGTAGACGTATGCCAAAATTTTGCATATTTCCTCACAGGTTAGTTGGATGGTCGCCAAACTGTAGCTTCCTTTGAAGGCTTCCTTACATTGATAGCTCTGTGCCATTTGGTGAAATTGACCTACTTTTCTTGACATATAGGTCAAGTATGTCAATACTTTGGACGTACATCCAAATTTCACATACGGTATCTCCTGATACGTTAGTCAGATCTTCGCCATACTCCATCAGTACAGAATGCTAGTTCTGCGCAATAGATGGTTACAAATATTATTTTATTGTCTTCAATGACACTGTCTATAGTCAGATATGTAAAACTCCAGATAAGCTTTGTGTCTAAAGAGTAATATTGTACTCCGTCAATGCAAATTTTATTTTTGCAAATGGATTATTGAATTTATCACATGTTTTTCTGATATAAAATGGAATATTATATATGAGCGAAATGTTGCAAAATCACTTTATCTAAAAAAGAATTAAGCAAATTTGAAACTTTATTAGAAGGTTTTTACTCCAAAGTTTGCAAATCAATGAGAATTTAAAATTGTGAGCATTTTGTGCTCCCACTTTTGAAAATCAATACAATTTATGCTAAAATAAATGTGTAAAATACATCAATACGTGTCTTATCTGGAGCACTGGGCATCTGCCTGATTTACATGGTCTCCAGTTTGGAGAGGTTCCACTGTCAATGAAATAGTCTGAAAATGTGCATGAACTGTTACTTAGGGGTGAAATGATTTATAGTTGGGCGCACAGGTTGAAGTAACGGACCGAGGTCTATAAATACATTAAATATGCCTAAAAGCATCAATAAATGAAAAAAAAGAAAGCTAAACATTTTTTTTACCCCCTCCATATACTTCAGTATACTGAAGTATATGGAGGGGGTAAAAAAAATGTTTAGCTTTCTTTTTTTTCATTTATTGATGCTTTTAGGCATATTTAATGTATTTATAGACCTCGGTCCGTTACTTCAACCTGTGGTTGGGTGCTGCAGAGGTCAAGTCTTAGATTAAGTTTTATACCATATTAATCCTTACACCTCTATCTTAATTTTTTGTCGTCTGCTGTTTATTTTTTATTTTCCATTTTTATCATCAAAAACATACTTTGACAGCACTTTAGAATAATTTACAACATGGTTTGACAGCACTTCAGAATCATTTCCATTGGAAATGATTCTGAAGTGCTGTCAAACCATGTTTTTATTGAGAAATAAGGCAAGATATAAAAGCAACAGCGGACGACAATTGTTGTGTGTAGCGGTCTAAGGGTTAATATGATTATTATTGGTATATTTTACAGCTACAATCGTGATAATAGCATTGACTTATCTGTATTTATGTAATAGTCTGGGTCTTTGGGGTCACAGTAATCTGCTGTTATGAACAAGAGCTTTTTTAATTTTGATTACGATTTTAGGCATATTATATTTTTGGAAACAATTATTCGCCCCAGAGCTCCAGATAGGCTGCGTATTTGCGTAAAAACCCAATTAAAATTGCCAAAAACCCAATTGAAATCGGAAGTAGCGAGTATCAAACAGCAATATCAAATTTGTGGTACCTTTATCATGCTACAGAAAACAATAACCAGACCACAAATATTGCATATTTTTCTTATTTTCCATGAAAACACATCTTGGTATTTCATTAGAAAAGGAGACAATTCTAATGAAATGCCTAGACATGTTTTCATTTCGAAGCAAACTATTCAATAATTGCTGTCTGTTGATGTGTAAACAGTAGACTGTAGTGTGATTTTATTTTACCCAATTAAAATATTGAAATACCCAATTGCTTCAGATATGATGGAGTGAAACTACTCAATTACTAATTCCTTATCTGGAGCGCTGTGCCCACTGTGTCTTTAAAGCTGCAGGCATATATTGTGTAGACTGTGTGTCTGTAAAGCTGCAGGCATATATTGTGTAGACTGTGTGTCTGTAAAGCTGCAGGCATATATTGTGTAGACTGTGTCTGTCGGTACGTGTGTGTGTCTGTTTGCCAGAGTTTCTCCAATCTACCACAAGGGTCATTTGTGTGCAGAGAACATTTTCTTGTTCTCCGATATTCTTTGTTTCTCGTTGAAAGTATTGTTGTGACCACTCATTTGAACCGTCTCAGTTGAAATTGGTGTTATGACATATATTGTACTTTAGATAAGAAATAAAAGAAAATAATTCAAATTAATGTTCAATGCAATGGGTTAACCCAAGCTATGCGGAATAGGATTAACCCAAGCTATGCGGAATATCCTATAAAAATTTATAAATATTTTTCTGCATTTTTATTTTAATTTCTCACCAAAAGTATATGTTGTTTCCACACAGATGAACAGTCTCGATGAGACAGTTCACAGGGCGCCAGATAAGGAATTAGTAATTGAGTATTGTTACTCCATCATTTCTGAAGCAATTGGCCTGAATGGGTTAATCAGTCGGTCAAGTTGGGGTCCACTCTTAACTTTTTCATAATTTCACCACTGTCCAGTCTGTATATGCGGCTGCGACTAGAAAAATGGGGCTTATGTCATTTGTGACCAGTGTAGCTCCGAATCAAATAGCACACTCATGTAGCATAATAATGATCTATATTACTTGTTAGACGCATTACGGGTGTTTCATTGATGGAATGGCGACCACTGAAGATCCTATCAGCATGTGCCGATACACAGGCTGATCTGGATCTAACCTGGTCACAAAACTCATAAGCCCCATGTCTTGAAACGGTTCAAATGAATGACTGCAACATATACATTCAACAAAAATACAAAAAATATATTTAAAAATGTTATATATACTTCTAAAGTGGTAGGGATGGATTGTGGCCTAGAAGTTAGGTCATTGGACTTTAATACCAGAGATTGCAAGTTCAATCCCCTCTATTTCGTCGTATTTCCATCCAACTGGTTCTGCGGACGAGACTTCTACCCGGCCTTAATTGACGATCAATTTTATGAGACTTGAAACCCAGGTTCCATCCCTACATGACCTTTGCTATTGCTAGGACGTAGAACACATTCACTTTTTTGTATTCCGAATGTAGCAGTATTATTAATGAGATAATAGCAAGTGTCACACCACAAGAAAAATGGATTAAATGCGGTATTGAATGAATGGTGCAACTCCTGTAGACGATTTCACCAACATTGCAAAGTATACTTTTCTAGCAAAGTATACTTTGAGGGAGTAATCATTTATTTTTCCTGAAATGCATTATATCATATAGAACTAAAGACTGCATATATTTGATGATTAAAAGTATGCAGAATTATTATACTGAATTTATTACATTATCACAGCCAGAATGGCTGTGATAATGTAATAAATTCAGTATAATAACAAATAATAAATTTATCCTAAAATTAAAAATTTCTTCCTCAAAGTATACTTTGCTAGATAAGTATACTTTGCAATGTTGGTGAAATCGGCTACAGATCAAATCTCAGTGCTGTCGTAGTGTCTGATCTGGAGGTCTGCCTGAACATTGTGTAGACTGGTATTGTTTCACCTAGAACTGGGGTCAGCAAAATGATTGTGTCCTAATTTGATTGACTGAGTGAAAAAAAGAAATTACAAATCAGAGTCTACAATTGTTACACACATCCGGCAACCCAAATATATATTTTGTAATCAATCAATCAATCTTGTTTCAGATCCATGTACTTGGCGGTACTTCTCTGCATCTCCTGTCATGAGTTATGGTAAGTTACAGTCAAATGTATTTGATAGACAGGTGGGAGCATGCGATGGGTAATTTAACGATCAGGGTTCATCCTTACCGGAATCCCGACCGGAGACCTGGTTTGGCCCTCACGTACATCGTTGGCATTCTTGTATGTGACAGTTGAATCTGGTTATACCCCCTTATTTGAGTATTACAATTATTTGTAATCCTATTACTTTTAGGGGAAGGGGCCAAGTGACTTTGGTGTGGTATCATATAGACTTTCACCAGGTCAGGTTATTCTAGTTTCATGGCTGGATATATTATTTTTTTTATGTATATATTCTGTTCTCATTTTAGGATTTCCCTCCAATGCAGCAGGTTACATGCGGGTATGAACCCCTTGGCCCGGCTTTAAATGGCATTAGCTGCTCATAGGCCGTTAAACACCAATAAACAAACAAACTTACGGAAGCCCAAAAAGATCTTGAATATTCAAAATTTGATCTTGAATAAATGGAAGTAAAAAAAAAAGTATAATTTGTAACTCGCTATGCATTGTCACCTCCGCTTGGATCAGATTTCCAACATGTACGTAAACAAATAGGCTATATCCATAAATATCCACAAGTTCGAAAATTCTATTTATTATATGCATACCCATTACATTCATTACTATGCGATGTACATGTACATGTACATAAAAGTACTGATCGATGAAAATAAACAATTTCTGGTGATATATCAGCACTTCCGGTATCTATATTCATATGCGCACCTGCATTGCTAACGTAAGCTAATACACGACGTACCATATACATGTACCTAGTCTAAATACCTTACTAATTTGCTGTGTGGGGTATATAATAAATAGAATATTCATATTTTTGCAACAAATGCGACATACATGTATGTATGTTCATCTCGTGGTGTGAAATTTCCATATTTAACTTGCGAAATATGCACATTTCACACCACTCGATAAACCTATACATGTATATTATGTCATATTTGTTACAATATGGATATCTATGTATTCAGTGAAAACGTTGCATGCTAATACACATACAGTAGAAGATCGATCTCTCGAACCGGCAACGGACTCCAATAAAAGTTCGAGTCAGGCGTAGTTCGAGGGAAAGGAAGAAAATGTGACAGTTAAAATTAAATTAAATATTTAAAGGCGAATTTTGTTCAAATTTATTAATTATCGTGGTCATCTTGACGTGGAATTAACACCGTTTAATTTTTAAATTAATTTATTGTCACCACCTGTCGAGCAAAACAAACCAAAGAGACTGCCAATCGTGATTTTCACACCTCGTTTGGCAAACAGATCAGCTGGCGACAGACTTACCTGTACGACTTTACGTTGATTGACTGACCAAGGGACCGTGACTTCGGTTCGAGAGTTTGACTTTGTCGTAGTTCGAATTTTAGGTAAAACAGTATATGTTTTATATAGGGGAAATTTGTCGGTGACCACAGGATGAGTCCGAATTTTCCGGAGTGTTCGACAGAGACCTGTTCGAGAGATCGATCTTCCACTGTAGTAAAAAATCAATTATTGTAGGCGTAAAATTTGTTTCAATCATGTCCACTTTAATATTGAAGCTATTCCGGGATATAGCCAAAAAATTAGTAAATTTGTCAGTTCATGGCCCATGGTACATGTATTTGCAAAGCTCCAGATAAGCTGCGTATTTGCGTAAATACCAAATTAAAATTGCCAAAAACCCAATTGAAATCAGAAGTAGTGTGTGTTATCTTTATCTTGCTACAGAAAACAATGAACAGACCACAAATATAGCATATTTTTCCATGAAAACACATCTTGGTATTTCATTAGAGAATTGTCTCCAAGGAGAAAATTCTAATGAAATACCAAGATGTGTTTTCATTTAGAAGCAAACTATTCAATGAGTGCGGTCTGCTGATGTGTAAACAGTTGTGTGATTCTATTTTACACAATCACAATTCAGAAATGATGGAGTGACAACACTCAATTACTAATTCCTTATCTGGAGCCCTGTAATTGTATCATAGGGAACCTTTATATCACTATATGAGACCAGCCATGTGATTTTGTACCTTCGGACATCTATGATCTGCTTAATTTCATTAAATATATTTACAAAATATTGTCAACTTTTGACTTTATTTATGAAAAAAGATTGTAAATTTTGTAAACGTATTTAAGGAAATTACACAGATGTCCGAAGGTACAAAATCACATGGCGTGTCTCGTATGATTTCTGCAGTTTGAATAGTAAATTCTTTCTTCCATTACAGGAAAGTATCTCAACTACAAGATACAGGATGATGTGGCTGTGGTTAAATTTGACCAATCAGATTCCAAGGTAGGCAGGCCTCATTCAAGCCAATCAATTCAATCAGTCAATCCAATCAATTCAACCGAATCAATTTAATCAATCAATCAACCCCATTCAACAAAACGGTCAACGTCATTCAATGTATCAGTCAACTCAATTTAACCAGCCAGTCAACCCAATTCAATCGATCAGTCTACCTCATTCAATCAATCAGTCAACCTCATTATCTATCAGTCAGTCAAATCAATCAATCAATCCAACTCGAACAACCATTTGTAGACCCAGATGATCTGGCTCTGCACTATGGATAATTTCTGATTTTTGACAAATCACCACTTTCCTGATCAATGGAATAGTTCAAAAGTGTACATGGAAGAGTCCAATAGCAGTTACTTAGGGGTAATATGGTTAATCAATCACAATCAATCTCATAGGTGAACACCCTGAGCCAGGGCACGATGTCCGAGTTTGCCGAGATATACGAGGAGATTCGACCGAAAGCCAAGGCTATTGTGCTCATCTCGGGAAAGCCAGGCTGCTTCATTGCCGGTGCCGACATCGGGTACGGTATAGAGAATACCAGGCTATAGTCTTGTTTTGATATTGGGTTTATCAGGCAAGACTAGGAAACGTGTAGGAAAGGAGCCGAGGAATTCCTACCATTTCCGAGCCGAGCCTGATAAACTTGATACAAAATGTAAATTTAAATTGAGGATACAAGTATAGCGTTGTTTTGATATTAAGTTTGTCCGGCAAGGCTAGGAAACACTTCAATACTGATCTGGTCTTTCATGCTTTTGTGTGTGGGAAACATTTGTGTTGCCCGAGACAAAAATGTAGATCCGTATCGGACTAAGTGTGCTAGCTGGGATGTTAAACCACCGTCACGTTTCAACCTTGACCAAATAAGTCACGTAAAGTGGTCCTTTGGGTGAGAATCAGATTTAAAACCAAGGTTCCGTTCCTACATGATCTTAGCTATAGCCACGACGTAAAGCCCTTGGGCTTTCACTTTTCGACCTTGATCAAACTTTCTTTTTCGAAAGCGAGAACACAGGCTGTACAGACTGACCCAGAAAAACATGCCCTAAAACATTAGCAATCAAGGATTGTACGGTATATTTTTCATATCGGCATGCTGGAGGGATGGGTTGTGGCCTCGAGGTTAGAGCACTGGACTTCAATACCTGTAGCCGATTTCACCAACATTGCAAAGTATACTTTTCTAGCAAAGTATACTTTGAGGGAGTAATCATTTATTTTTCCCGAAATGCATTATTTCATATAGAACTAACGACTGCATATATTTGATGATTAAAAGTATGCAAAATTATTATACTGAATTTATTACATTATCACAGCCAATATATCACAGCCAATGGCTGTGATAATGTAATTAATTCAGTATAATAAAAATTAATAAATTTATCCTTAAATTGAAAATTTCTCCCTCAAAGTATACTTTGCTAGAAAAGTATACATGTACTTTGCAATGTTGGTGAAATAGGCTACAGATATTGTGGGTTCAATCCTCCTCCCAGGCCTTAATAGTATTTCCATCTCGCTTGTCTTTTGGATGAGACTTGAAACCGATGTCCCGCCTCTATGTGGCTGGAGAAATGGGGCATACGGGTATTGAGACCAATGTAGATCCAGATCAGCCTGTCCATCCGCACAGTCTGATCAGGATCTGCACTGTTCACTCTTCCGTCAATGAAACAAGCAATATAGATCATTATCAGGTTACAGGAGTGTGCAATCTGATCAGGAGCTAAACTAGTCACAAATCACATAAGCCCATTTCTCCAGTCGTGGCCACATATGACCTTGGCTGTTGTTTTTTCAGAATGCTGGATGCATGTAAGACGAAGGAGGAAGCGACAGCGATTTCAAAGCGCGGCCAGGAACTATTCAATGAAGTAGCCAACAACAGTGAATTCCCCGCTGTGGCGGCCATTAATGGTGCTTGTCTCGGTGGTGGCTTGGAGGTGAGATCACCCGCTTGTAAATTGGGAAAATTGTAAATCTAAAACATGGTTTGACAACACTTCAGAATCATTTCCATTGGAAATGATTCTATGATTCTGAAGTGTAGTCAAACCATGTTTATTTATGAGAAAATGAAAAAAAAAAACAGTAGACGAGAATAAATTAATTCGGCATTGTAAGGCGTAAACAGCAAAATTTTATGTCTAATGAAATTGTGCGCATTTATATAGCAATGCAAACAAATACAAATGTAATCAAGGAAATATTTTTTTCCAAAACTTTTGTGGCCACCGTGTATTAAATGAAGTAGCCAACAACAGTGACTTCCTGCTGTGGCGGCCATTAATGGCTCCTGTCTTGGTGGTGGCTTGGAGGTGAGATCACCCACTTGTAAATTGGGAAAATTCTAAGCAGGCTGGCTACTTACTCTGGAAAACATATTCCCTGCAAGAAAAATTCGGGAAATTTCCTAAAATATACCCAAATCAATGAATTTTACTTATCTGTGTGTAGTGATTAAACTGTTCGCTCTTAAAATATCTGAAATATGTCAATTGTCATCTTCTTGTGTTAAATGTTTGTCTGTTTCCTAAATAAAGACATGGTTTGACAACACTTCAGAATCATTTCCATGGAAATGATAAAAACATGGTTTGACAACACTTTAGTATTCTAAGGTGTTGTCAAACCATTTTTTTTTAATGATTCTAAAGTGTTGTCAAACCATGTTTATGAGGAGAAAATAGGAAATAAAAAAAGATGACAAAATTTTTATTCAGCATTTTTAATGGTATAAGAGCAAATTGTATGGCATTTATTTTAGAAGCATGACGGGTGTTTCATTGAACAGTGTAGATCCTGATCAGACTGCAGATGCACAGGCTGATCTGGATCTACACTGGTCGCATAGCCCAATGGACCCCCATTTCTCCAGTGACAGACACGAATAAATGAATGTAATGATTGCAGACTGCCCTGGCGTGCCACTACAGGATTGCGGTGAACTCCAAGAAGACGGCCCTGGGCGTGCCAGAAGTGATGCTGGGATTACTCCCCGGTGGTGGGGGCACACAGAGGCTACTAAAACTGGTACGTGAGAAAAATGAGACGAGCCGTGTGCTGGGTTGTCGGTAGGATTTTGAAATTAGTGGATGGATTGTGGCCTAGGGGTTAGAACACAAATCCAGACTTCCAATCCATAGGTTGTGGGTTCAAACCTCGCCTTGGGCATCAAAAATATTTTCATAGAATTTCCATCCCACTGGTCTGTCGGATGAGACTTTAAACTGTAGGTCCCATCTCTATATGACGTTAAACCCTTTCACTTTCACTCTCACTCTTTTTCAAGTTACTTATGGGTGAAAGGTTAAACCCATTCATTCACTTTTACTTTCATTCAATGTTTAGCTGCCGGGCGCAACTGCTGTACAGATGATGATGACCGGGCAGTCGTTCAATGCCAAGAAGGCCAAACGAATTGGGCTCGTAGACCACGTCATGGAACCCATTGGTGAGACAATACAAATGTGACTCTCAGAGAGCTCCAGATATGTTTTGTGTCTAAAGAATATTATACCACCATTTTTCAAATTCAATGCGTATTTTACTTTTACAAATGTATTCTAGATTTTCTTCTTTATTAAATAGGGAACAAATGATATTTTTTTTATTTATTTTTTTAAATTCACTTATTTGAGCTGCAAAAAGCAAACACTGTTTGCTTTTTGCAGCTCAACTAAGCAAATGTCAGCATTATTACAGTGAGTGAGTGAATAGGGTTTAACGTCCGCTTTTCTGACATAGAGGTACAAGCCTCAGGGAGTCTACACGCAGACGGGTCAACGGGGTCGAGTCCCGTATCCACCTGTCCAAGGGGGGTAAATCCCAACTTCAGAACTCAATATTTACAATCAAAATATATAATCAGTCCTGAAATTAGAACAACCTGATCTGGTGCCAGGCCCTCGCCACACCAGCATCATTTATCCCATCCCCTAAATGTAATAGGATTAGCGCTAATCTTACTTTTATATATGGGGCATAGCCCGACTCAACTCTCACATACAAGAAAGCCAAAAATGCACATGAGGGCCAAATCCGGTATAGTGGGTTCCGGAAAGTATGAACCCAATCGTTAAGCCAGTTTAGTCGCCTTTTACGACAAGCAATGGCTACTGCAGCACTATTCTCAGGATCAGTTGATCCCGCCCCGGTGCCTGCACGGGGCGCATTATTACAGTATGTTCACTACTCAATTTGAAAATCAATGCGTATTTTCACATTGCTATATAAAGTATTTTGTACTCCCGCTTTTGATAATCAATGCATATTCTTCTAAAATAGGTGCTTAAAACACGTCAATACGCACCTTATATGGAGCTCTGGACTCTTACTGGAGACATGCCTGATTTCGGAGGTGCCATGCTGCTGAAAACAAAAATAAAATCTTGCATTTTTGCTATCAAAGCAGTAGGTCTACAAACACATTTTCTAGGAAAAGTCGCGGGAAAAGGAAAACACTTGGAAAAGTCGCGGGAATACTGGACGAAGGCCGGAAGGCCTCGTCCAGTATTCCCGCGACTTTTCCAAGTTTATATCCCTGATAAATTCCAAAAACAATGCCATTCATTCCTTATAATTCCAGCATTTGAAATAAATTCATCAAGAAAATGTGTTTATTTTCCGTTTTCTTAAGAATTATTTTAACTGCGCCTGACGGTTACGGAGTTCGGCATGGGAGTTTACTGGGATATAAATTTTGGACAGAGACTTGCTACGGACCAATCAAATGTTAGGGAATTGTGTAAATATTTTTGTGCTGGAATTATTAATAATTACCTGCAGCCTGATAATGATATGTATTGTTTGTTCGAAGCATGAAGGGTGTTTTATTGATGGAATGGCGAACAGTGCAAATCCTGATCAGACTGTGCGGATGCACAGGCTGAGCTGGATCTACACTGGAGGCAAAACCTATAAGCCCCTTTTCTCCAGTCATGGCCACATTATACTATTGTGTGTGTCAAACATATACTATAATGTAATTATGAAACGACGTTTATTATCCCATTGCATAGCGAAAATGATGGAAAATATATAGCATTAGTCCATGTACCTGCGTACGCACGTACGTTAGTAACACTTTTCATTTCTTATCAACTTATGAACCAGTTCACCGATTTTAATAACATTTTGGCCACAATGTGTGTCCGGGAATGATGCCTGGTTTCGCATACACCCCACATTTGAACACACAAGGTCAGCGTCACTGAGGACATGTGTTCATATCATTATCAAGGCTGCCAGCGAGGGGATTTGTTTAGTGATAACGAGCCCTTGTTACCTCTCTTTGCTTCAGGTGTTGGCATAAACTCACCTGAAGAGAACACGTACGCGGAACTGGAGCGAATTGCCATTCTCGCAGCTAAGTAAGTCATCAAAATGTTTAGGAATTCAGACAGTCATTCGTTGCTTCGTTGACTATCAAAGTGATATGTGGGGCATCCGTGTTTAATGAACACATTTTCTAGTTTTAAAATATTTTGCAAAAATCTTTGGAAGGTTATTTCAATTTTTCTAGCAGGAGGCATGTTGCGAGCCTGTGAAAGGTTATTTAATGATGGGGTTCATTTTTACAGGAATCTCGATATCCCTGTAGCAGATTTCGCCATCATTGCAAAGTATACTTTTCTAGCAAAGTATACTTTGAGGGAGTAATCATTTATTTTTGCTGAAATGCATTACATATAGAACTAACGACTGCATATATTTGATGATGCAGAATTATTATACTGAATGTATTACATTATCACAGCCATTTTAATTATTACACTGAATGTATTACATTATCACAACCAAATTCAAAATGGCTGTGATAATGTAATCAATTCCGAATAATAAAAATTAATAAATTTATCCTAAAAGTGAAAATTTCTCCCTCAAAGTATACTTTGCTAGAAAACTATACTTTGCAATGTTGGTGAAATAGGCCCACGGTTACATTTTTAGCTTCCTTGTTACTTGAGTTTAATCCGGTTATACCTATTTTAAAAGTAGTAAGATAAGTACTAATCTTAGTACTTTTAGGAACTGGGGCTAAGTGATTCTGGTGTGGTGAGGACCTGGCACCAGATCAGGATATTCTAATTACAGGGCTGGATATTATATTGATTTTGGAATCTTCCTCGTCCATACAGACAAAATATGGGATTCGACCCCTTTAACCTAGCCTAAAATGGTTGGAGCTGTTGACAGGCCTTTAAACACCATTGAATAATAAATAAATATTTGATGTTCCACCCTCATATGTGAATTCAGTAAATCTTAAAGTGACTGTGTCTAAGATGGTACCTTCCAGAGCTCCAGATAAGGTGTGTATTTGCGTAAATACCCAATTAAAATTGCAGAAAACCCACTTCAAATCAGAAGTAGTGAGTATCAAAAAGCAATGAAACATTTGTGGTATCTTTATCATGCTACAGAAAACAATAAACAGACCACAAATATAGCATATTTTCTTATTTTTCCATAAAAACACATCTTGGTATTTCATTAGAATTGTCTCCAAGGAGACAATTCTAATGAAATACCAAGATGTGTTTTCATTTAGAAGCAAATTATTCAATGAGTGCGGTCTGCTGATGTGTAAACAGTAGTGTGATTCTATTTTACACAATTAAAATTTTGAAATACCCAATTGCTTCAGAAATGATGGAGTGACAATACTCAATTACTAATTCCTTATCTGGAGCCTTGACCTCCTAATATTCATTTCACAAAAACGGGATGTGCCGTGGCCTAAGGGGTGTGGCATTGAACTTTTGTATCACAGTTTGTGAGTTCAGTCCTCACCCTGGCGTGAAAAATACTTACATGGTATTTCCATCCCACTGGTCTGTTGGATGACACTTTAAATTTGTGGTCCCGTCTCTATCATGACCTTAGCTATTGCTGGGACATTAAACCCATTCACTTTCACTTTGAACATCCTGCTTGAAAAATGTTTAACCCTGTCAACCATAAATAACTGGAATGAATTGGGACTTGTTAGTATAAGAACCAATCCAATCATCACAAAATGATTTTCAGACGAGTCCATTTATAAAAGGGGGTGTTTTTGCTCTGAAAAAACGGGGGTGTTTAAAGAAATTACTTGCAAAAAATGCGACGGCTCTTTTCTGCACAGTTTGCAAATACTGCTATAGAGGTATGTTGCAGGCATGATAATTTTCCTCTTTTTGGCTGATTTCAGACTTTTTTTATGATGTGAAATTTCGAAATGTTTCACATTTTGTCTGATCTGCTCAGATATGATACCTTTGCAAGGGGGTAGGGAGCATCAGGTTTTTCTGCTGAAGGTGGTCCTCATCCCTGATGTAGTGTTGATATGGAGTCTCAGAAATCAATGGACATACTGTGCACTCTCTAATGTGGGTCTATCTTATTTTCCAGGGGCATTCTAAACAAGACAGTCAAGGCGAAACCACAGGAAGGCAACAAGAATCGGTTTCAAAGTAAGCATCAATATGGGAGAAAATATTTACTGCGATCGTAGTATGAGTGGCAGTGACTGTCTGTATAACCCTGTATGGGTTACTGATGACAGGGTATGGGATCACATGGTCTATTGTTTACACTGGATTAATGGCAACGCCTACATTCTGCAGAGAAATTTGAATCGGACGGAACGTTGTTTAAACTTGGTCCGATTAAATTATCTCTGCAGAATGTTCTAACTAACTACATATGCTAAATTTGGTATTGGCGGATTTGTAGCGTCCATGGCTGGAACATGGTTATCATTAAAAGGAAGAAACCACAATTGTACTGATGAAAAATAAGATTTACCTGATGCCTCATGGGCACCACCATTAATCCAATGAAGAACAAGCAATCCCATACCCTGGACAAGCTTGTCTATACTGAGTGTGCTGGTCTTCTTTATCACAATCAAATGGTTTCAGATGAATATGTGTCTGTGACCAGTGACGTGGGCCTTTTGCGACCAGTGTAGACCCAGATCAGCCTGCGCATTTGCGCAGGCTGATCAGGGTCTGCACTGTTCGCAATTCAGTTGAGAAACAGCCGTTGTGCGTTTAGCAGGGATTTGTTGGCATATCAGCAGACAGATGGGTCACAAACGAGACCCGCCACGTGATTTTGTACCTACTATCTGTTTCACAAAAGCTGCCCAAATTTTACGCCTATATAAACAATGCAAAAAAAAAATAAAAAAAAGATTTGATAAATTTTATAAAAATTTAAGAATGAGCCTTTTTATTTTGTGAAATTTGGTCCAATATTGATTTTATTTGAAGGGTACATCCATTTGTGTTACTGATTTCTTATTGCAGAGATCCAGGACACTTTGCTGTTCACCAACTTTGGAGTGGACTACTTAAAGAAACAGGTGGTCAAAAAGACGGGCGGTTTATACCCAGCCCCGCTGGAAATTCTCAAGGTATGTGCCAGTACAACGTACAGTGAAACCTCTCTAAACCGGACACCCTGGGAGGTCCTACAGTGAAACCTCTCTAAACCGGACACCCTGGGAGGTCCTACAGTGAAACCTCTCTAAACCGGACACCCTGGGAGGTCCTACAGTGAAACCTCTCTAAACCGGACACCCTGGGAGGTCCTACAGTGAAACCTCTCTAAACCGGACACCCTGGGAGGTCCTACAGTGAAACCTCTCTAAACCGGACACCCTGGGAGGTCCTCCCAGGGTGTCCGGTTTAGAGAGGTTTCACTGTACGTGGGTCTGTATTAATATTCAACTGGTCATTGCTCTAGTCTGGACCCCAGGTTTTGATAAAGACAGTGGAAACTCTAAACTGGACAATAGATGATCAAAAGCTAGAGTGACCAGAAATGCCATAAGCCACATTTCTCCAATAACAGCTAATGGATGACCTCGGAGGTTGCAGGGATGTTGAACCCATTCACTGTCACTGTCAAGTCATAGCCTCATACGAGACCCTCCATGTGGTTTTGTACTTAAGAATGTGTGATTTTTCATGAAATATATTTACAGAAAGTGTGATAATTTCTGTGAATGATGTCGAAAGCTGACAAAAAATTGCATGGCACATGCGGAATTGAATTTGCTATGTAAATTTTGTCAGCTTTCGACGTCATTTACAGAAAATATTGCAAATTTTGTAAATATTTTTTCATGAAATTTCACACATGTTCTTAGGTATGGTACAAAATCACACGACCTTGCTGTTGAACAGATGTAAAACTGCAATCAATATCGATGCAGGTAGCTCAGAAGGGGGCGACGGCAGGTATGGACGTTGGCCTAGCAATGGAGGCGGAACGATTTGGTCACCTCGCCATGACAACCCATTCTAAGGCTCTGATTGGTCTGTACAAGGGACAAACTGCTCTCAAGAAAAACAGCTTCGGCAAACCGCAACGTGAAGTGAAGTAAGTATCTATTGTACAGAGGAATTTCTCTGTCGGGTGTTTTATATACTTGTTCCACTGTAAATCATCTGACATCATATCACCACTCTAAAACATGTGTTGCCATGACAACCCATTCTAAGGCCCTCATCATTGGTCTGTACATCGGACAGACCGCTCTCAAGAAGAACAGCTTCGGCAAACCGCAACATGAAGTGAAGTAAGTATTCATTGTACATACAAACTTCTCTGAAATGGACACCCTGGGAGATCTCCATGGTGTCCGGTTTAGAGATGTTCCACTGTCAATCAGCATGTCACCACTCAGAAACAAATGTCGCCATGACAACCCACTTCAAGGCCCTGATTGACCTGTACAAGGGACAGACTGCTTTCAAGAAAAACAGCTTCGGCAAACCTCAACTTGAAGTAAAGTAAGTATCCATTGTACAGACGAACATCTCTGAACCGGACGCCCTGGGACCTCCTGGGAGGTCCCAGGACGTCCGGTTTATAGATGTTCCACTGTAAATCATCATATCACCACTCTGAAACATGTGTCGCCATGACAACCCAATCTTAGGCCCTGATTGGTCTGTACAAAGGACAGACTGCTCTCAAGAAAAACAGCTTCGGCAAACCGCAACGGGAAGTGACGTAAGTATTAATTTCTGAACCGGACACCCTGGGAGGTCCCCAGGGTGTCCGGTTTAGAGATGTTCCACTGTAAATCATTATATCACCACTCTGAAACATGTCGCCATGACAACCCACTCAAAGACCCTGATTGGTCTGTACAAGGGACAGACTGCTCTCAGGAAAAACGACTTCGGCAAACCGCAATGTGAAGTGAAGTTAAATAAATATCCATTGTACAAAGGAACAGATTGCTCTCAAGAAAAAATGCTGCAAAACCATGTTTTTACTGTCGGAGAGAAAAGAGAAAATATGAAACAACGGCAGACGACAATTTTCGATTCTAATTGACATGATTTTGACACTACCTACAGGACACTGGGTATGCTGGGTGCGGGCCTGATGGGTGCGGGTATCGCC
Source organism: Conchocele bisecta (assembly GCA_029237695.1). NCBI lineage: Eukaryota > Metazoa > Mollusca > Bivalvia > Lucinida > Thyasiridae > Conchocele > Conchocele bisecta. The sequence goes on from CM055268.1 coordinate 90,684,192, forward strand.
CAGGTGTCCATTGACAAGGGCATAAACGTGATCCTCAAGGACGTGACAATGGCAGGCGTGGCGCGCGGCGAACAGCAGGTGCAGTCAAACCTCGACAAGAAGGTGAAACGGAAAAAGATCTCCAGGTGAGGAGTTATGGAAAGGAGACGGGATTGGCAATTTAGTATTGAATGTACAATCATAGCTTATGTTTCACAGGCGAATATGTGGCTGTGGTTCATGATTTGTAGCTTAGTAATGAATTTAAGACCATTGCTGGTGTTTCATTGGCGAATATGAGACACACCATGCGATTTTGTACCTTTGGACATCTGTGTAATTTCATGAAATGTGTCATGTACTCTGTAAATTTTGTCAACTTTTGACGTCATTTATGAAAAATATTGTAAATTTTGTAAACGTATTTAATGAAATTATGCAAACGTCCGAAGGTACAAAATCGCATGGCGTGTCTCATATTTGGTTCAGGATTGGCAATTTAGTATTGAATTTACCACCATGGCTGAGGCTGATGTTTCACAGGCGAATATGTTGTTGTGAATGTGATTGTGGTTGGGAATTTAACATGGGGCCGATATTTCCAAAACTTTTGGAAATTGACTCCGAAACCTGGCTGGATAGCTTGAAAATGATGTAACTAAGAAAACAAAAGTTAGATTTAGAAAATCGGTCCACAAATAAAAAAAAGTATTTAAAAAAAATCTATTTTTAGCCCCCATGTTAAATTCCCATAAGAAAATAGTTTTTTCGCAATAAAATCAATATTTGATGGAATTTCATCAAATATTTTTTTTGTGGAGGCTGACTTTTTTGATATTGATGAAAAACAATTAAATCATTTTTAGATTTAATGTGTTTAATAGCCAAAAGTTTGTTGGCAGCCAAACATGGAACAGACGGTAGTTCTGTAGCCTATTTCACCAACATTGCAAAGTATACATTGAGGGAGAAATTTTCAATTTTAGGAGAAATTTATTAATTTTTATTATACTGAATTTATTACATTATCACAGCCATTTTGCATAATTCTGCATACTTTTAATCATCAAATATATGCAGTCGTTAGTTCGATATGAAATAATGCATTTCAGGAAAAATAAATGATTACTCACTCAAAGTATACTTTGCTAGAAAAGTATACTTTGCAATGTTGGTGAAATAGGCTACAGATCTACAAGACAGTGATTGGAGAAATGGAGTTTATGGCATTTATGGTCAGTCTAATCGATTTCCTAATGCACTTCTGCAGGTTAATAAGGACCTATACTGTTTGTGAGGATCTGTAGCCTATTTCATCAACATTGCAAGTATACTTTAGTAGCAAAGTATACTTTGAGGGAGAAAGAAATTTTCAATTTTATAAATTTATTAATTTTTATTTTTTAGCCAGGTTTTTTGAAAAAAAAATCCAGGCTATTGGATTGGCGAAAGCCGGGCGGGGCGGGGCGGGCGGTGGGCGGGGGCGGGCGGGGCGGCGTCCACAATCAATTGTTAAGTTTTCGTGTTTGAGTCCATTTCTTTGTTACTGTACCACCTAGGACCACCAAACTTTCACAACTTCATAATCAAAGGGTGCCCACCACATATCACTATCTAAACATGTTACTTTTTTTTTAACTTGACCCATTTTTTCCGCGTAGTCGACTTAGCCATTTTCAATGTTAAGTTTTCGTGTTTGAGTCCATTTCTTTGTTACTGTACCACCTAGGACCACCAAACTTTCACAACTTCATAATCAAAGGGTGCCCACCACATATCCACTATCTAACATGTTACTTTTTTTTTAACTTGACCCATTTTTTCCGCGTAGTCGACTTAGCCATTTTCAATGTTAAGTTTTCGTGTTTGAGTCCATTTCTTTGTTACTGTACCACCTAGGACCACCAAACTTTCACAGCTTCATAATCAAAGGGTGCCCACCACATATTACTATCCAACATTTTACTTTTTTTTGTAACTTGACCCATTTTTTCCGCGTAGTCGACTTAGCCATTTTCAATGTTAAGTTTTCGCGTTTACAATGTTAAGTTTTCGTGTTTAAGTCCATTTCTTTGGTACTGTACCACCTAGGACCACCAAACTTTCACGCTTCATAATCAAGGGGTGCCCACCACATGTCACTATCCAACATGTTACTTTTTTTTTAACTTGACCATTTTTTCCGCGCAGTCGACTTAGCCATTTTCAATGTTAAGTTTTCGCGTTTACAATGTTAACTTTTCGTGTTTAAGTCCATTTCTTTGGTATTGTACCACCTAGGACCACCAAACTTTCACAGCTTCATAATCAAGGGGTGCCCACCACATATCACTATCCAACATGTTACTTTTTTTTTAATTTCACCCATTTTTTCCGCGCAGTCGACTTAGCCATTTTCAATGTTAAGTTTTCGCGTTTACAATGTTAAGTTTTCGTGTTTAAGTCCATTTCTTTGGTACTGTACCACCTAGGACCACCAAACTTTCACAGCTTCATAATCAAGGGGTGCCCACCACATATCACTATCCAACATGTTACTTTTTTTTTTAACTTGACCCATTTTTTCCGCGCAGTCGACTTAGCCATTTTCAATGTTAAGTTTTCGCATTTACAATGTTAAGTTTTCGTGTTTAAGTCCATTTCTTTGGTACTGTACCACCTAGGACCACCAAACTTTCACAGCTTCATAACCCAGGGGTGCCTACCACATACAACTATCCAACATGTGACCATTTTTTTACCTTCACCTATATTACTACGTAATTGACTTACCCATTTTCAACGTTAACTTTTTAACGAATGTCTGGTTAAAGTTTTTTGGTTAAAACTTTTTCGTTGTACTATATCTCTGCAACTGCTTCGCCCATTACCTTGAAACTTCACATGGGTGTTTATCATCATCCATATTTTCATTCTAACCCCCAACCATGCGGCCCCTGTGCCCAATGTCAAGGTCAAATTACTTTGAATCTTTTTGTTAAAGTTTTTTCGTGTACTATATCTGTGCAACTTCTTCACCCATTACCTTGATTACTTCACATGGGTGTTTATCATCATTGTCGCACCCGCTTGCGGAAAGCACGATATCGTCGGCATTTTGGAATACGTCCGTCCTTCCGTCCGTGTCTGGTTAAAGTTTTTTCGTTAAAGTTTTTCCATCTACTATATCATATTTTTTTAGTGTCCATGCCTCGCAGGCGCGACATGCAGGCCACGGCCATCTAGTCTACAAAAAGTGGTATAATTATGTTATCCAAGTGTCTATGCTTGGAAAAAAACCTGGCCTTCGTGGCTTTGCCTCGTTTCTTGTTATTATACTGAATTTATTACATTATCACAGCCAATTTGGCTGTGATAATGTAATAAATTCAGTATAATAATTCTGCATACTTTTAATCATGAAATATATGCATTTGTTAGTTCTATATGAAATAATGCATTTCAGGAAAATAAATGATTACTCCCTCAAAGTATACTTTGCTAGTTGATGAAATCGGCTACTGGTACCAGGTCGTGTTCTAATTTCTGAATATATATTTTTTCTGTAAATATTCAATTTTGATTTTAGGATTTTCACCTCATCACAACAGGTGAAATATCATATGTTACTCGACCCCATTAATCCGGTGTAAACTGACCTTAGCTGTTGACAGGCTGTTAAGCAGCATTAAATAAATAATTCACATAAAAATGATTTCTGTGTCCATAGTTTTGAGAAAGACCAGATACTGGCGAGATTAGACCCAACAACAGGCTACGAGAACTTCAGCAAGTGCGACATCATTGTGGAGGCCGTGTTTGAAGACATTGGTCTGAAACATAAAGTTGTCAAGGAGGTCGAAAAGGTAATATTCATTGTCAGAAGTGACATAGGTTTAATGGTACTTTGGAACCTCTCTAAATTGGGGCACTAAACTTCGTATGACTAAAATTTTCGCAAGTGAAAATTTAGGATCGTCTGGAAATTTCAATTCATGGATTTACATTTATTGAGCATAGGCTGCATATGCAGCCTATGCTCAATGAATATAAATCCAATAATTGTATACAAGAAAACATTGTTAATGTGAAATTTACAGACCATCATAAGTTTGCACTTACGAACATTTTAGTCGTACAAAGTTTAGTGAAACGGCCCCCAGGACCCCAAGAGACATCTGTGATCTTATTTTTCTTGGTCATTTGTCTCATGACCTTGTTTATTCTGAATTCCGATTCCCTGTTGTGACTCCCAACAGATAAAATCACACAGATATTTTATATTTACCTGTATAATCCGACCTGGTAATTAGGTTGTTGGAAAGTGTGAATGTGTGAACTGCAGATACATCATGTGACTAATTATCTAAATGAGGGGCACAATGACTGACCACTTAGTTGACATTCGCACTATAGCTGTAGCATCTGAATAATTAGGAACTGGGTAATTAATGACCGACTATTTTGGCGATTAGTTTAAATTTGTAGGCACAGACATTGCTAAGTAAAATCGCTGATAGATCACCATGTTTGAGTAAACACGCATTGTCTAAAAATAAATCCCGGTACACTGCCACCAAAAAGATCCCAGCATGACATAATGTGCCACACAATGCTGGATAATTATACCCCCAGCATACTAAGTATGTCAAGGGTATATAGTTTTCGTAATTCTGTCCGTCCGTCTGTCCGATGTTAAAGTTTTATTTGTCGGTTCAGGCAATGACCAAGGGTATCTGTGAGCCCCGGCTCACTTTCTCTAGTTGCGTTATTGATTATACCCCCGGCATACAAAGTCGAGGGGTATATAGTTGTCGTCCTTCCGTCCGTCCGTCAGTAGCTTTGATTTTGACCAAAAAATTCTGGAAATGTTTAGTCCGGCCTCCAAATGTACCACTCCCGTGGCTGTCCGGATTTGACAAGTTACACTGTAATAATTTTGCTATAAGTCGGCATGTATTTAGTCAATGCACAGTTGGGTACCTGAGAAAGCCTTACATGTGAGTCACCTTGGTATGTTAAACTTTCAGCAAATTCCAGCCCATTGCGTATTTGCATCAAATACCTCCGCCTTACCCATCACAAAGATAGCTGAAGCCAGTATACGGCCAGACAAGGTATGCTTTCACTATAGGGTTAACTGTATTGTAATTTTCAAATTTGCGGCGTATATCAGAAAATGATAGGTCGGAAAATCTGTTGAATGGCGACACGCTAGCGGAGCCATTAAACATGTTTTCTGACCTATAATTTTCTGATATACGCCGCAAATTTTAAAATTACAATGCGGTTAACCTATTTCTAATGCATTCCTTTACTACTGGTGTAGGAATACATAATTTGCGACCGTTCATCAACAATGATATACCTGTATTGTATGACCATCAGCCAATCAGATTGCATGATATTTATAGAGTGCATTAGAATGTAATTTGTCGCTGTGACTGGATCAATGGATCTTATGGAATTTGTGACCAGTGTAGCTGCTGAAAAATTAACTCATTCCTGTAGCCTGATAACAATCTATATTGCTTGTTTGAAGCGTGATGGTTTGTTTCATTGGTGGAATGAGAAAAGTGCTGGTCTGGTCGCAAAACCTATAATCTCATATCACCAGTCACAGCCACATTTCGACTTGGCCACCGGCACACGTAAAGGACCTTTTCTTATGACATAAACCTATGGACTTAGGTAGTGCATGTTCAAAGTATCAAGCTTCAGAAAGAAAAGAGTGCTAATAAAAGGACCCAGGGCCCGTTTCACTAAACTTTGTACGACTAAAATGTTCGTAAGTGCAAACTTATGATAGACTGTAAATCTCACATTAGCAATGTTTTCTGGTAAACAATTATTGGATTTACATTTATTGAGCATATGCAGCCTATGCTCAATAAATGTAAATCCATGAATTTAAATTTCCAAACGATCCTAAATGTGCACTTACGAACTTCTGAGTCGTACGAAGCGTAGTGAAACGGGCCCCTGATGCCAATCATCGATCTTTACATTTCCACTCTGGAAAATCTCTGGGAGATGGAAAACATTCATTCAATTGTAATGTCTTGTACAGTTGTCCCACGTTACCCACAAATTCTGTTGCAGTGCATATTCACATGTTTGCACTCTGTAGCCTATTTCACCAACATTGCAAAGTATGCTTATCTAGCAAAGCATACTTTGAGGGAGAAATTTTCAATTTAACGATAAATTTATTCATTTTTATTATACTGAATTTTTTACATTATCACAGTATAAAAATTCTGCATACTTTTAATCATCAAATATATGCAGTGGTTAGTTCTATGTGAAATAATGCATTTCGGGAAAAATAAATGATTACTCCCTCAAAGTATACTTTGCTAGATAAGTATACTTTGCAATTTTGATGAAATCGGCTACTGGACAAATATTAATTAGCTTGTCAGATTTCAAATTCATTTATTTACGTTCTGTTGTTTTTTTTTTGCTGTTCCACAGTTTATCTACAGAATATATTAAATTCCTCTCAAACCTTTGTCCCAAACTACATCTGCATATGCTATTACTGGGCAAACATAATCATTATACATATTTGCACTTGGTTTTCTTTTACAGTTTATCGGAATGCACTACTTCTCACCTGTGGACAAGATGCAGTTGTTGGAGATCATAACCACAGAGAAAACATCCAAGGACACGATAGGTAGGTGACGATGTTCATTATACAGAGCTCCCAACGGCTACTTTTAGCGGGGAGTCCAATGACGCCTTTGTTACAGATTTTTGGATTAATTACATATGGAAATTACGAGTTGATTAATGTCAAAGAATCTTTTATATATAGAGGATCTTGATGATTTAATATGATATTTATTATTAAACGAGTTCACTGATGTCATAAGAAACGGGGCTATGTAGAGTTTCTTATGAAATCAGTCAACAAGTTTAATATATATCGTATTAAATAAACACAATTATTAGATTCTATGTATTAAATAAGCATAACCTTCATAATTTGAAGCTATACTCATCACCTAACATGTTTTCTGTAGCGAGCTAATTTGCATATTTATTACACTAGTGTATTATGATGTTTATTACTCTGTGTTAATACACAGAGAGCGCCCATTTTATGCAATAAAACATTTAGTTGTACTGTCCAATGTTATACTCGTGTAGCTGTATATGCAGCTCCTCCTAGTGAAATGAATCCTTGGCAGAATGGCTTTGAATCTGTAGTAATTCTTCTGTGAGCCTCGGAATTCCTACGTGTTCTTATCCTTGCCTGATAAACTTGATATTAAAAGCCTGAGGCCTCTTTCAGTAAACTTTGTACAACTAAAATGTTTGTAAGTGCAAAATTATGATACTCCAGAACTCCAGATAAGGTGCGTATACATTGGCGTATTTTACGCAATTATTTTATCTGAATATGCGTTGATTATCAAAAGTGGGAGTACAAAATACGCACAGCAATGTGAAAATACACATTGATTATCAAATTGAGTAGTGAAAATACTGTCATAAATTTGAAAATTCACTTTATAGTTGAGCTGCAAAAAGCGAACATTGTTTGCTTTTTGTAGCTCTAAATAAGTGAATGTTTAAATTTTTTATATTTTTTTTATCCTTTGTTCCCTATTTAGTAATGAAGAAAATCAATAATCCATTTGTTAAAAGTAAAATGTGCAATGATTTTGAAATCATGGGGTATAGTACGCTTTAGATACAAAGCTTATCTGGAACTCTGATACTCTGTAAATTTCACATTAACAATGTTGGATTTCCATTTATTGAGCATAGGCTGCATATGGAAATCCATCAATTGAAATTTCCAGACGATCATAAATTTGCAGTTACGAACATTTTAGTCATACAAAGTTTAGTGAAATGAGCCCCTGGTATTCTGTAGAACCCGTCCCGTCCCTAAATGACCTTGGCTGTTGCTGGAACATTGCCTGATAAGCTGTAGCCTAGTATTCTCTATGTTCTGCCGTCCATGTTTCAGCGTCGGCCGTGTCTGTAGGCCTCAAGCAGGGCAAGATTGTGATAGTGGTTAAAGACGGACCCGGGTTCTACACGACACGGCTACTGGCTCCCATGTTGGCGGAGGCTGTACGCTGTTTACAGGTAATGTTTCTGCTCAGTTATCTTGTCTCTCGATATAAACATGATATGATAGTGTCAAAGCATGTTTTTGATGATAACTCACAAAAGTTGTCGTCGGCTGTTGTTTTACTTTATATTTTGTCTTGTTTCTTAATAAAAACACTACATGACAGCACCAGGAAATGGTTCTAACGTGCTGTCAAAGCATGTTTTTGATGATAACTCCTTCGGCTCCGATGTTGGCAGAGGCTGTACGCTGTTTGCAGGTAATGTTTCCGTTCAGTCATCTTGTCAATGTTAACAGGGGTGGGAATTTTCAGGATATATCCTGAAATCAGGATTTGAGATTCATGATCATTGTAGAAAAATACTAATGTTTCAACATTGGAAACACACTTTTACGCATTTGTGTTTGTTTAGCCATTTTCAGGATTTGGCATTTGGAACTGTTGCTGCCCTTGATTAACCCTTGGAAATTGTCTTCTTTCTCAATAAAAACATGAATTTATAGCAGTTTATAAAACTTGTTTTGTGTACCACTCAGTGCAAAATGTAAATATTGACAAATTAATTTTAATGGCTTCGGCTCGAAGCGAGTCGATAAACTCCGGCTATCGGAATTCATCGGCCGCGAATCAGTGAGTTGAGCAGTTGACCCGAGCGTCTATCGGAAAATCGATCGGACTTTGAACACGCACCTGCTGTTTGTTTATCAACAAATATTGATATTTTCATCGACTACAAACTCATTTTTGTACCAAAATGAATGCAAACAGTTTCAAAGTGTGTGTAAATAGAAACCTGTTGGATTTATGTGTGGGAAAACCCAATAGGAGGCCAAATTCGGCAACTTGAGCTGTATAGGGGCTTTAATGGAAGTTCATTGATATTGATGAAACTTCATTAAGATTGATGGGACGTAATCCATTCATTTTCACTTTTATCAGGCTTGGCTTGGAAACGGTAGGAATTCCTCGGCAAGCCTCAGAAATCCTAAGCTTTTCCTAGCCTTGCCTGATTAACATGGTAAAATAAAAAAAGAAAAAAAGAGAAAAAAAAGTTACAAAAAACATGGCATTCTCTAAACCCCAAGGCTCTGTCCCTAAATGACCTTAGCTGTTGCTGGGACATTAATCCCCATTCATTTCATTTCTGTCCACCACACAGGAAGGTGTAGACCCCAAGAAGCTAGACGGCCTGACAAAGAGTTTTGGCTGGCCAGTGGGCGTGGCCACGTTGGCGGACGAAGTAGGCGTCGACGTCGCTGCCCATGTGGCCGAGGATCTGACGAAGGCCTTTGGGGCGCGGTTCGCGGGCGGGGACATACGTATACTGCAGGACATGGTGGCAGCCGGATATCTCGGTATGTTGGCCGTCTGTATGTGTGGTTGTGACTGTTTGACTACTGTGTGTTGCCCATCTGTATATGAACTTGCTGTTGAATGGTAGTAAATCCCCAATCAATCAAATGCTGGGTATGTTGGGTAGTCCTTTCACACCAAAATGTCTTGTATTCCAAATGTCCATGCTAATTGCCTGTCTGTTAAACAGACACAAAACCGCAAAATCAATCAAGGTCAAATGACTTTACATTAATGTTTTTGAGTGGTACATCCAGGGCTCCAGATAAGGAATTAGTAATTGAGTATTGTCTCTCCATCATTTCTGAAGCAATTGGGTATTTCAAAATGTTAAGTGTGTAAAATAGATATCACACTACTGTTTACACATCAGCAGACCGCACTTATTGAATAGTTTGCTTCTAAATGAAAACACATCTTGGTATTTCATTAGAATTGTCTCCTTGGAGACTTGGAGACAATTCAAATGAAATACCAAGATGTGTTTTCATGGAAAAATAAGAAAATATGCTATATTTGTGGTCTGTTTATTGTTTTCTGTAGCATGATAAAGATACCACAAATTTTTCATTGCTTTTTGATACTCACTACTTCTGATTGGCAATTTTAATTGGGTATTTACGCAAATACGCAACTTATCTGGAGCTCTGTACATCCATCAGTGTTACTTATTTCTTGTTTGTTTGTGGGTCCAGGCAGTAGCCGTCCATATCTGCGAATAATCTGCTCGCTTGCTCGAGTTTTTAACTAGACTAGGAGTTCATACTAGAATCTCATCACCCGGCGGGTGATGTCACTCTCTAGTTAAATATTTGGTGACTTATATTGTACGCAGCCACCATACTTTCTCATCAAGCCTGCGTGTGGATCGTAAGCTATTGGAACACATAACTATAAATTGGCCTTGGATTATATTTCATTTTCTTGATATATTTTCTGATTATTATTTGCCAGCATGTTCTGTACTAGAACTCTGCGAATTTACTAGCTTTTCTCTTCTTAAACAGCTAAACGGGCCATTTCATTAAACTTTGTACGACTAAAATGTTCGTAAGTGCAAAATTATGATAGTCTGTAAAATTCACATAATTCACATTAACAGTGTTTTCTTGTAAGCAATTATTGGATTTACATTTATTGAGCATATGCTGCATATGCAGCATATGCTCAATAAATGTAAATCCATCAATTGAAATTTCCAGACAATCCTAAATTTGCACTTATTACAAACATTTTAGTCGTACAAAGTTTAGTGAAACGGCCCCCTGTAGTTTAGACACATCATATCGGACACCTAACAATCAATATACATGCAGATCCATCTCAGGTTAAACAGGTGTGATAGCAGGTCAGAATCTACACCGTCCAATACCTAATAAATATCATTTGTCATGGAATGTTACATGCGACTCTGAAGTATAAATAGTAGCTGACTTTTGACCGTGTAAATCCTGAGCTAGGGCTTTTCAAATGGACATACAATTAGTGTTTATAGGGTCATCTGGATATTTATTCAAATCGACAGCAACACCGGTCACATTTCATATTTTCCAGGCCGTAAGACTGAGAAGGGCCTATATATGTATGAGAAAGGGAAGAAGACGGGAAACACTAATTCTGGTGCCATGGAGTTGCTGCAGAAATATAAAATGGAGCCAAAACCAGGGTATGTGTATGTTATTTAATAATAAACCTCGCCTTGGGCATAATTTCTATCCCATTGTTCTTTCAGATGAGACTTCAAACTGATGTCCCATTTTTATATGACCATAACTGTTGCTGGGACATTATACACTTTCACTGTTCACTTTTTGTCATCTTTTTGTTATCTGTATGGGGTTTATGGGTTTTGCGACCAGTGTAGATCCAGATCAGCCTGTGCATCCGCACAGTCTGATCAGGATCTGCACTGTTTGCAATTCGTTCAATGAAATGCACGTCGTGCTTCTAACGAGCAATATAGATCATTATCAGACTACAGGAGTGTTCTATTTGATCATGATCTACACTGGTCGCAACTCCCGTAAGCCCCCACTTCTCCAGTCACAACCACATATAAGCAGCTTAATCAGCTTTTCATTTCAAATCTCAATGCGATGCCCATCCTATCTGTGAGTCACATATTGGCCCAAAGGACTTGCTTTGGTAAATATATTTGGCACCAAATTGGGGTGTAATGATTCACCAAACATTCGATGCAGCACGATATTTTGATGACGATGCAATTCACGATACGCAACACTGATATTCGATTTGATACGTTTTTAACATTTCAGTGCTTGGGAACCCAAATTACGCTACAAATAGACCACATTAGCTATTAATATTTCATCACCTTTCGATTGTATACATGATAGGTACCTGTGTGCGATTTTTCATGAAATATATTTACAGAAACTGTGATATTTTCTGTAAATGGTATTAGGCCATGGGCCAAATATGGAAACCCTCCCCCCCCTGTGGTACATAAGCAGACATATTTTTCTGATAACTATAATCAATTACGAGTGTAATGCAACTTGTCTGCGCTCTGTAACCCGCTGGATGAATGTATGGCACCATTTTGAAGTATACCACCCAGCAACTTTTTGGCCATATTAAAAAATCACACTTTTTGTAAAAATGTGACAAAATTATATTGTTAAACACGGAAACTGCTGTTGTTTTGCAGGTTTTGAGAGATGTTTATAGCAATACTTTGCATTTAAGTAGAATTTAGGACCGTCCGGTCCTTTTAAGCAAATATTTTGCATATTTAATTACCCCACCCACTCCATTTCAATGGTAACACATGTATTGCCACACATCTCTTCCATATACGGTATTTATAAATTGTAGCTATGGAAAATATACATGCATGTGCTCATGAAACATGTGCAAACTTTAGTTCCTGTTTTTCTTATGCTTACTGCACATGATACTAAGTTAACCACAACTGATTTGAAACCGTTACCCCACCCACTAAATCTACAATGTACATTTTACACATATTGAGTTTTCATTAGCTGTCTCCACTTACATTTACTTTTAACTGGTACATATGAAGTCAACTACTTCAACATGACACTGGCATCATTGCATACACAAAAATATCGTGAGTTGTCATGATGAAAGTGCATGGAGTGAAGTATGTATAGCAGCAAGTGTGAAGAAAAAATGGAATTTCCCCACATTATCGGGCAAGAAATGATTCGATATTTACAACAAGATCAATGCTATATTGTGAAATAGAACATGTTAAATGTGAGCATCGATATAATGCACAACAACAGTTATAGACATGCTATACTGATTCGCGTATGCTTATACAACAAGGTAATTAATTTTCAATCAAGGTTTGAAGCATCGCGCCTGTGGCGGGGACAATCCCCACATCATCAAGTAAGAAACTATTAATTATTTGCATCATCACATCAAATATGGTTCATGAAATAATTAACATATACATAGCATCACATATATATAGACATACACATACATACAGTTACATAATGTGTCCAGGGCTTTCATTGTTCTTGATTTGTGCATGATTATACAAGGTAATTAATTTTGAATCAAAGTTTGAAGCATCGCGCCTATGGCGGTGACAATCCCCACAACATCAGGTAAGAAACTATTCATTATTTGCATCGTCACATCAAATATGGTTCATGAAATCATTAACATATACATAGCATCAGACACATACACACATACACTCTACTACAGTTACATAATGTGTCCAGGGCTTTCAGTGTTCTTGATTTGTTCATGATTATACAACAAGGTAATTAATTTTCACTCAGGATTGAAAGCCTCGATACAGGTAAGACATATTTCGATATTTACAATAACAGATGAAATAAAATATGGTACACAATATCATTCATATCAGCATATTCATATCAGCATATATAGACATACATACAGTTACATAATGTGTCCGGTGCATTCGTTGTTCTTGATTCACTTATGGTTGGTTACAACAAAGTAATTCATTTTCAATCAGGTTCGGAAGCATCGCACCTGTGGCGGAGTCAATACCCATGGCATCAGGTACGAAACTCTTCGATATTTTCTGACATCAACAGCGCTCAGGTATTATCCTAACATGCTGTACAAATCGTAGATACATATCTAGTGAATCCGGCTTAAGAGAAGCAACCTAGTCATATGCTTCATCCGCATCAAACATGCTATCTAGTAAGCTGTCGGGCTCATGGGCATTTGTTTCATCAACATCCACCGTATCCACTTCTTCCTCTTCTTCTACCAGTAGATCTATCATTTCAGTTGGCAGGTAATCCCCCTCTGTCCATTTGCACTCTAGTGTTCCGTTTATGACCTCCCACCCACAGCCATTTGGTGGCGGTATGCATGCATTCGATTGGTCAGTGCTGCACCAAATGAGGGTTTGGTGATTAGCTCTCATTATATACATTCTTAACGATGACCTGCATGGTGGCAGAATGCTAAGATCAGCGCCATTGTAACTTGACAGCAGCTCTCCCCGACTTGGGACTGAACTTTTGCAGGAATAGCTCCATGCGCAGTTTGTTTATGTCTGTAATACTAGTACTAGTACTCCTGTACATCAGACACAAACAAAGTGTTCAAGGTCTTCGAAGAGTTGTGGTTCTACAGAAGGGGACAAACCCAACTGCATGAATGTATCAGTGAATTCTGGTGCTTCTGAAGTAGTTTTAGCGGTGTCACCTTTCCACGACGAACGAAAGCACTCGTGCTGTCACAGCCGATGAATGCATGAAGTGCTGGCAATGCCAAACACAGCTGCGTACCAACCTCAGCAATGATACCGTGTATGTCAAGCAGTCGTCGTTTGTTGCCGACACCGGTGTCAAACAGCACACGCTGTTTCACCAGCTGTGTAAACCTGAGTAACAGTACTAGTACAAACACGTCGGTATCTGGAGATCTGACAACAATTGTATTGTTCTCCGATAAATGCGATGCATGGTGCAAACAATGCAATACCAGTCGTGTGTCTGCTTCCTCTTGTGACGAATTCAGTTCTTCTATTTCGTCAGTGTGTGTTGATATGCCATACATACTAGTAATTTGACGCATTTGGTTTCACACACAAACACAAGTGTTCTTCCTTTCACCTTATGTGTGTATTTATCTTGCATCCATTCATTAAGTAGGAGTTTTCACAATTGTGTCTTGTTGACATCGTTCAAGAGGAACTGCTTCCAGTCACGTGGAACATTTGTCAGCGGTCCCTTGATCAAGTAGGTATTTGTGGTACCTCTTCGTTGTCGTTCATTGGTTTTAATTGACAGAGGATGGTACTGTGTTTGTTACAAAATCCACGCGTTCTGCTTTCGGCATTTGGTGATATAGACTCTCGCCAGATCTGCAAATGTGTTGGGCAAAGCAGTTTGCATATGTAGAATTGCATTTCCGTCAATGATGTAGCTCACCTGTTCTAGCGGAGGCCTGTAAACCATATGCTCTGCCCTTCCAGTTGGTGCATCAATTTCGCTTTGTCAGTCCTTGCCGGTGATCCATCAGCTGTTGCAAACGACCATGGAAATGGGACCTAACGGGTAACTGAAGACCTTAGCCATGTCATGTTGTGCAATGGAAACGAGCTGTCCAAATACATTCCGTTCTGCTACTAGTTCCTTTGACCATTCGCTGTGGACTCGTAAGTGTCACCGATTTTGCAAGCGTTGCAAATGTTTTGAGTTTTTGTTGCTTTATTGGCGCATGGAAGCTAGCAGATCTTTCTACAAACAGACTCAGTCTGCACCTGGCAGCTAATTTGTGACGTTGACTGACAAAATGTACCGAAATACATTTGAGACCAGCGTAACGCCAGATGTGACAGTATGATAATGGCACATGCTGTTCGCTATTCAATCTATATTATGAAGTGTCATTTCTATTGAATATCTTAGATCCAGAACAGACTGCATTTCAATACATGTGTAAGTCAAGACATCCATAGGTCGCATATGTCATAAGATTAGGCCATGGGCCAAATATGGAAAACTTACCCCTGCGTAAAACACACATTATATTACGCAATTGCCATGTATATTGATATTCATCACATGGCATTAATTTGCGGTGTAAAAAGTGGTTCAAATGCCACTTATCATCAGTTAACATGGAAAATTGTTAACATAGACAATTGTTGAAAAAACGCCCTTTTTGGCGGCCATTTTGAAAATTTCCACCATTTATATCATGCTGTTAAGTCAATATATATTACATAATTGATATGCATATTCATATGCATTACAGGTATAAGTTACAATGTTAATAGCGGTTCCAATAACACTTAACAGCAGTTACAGTGCAAACTTTCGCAAAAACACACTTTTAGCGGCCGTTTTGAAAATGGCGGCCATTTGGTAAAATAAATTGATTTTGAATGTATCACACACTGTTTTATATTCAATTAGGGAGTAGATAAGAACGATTTAGAAAATTTAAATCGGTCCTAATACCGGTTAACAGGCGATAAAGCTAGTCCTGTAAACCAAAACAATTGTTTTTGACGGCCATCTTGGAAAATGGCCGCCATTTTGTTCATCCAGCGGCTTTTTGATGGCAGACCTTCTGGAATGACAGACAATTGACTACTGAATTTGAAAATCATGGTGGCGTTATGTACCACAGGGGGGGGAGGGGGGGTTATTGGTGGCCCAAAGACTATATGTGATATAATAAACCTCTATGTAAACCACTTCATGCCGCCTTGTCTGGTTGCAGCTGCACAGATGAGGATATCCAGTACAGACTGATGTCCAGATTTACCAACGAAGCCGTCCTCTGCTTACAAGAAGGCATTTTAGCTACTCCGGTATGTTGTCTCGCAATATTGTTGGTCTGTTTTCCTAATAGGGATGGGTTGTGGCCTGGGGGGGGGGGGGGGGTCGAACACTTGACTTCCAATCCAGAAGTTGTTGTTTCAAACCTCGCCTTGGGCATTGAAAAATACTTGCATTGTATTTCCATCCCACTGGACTTTCTGAGACTTGAAACCGTGTTAGAACACCTGACTTCCAATCTGGAGGTTGTGGGTTCAAACCTTACCTAAGGAATCGCCACAGCATCACATCCTACTGGACTGTATCGACTTTGTCGATATTCGACGCAAACACTTCAATGTTACTTCACTTGCGAAGTTATTCTAGGTGGAGAACATTGAAGGTTTGCTTAGCTTTCTTCATGAAACCAACTTGTATCGAAAGATCTAATCTGATTGCCTACCACATCTAACATACTATTTTACTGTTATTTTTATTCTTCATCTACATTGCTTGGCCCTAAATGATACTCTTTTGTGTTGATGGGCCATTAAGCACCATTCCGTCCATTCGCCTTAGGGAATCAAAAATACATTTCATAGTATTTCCATCCCACTGGTCTGTCGGATGAGACTTTAAACTGCGGTCCCGTCTCTATATGACCTTAGCTGTTGGTGGGACGTTAAACCCTTTCACTTTTTCAAACCGAGGTGTGCCGGACATCATAAAATCAGGTTCACTGCTTCAATATGGACATCACATAGGACTGACAATACAGCTTCTAACTATTTTGATAAAGACCATGTGGTCGAAAATTTAATAAAAAGAGTGACTAAAATAGTGTGTATTAAATGTGCTTCCCAACGGAGGTATTTAGAAATTAAGCAATAATAAATTGTATCTATTCTACAGATGGAGGGTGATATGGGTGCTGTGTTCGGATTGGGCTTCCCACCGTTTATGGGCGGTAAGTTGGCTCAAAACTATTCTTACTACCTACATGTTTCAGTTGAGTTAATAGTCTTACTCTTATGATAGAGAATTGGTCTTCAATGGTCTTCAATGGATTCAATCCCTGCTCTCGGGGGTGAAATAATACTATAATTTAGTATTCTATCCCAATTTTGTAACTTCCATTTTCATCAATAAAATCATGGGTTGGCAGCACTTCAGAATCATTTCTTCTAAAGTGCTGCCGAACCATGTTTTATTTAGAAAAAAAATTACAAAATAACAGCAAAAACAATTTTTGTTTCCCGCTTTCCAAGGGTTAATAAAAAATATTTGTGTTTCCATGAATTCGTGGAATTTAAGCTGTCTCTGAATCATCACTGGCCATAGTTGCTCATTTCTGATTTCCAAGTTCTGATTTCATGTATTATAGTGCATTCTAGTTGTATTATCATGTGTCACAAATAGCAATATTGCTGTATAAATGTAACATGTACATCTCTTTTCTTTTTTTTTCTTTTTTTTTTCTTTTTTTTGTAGGGGTCGTGGGATTTGAGGTGGAGGGGGGGGTATAGAGATTGTCATTGTGGCATTACCAGTATAGTGTTATGTTCTGGACCGAAGTAGTTCTGGTGCGAAGTGGACCGTTTTCGGCGAAAGCCACCATACAAATAGAAACTAATGTAGATGTGTGAAGAAATATCCCTGTGATTTTTCCAATGTTTTTTATTGGTTGAAATGTATTGTTGAATATACACAGACAAGACACATCGCATCCTATCTACATACAATGTACAGTGCAACCTCTCTACAACAGCCACCCATGTGAAGACGCAAACTGGCTGTTGTAGAGAGGTGGCTGTTGTAGGGAGGTTGATGCTGTTTATTTATTTTCTTCGATAATTTGCATCAAAAACATGCTTTGGCAATATTTTAGAATCATTTCCAATGGAAATGATTCTAAAATGCTGTCAAAACATGTTTTTATTGAGAAAGAAGGCAAAGCAACAGCAGACGGCAGTTTTCGTGCTCAGCAGTCTTAAGGTTTAGATACAGAGGAAATCATCCATTTGGGATATAAAATAGGGATATAAAATAGTGGCTGTTATAGAGAGGGTGTTGTTGTAGAGAGGTGGCCATTCGGGGAGGTTCGTCTGTACATGTAATTATTTTGATAACATGCTTGATTGCCATATGCTAACCAATATTCGGATGATACCAATGCTCGGACACACCTCTTTCTCCAACCCACTGTCGTGATGGGCAGTGGCCTAGGAGATATGGCATTAGACTTCATTACCAGAGAGTTGAAGCCTCACCCTAGGTGTGAAAAATACTTACATAGTACTTCCATCCCACTGGTCCGTCAGATGAGACTTTAAACTGTGGTCCCGTCTCTATATCACCTTTATAGCTATTGCTGTGACGTTAAAACAATTTTCCACTCTTTGTGGTATGGAAATTATTTTTGGTCCGTTGAATTGGCAAATATTCAATGACCACAGATATACGGAAATAGCCCCCGCAAAATATTTCTGCTGTACATTATCAAATGTCTCCGCGGGCACTTGTTATCCCCTCAAAGGGGATATAGCGTTAGTCCATGTACTTACGTACGTGTGTGCGTACATACGTGCGTTAGTAACACCTTTCATTTTTCAATAACTTCATCGATTTTGATAATATTTTGCCACAATGTGTGTCTAGGGATGGTGCTTTGTTTTGCATATGACCCACGTCCGACCGCCCAAGGTCACCGAGGACTTATGTTCACCCTGTTTGTAAAGCAAAAATGTGAAGAAAAAAATTATTATCGAGGGTGAGGGGATTAGCTTCGTGATAACTATGCCCTTGTTTAATTTATTTCTTGTCTTTATTGTAGGTCCATTCAAGTACCTTGACTTACACGGAGCCCAGCAGTTAGTTGACCGAATGTTGAAATACCAACAATGGTATGGTGATGAGTTTGAGCCCTGCCAACTTCTACTTGACCATGCCAAGGACAGTTCCAAGAAGTTCCATGTGTAGTGATAAACGGAAGTAAAACTTTTCAGTCGGTCCATATATGGAGTCGCATTCTTCAGCCATTTCACCCCTGGAATATCAGACATGGACTGTTCCGTGCTAATGTATGGTGGATTATTCCATTAACCAGCAAGGTGGTGTTTGTTCTGGTATCTGGAAATTGCTGACAAACACTGCAGATCCAGGTGTGACGGCTCGTTACGAACCGTCGCATCTGGATCTACAGTGTTTGCATATGTTGCATGTGAGACACAACACGTGATTTTGTACCTAAGAACATGTGCGATATCTCATGAAACATATTGACAGAATTTTACGAAATTTTCCGTTTTTGACGTCGAAAGTTGATGAAATTTACATATCAAATGTAGATTCCCATTGAAAATGTCGTCAACTTTCATTTACGGAAAATATCACGGTTTCTGTAAATAGTTTACATGAAAAATCGCAAATGTTCGAAGGTACAAAATCGCATGGCGTGTCTCATATATGGCCTGCGGGTGTTGAAAGGATTGGCGAAAAAACTGGACTATGCTAATACATGGCCGTGTTTGCGGCTTGTTTGGGCGGACTGCGCGTTTCACATGGAGAGTTGTGCTAATTTGATATGTGAATTTCCAGGATAATTGGCTGTTTATTCCATTTAATACTTGTGTAGATCCACATTGGCTTGCACAGTCTGATCAGGGCCTTAAATTATTTGCTATCGATTTGAAGAAATATCCAGATGACCCTAACACTGATGTTAGGTCCACTAGAAGCAGCCCTAGATAAGGATCTGCTCTGGTAAAAAATGTGCTACTATTTATACTTCGGAGTCGCATGTAACATTCCATGACAAATACTATTTATTAGGTTTTGGACAGTGTAGATTCTGACCTGATATCACATCCTGTTTAGCCTGATACGGATCTGCATGTATATTGTTAGGTGTCTGATATGATGTGTCTAAACTACAGTAGGCCATTTCACTAAACTTTGTACAACTAAATTGTTAGTAAGTGCAAATTTAGGATCGTCTGGAAATTTCAATTGATGGATTTCCATTTATTGAGCATAGGCTGCATATGCAGCCTATGCTCAATACATGTAAATCCAACAATTGCTTAATACAAGAAAACACTGTTAATGTGAAATTTACAGACTATCATAAGTTTGCACTTACGAACATTTTAGTTGTACGAAGTTTAGTGAAACGGGCCTTTGAACTTGTACACGATGGTCTCCTGACCTGTGCAAGCTGATCTGGGTTTGTACTAGTCACAAATGTAATAAACACCATTTTGTTCCAGCTTGTGACATAAATATGAATTTTCTCGTGTTCAAATCTGTTTTGCAGAGTTATGCAATGCAATGTACATGTATATAACATAGGCTACGGGTTTGCTCGTTTTTTCTAAACTGTGTATTAGTTTTCTCTGAGAATTTTAAAGCAGGGGAATACTTTTACTTTCTGCCTGTCTAATTCCTTCAACTCCAGTGTTTGCTCCATGTGAGTGAGATGTCGTGTTCATTTCTTGCAAACATCAATTATTTTGTTGAACATAGCAACACTTTTCTGTGCAGATTTTCCATTGTACCGTTCACACATTATTTGTTGTGCTTGTCATTTTTTATTGACCATTTTTGTGGCATTTATCACTGTCCGTTCACTTTTGCTGTGCCTAACATTTATGTATCAACGCTCTTTTCTGCTTTCCTACTTTTTCCAGCAAATGAGATCTCACACAAACTTGGGAGCTGTTTCACTAAACTTTGTACGACTAAAATGTTCATAAGTGCAAATTTAGAATTGTCTGGAAATTTCAATTAATGGATTTACATTTATTGAGCATATGCTGCATATGCAGCCTATGCTCAATACATGTAAATCCAATCATCGTTTACAAGAATACATTGTTAATGTGAAATTTACAGACTATCATAAGTTTGCACTTACGAACATTTTTTGTCGTACAAATTTAGTAAATGGCTTGCAGGGTCCCTGCATTATTCGACTGCTACATTAAGCCACTCCAAGAATTAGTGCATGTAAGTCTACACTCGTTTACTCCATGTCCAGGGCAAAATTTTAGTTGTCGAGAGTTATTGTAATGAAAAACATCACTTGGGATCAAGAATTAGTAGTTTGACTAAGAGTTTAAAATTAATTATGCACAGAAGCATATGTTGTTACCACTCATTGTAACCGTCTCATCGAGCTGGTTCAAATGAGTGGTGACAACATATACTTTTGATAAATTAAAAATTGCAAAAATTATTTCAATTTTTTCACACCCCATATAGGTGTGTGTATTCGCATGTAACGGTTAATACAAATTTATTTTAAACCATTTCACCGTTATGAAAGTTTTGCTATTGCAAAAGTGAAAATCCACCGCCTGAGCTGTTCACAGCGGTATGACATAGCAATACAATCTTCATGGTAAGTAATATCAAGTCATATATTTGGGTTTAAAACCACACATGTAGAGCGCTTATGCTAAACATGGGGAATTCGTACTTGAATGCTGATGTCGTGTGAAGCTTGAACAAGTTAATTAGCTTTGTATTTTAGTTCACAATTGTATATGTTACTGTGTACATGTATGTATCTGAAAATTCTGTGATCAAAAATACTAATACTAAATAGTGATTTGGAGTTCTCACATAGTTCCACTATCATTTTGAAATAAATAATTTATTTCCCCGAGCTGTTTATAATGTAAATTTGATAAAGAAATGAGGTCTACTTTCAGGAGCTGTAATCATTGAGGAATTTCAATCTGATCATGTATTTCAAAATGGTAGTTGCATAAAACTATATATGCACATACTGTGTACAAGTGAATTTGTTACTCTGGAGCATCATAACATCTAGGTAGAGGTTAACAATATTTATGCTAGCATAAAAAAAATGGCATTCGCCCCAAAATGAGTTGTTAACTCTTTGCATGCTGGGAAATTTGTGGGCTATAAATAGTTAAAAAATAGCAGCCGACAATTCATTGTATTTTCTTTTATTTCTCCCTATAAATATCATGAATATGTCTTGGAATTTCATTAGAATTGAGTCCTGAGGACTCAATTCTAATGAAATTTCAAGACATATTTACAGAGAGAAATAAAACATATACTCCTATTTCGTTTGGCGGATATTTTTGCCGCTGTATGCCGTAAATTAAGTTAAGTATGCCGTAAATTAAGTTAAGTATGCCGTAAATGACCTCATGTTATTTATTTCCTGTAAGGCAATATTAAGTCCAGAGACATCACATTAAACTACTTTGTAGGGTGTGATATATGCACCTATATTCAGTGAATTTGGACCAATCATTTGGGTGCTATCTTGTAATTAAGTTTCTTGTTTGTCCTTGGACAATTCTGCAAGGGTGAAGGAGTCATAGATTGTTTCCTACAAACACTTGCTATCAAAACCAGATTATACTTATATTTGACAACGATGGCAACTTCACTAAAGTGTTTGTTTCGGGTAACCTGACATTTTTATTCATAAAATGCCGACCCTACTTTTTTTTTTAGCCGTGTCCGGGAAAAATATAAAATCTAGCGGTTTCGATCTTGTTTGTGAGACATTTCAGCCAAAAAGTAGGCGCAGGGATTTTAAACGAAACAACAACAACAACAGAACATGGCGTACGACCGTTTTGTTCTAAAAATAAATAAGGAAGAATGCCGGCACGCATCGGAACGACGCACATTCGATATATTTTCGAATGGTGCCGTGTTGGCAGATCTGCAGGCTCTGTTTGGTGGAGGAGAGGCTTGTACTCTGGAGATTTACATTGGGTCGAACGACGTCGGGCCGTGCTCGCAGGTCAAACCCGAACTGTACCAATCGAGGATTGTCAATTTGTTGATGGAAGAGGTTTATACTTCATAATTATGTTACATTTTGACTATATTATAATACCCCACACCCACCCCCCACCCCCCCCCCCCCACCCAAACACTAAAACTTTGTACGACTAAAATGTTTGTAAGTGCAAAATTAAGATTGTCTGGAAATCTAAATTGATGGATTTTCATTTATTGAGCAGAGGCTGCATATGCAGCCTATGCTCAATAAATGTAAATCCATAAAAAAACATTGTTAATGGGAAATTTACAGTCTATCATAATTCTGCACTTACGAACATTTTAGTCGTACGAAGTTTAGTGAAACGGTCCCCTGGTATTTAAACAAGTAGTCTATTTCCAGTTCTACTTGGCTTTGCTGTCCTTAGTGCGTGTTAGTTGCAAGTCACTGAGCTTCATCATCATCGTTCTTGTTTTAAATTTAGAGTATTAAGTGTACCTGGCTTCGCACATTTTTCACACATTTAATAATACCAACTGGAATCGTCAACGAACGTTCGTCATTTTTAGCGCGCCTTCCGCTTTATATCCATAGTTCGTGCTGTTTAATAGTCAGACTGCACAAAACCATGAAACATGGATCTGTGATTTAAAATGACATCCAGCAATGAATATAACATTTTATTTCATGGGAACAGACTGTGATTACACCATATAATGAGACACAGAGCTATATTGAAGAGTATGTACAATGTATATGCTCACAAACAGTGATGTTTTATTCAATTTAATAGATAAAAGTCTCTAAAAACAGCAAATTTAATAAAAATAAAAAAAAAATAAAAAATGTAAAATACCCCTACCCTGCCTAACTTTTTTTTAGGCGTTACCCGAAACAAAAATTATATTTTTTTAGGCCTAAGCAATACTTCTCAGTTATCTGGTATAGTTTCAGTACTTTAACCCTTGCAACGCTACAGACCTCGATTGTAGTGTTTGCAAATCTGTGTAGATCCTGATCAACCGGCTTGTGACGAGCTGTCTCCTCAAGATCTGGGGACGTTTCACTAAACTTTGTACGACTAAAATGTGCGTAAGAGCAAAATTATGATAGTCTGCAAATTTCACATTAACAATGTTTTCTTGTAAATAATTAATGGATTTACATTTATTGAGCATAGGCTGCATATGCAGCCTATGCTCAATAAATGTAAATTCATAAATTGAAATTTGCAGACGATCTTAAATTTGCACTTGCGAACATTTTAGTCGTAAGAAATTTAGTGAAACAGGCCCCTGTTTGCAAGTAATTTTCATATTTTTTTTAGAAAAAAAAACAGCAACACTTTTTAATTTATAAGTGGACTCGTCTGAAAATCATTTTGTGATGATATGATTGGCCGGGAAAATAGCATATCACAGTCCCTCCAGTTACTGTACATCATGTTTGTAATTCTATTTCAGAATTTCAATGGATTTTCTGTAATTTCATACACATGTGATGGCTGCATATATGAATCATTTCCAAGTAAAGCTGTTCTATAGCTGCTTTCACATAGTGAACTTATATAGTAAATGATATTGGAGTGCTGAGACATATTGTTTAGTGATTATCAATTTGCATGGTATCTCATTCGATCTGTTGTCTTCATGACATTAAACAACTTTATTTAATAATAGATTATATCAAATCAAACCAGAAAGTTGTGTTATTGTATTTGCGTGCCTGATACCCGGTCTCTACATTGGTATTAAACAGACAGTAACCCTTAGAATGCGGGAACTGAAAATAGTCGTCTGCTGTTAATTCATATTTTGTCTTTTCTCTCAGTAAAAGCATGGTTTGGCAGCATTTTAGAATCATTTCCAATGGAAATGATTCTAAAGTGCTGACAAACCATGTTTTTGATGAGAAAAATGGAAAATAAAAAATATTCAGCAGACAACACAATTGATTCAACATTGTAAGGGTTAAAGCCCATGGATTTCATCTTTAACAGAATCCCTATATCCCTGGTTTGGCTCTGGTATGTTTTTTGCTCTGGTATGTTTTTTGGCATGTTCCTTGTTACATGGG